>OX375881.1:17448618-18048618 GCA_947359465.1 Metellina segmentata | reverse complement strand
TGGTAAGGGTGCTGACTTCTGAATCAGAAGGTTTCTGGTTCGAATTCGGGGTAAGGCAGAGATGTTTATCCGTTTTGAGTGTATGCGTAGCCTTTCTATATATATAAACAGGGTGTGTTTAGAATGTGAGGTGTAACGTGAACCCACTCCATGGTGCACCAGGGTTGTGTGAAGTGGTTCACAAATTCACTATGGAGTACCATAATAGGAAGCTCTATTGACCGAGAGTTGGGGGATATATTATGCGCGTTTCCTAAATCAATAAAATATTAAAACCGAAATTTCAATTTCTTTTGTTAAGTTCGTTGACCCACGTCTTCTTGCCTATCGTGATTAACACCTTCCGACAATACATTCAATTTCTAACAAATGTGTCTCAAGTCCATATTGAGCATAGTTTTCAATTTTTTAAAGCAAAACGCAATTTAATTTAAGAGATAAATGGCCAGGAAGTGGTTAGAGGGTGACAAGTCGTCTTTGATTTGAGAAGTTCAGACCGGTAATTATGACCTCTGTGACCGACTTCAGACAGCGACTAGAACTGGATGACGACTTTTCGCAGAAAACGGATGAGTAGGTAAACTCCGACGGTAAAGGCCATGGATTGGATAGAGAACTCAATGTGTGATCTCTACTCCTCGGATCTTTCCTTGTGAACTGTGATGGTCAACTTGTCCTTTTTCGCTCAAGTCCCAGTATTTTCCAAGGGCCGCCGTAGCCTGATTGGGAAAATAGTGAGATTAGCAACAGGAGAATTGTGAGTTCGGAACTAGATCCAACCAAGGACCTTCGTGTGAGACTAATCAAAAAGCTGTTTATAAATGCTAAATGTGCCAGGGCAATAAAGGAACAATCTGTTGTTTGAAATTCTGGCTTCCCAACTTTAAAAGAACTTTCTCCAGAATAAGGGGGGCTGCGGTAACCTGATTGCAAGAGAAACGGATTAGCAACCGGAGGGTTGCGAGTTCGAATCCAATCAAAAACCGTCGTGTACAAAAGATAATTAATTGGTAATTTTTTTAGTTAACGTCGTAATAGAGCAACACAACGTGCTATTGACGACGGTCCGGGATCAGTCCCTTAAGGGAAAGATCCGAGGACAACACCTCGTCATTTTGAACCACGGTCAGATGACGAAGCTAACACCTGAGCTGGCACCCCACTCTCCAAACTTCCACGCCAACCCAACGTGAGGACTTTCGACCACGACAGATTTAAGGTGCACCAGCCGCCTCTACACCATACGTTCACAAACATCCATGCCCGGACCCGGATTCGAACCAGGAACCTTCCGATCTAGAGGCTAACACCTTAACCACTATACCGGTTGGTCGGCCGTGTACAAAAGAAGCTGATACACTTTAAATCTGCCGTGGCCTCAAATGTCCTGATGGTGACTTACTGTGGAAGTTTGGAGAGTGGGATGCTGCTCAGGTGTTGTCATGTCGTCTGAGCATGGTTGAAAATTAAGTAGTGTTGCCTCGGTTCTGTCCCTTCGGGATTGATCTTGGACCGTCACCAATAGCCCATTGTGTTGCTCCAGTGTGACGTTAATTAACTTTTCACCCTTCTATAGTAAATATAGATACAATATCGCTCCGACCAACCGGTATAATGGTTAAGGTGTTAGCCTCTAGATCGGAAGGTTCCTGGTTCGAATCCGGGTCCGGGCATGGATATTTGTAAGCGTATGGTGTAGAGGCGGCTGGTGCACCTCAAATCTGTTATGGCCGAAAGTCCTCACGTTGGGTTGGTGAGGAAATTTCGAGAGTGAGGGGCCAGCTCAGGTGTTGCTTCGTCATTTGACCGTGGTTCAAAATTACGAGGTGTTGTCCTCGGATCTTTCCCTTAAGGGACTGATCCCGGACCGTCGTCAGTAGCCCGTTGTGTTGCTCTAGTACGACGTTAACTAAAATTACCATTACCATACATTATTGCGATGTTTTTGTTTCATTTCTTGCCCTACCACCGGCCACTTCAGCCTTCGTCACAACAAGGGACAGTCATTTATGAAGGAGCACCCATGGATGATCCGGGATTCAAACCTGGGACCTATTGGGGGACAAAAAGATTCTGACCACATTCCAGTTAGACGGTATATTACAATAATACACGCGATCATTAACGACAACGAACTGACATGAGGGAGCTATGAGGGACATACTCGCATCCCGGATTTCATACGTTTGGATAGACGTGGTCAGAAATGTTACCTAATTTTTTATCGAGGTTATTATGATCACACAGATCGTACATTTCCTTTCAATTATCTATGAACCCCTCCTTTGGAATCGAAGAACACGATCAGTAGTGTTTTGACACATGATTTGCACATCCGAGCCTTCTGGGGTCGAGGTGAGTTTGGAGTATGCCACTCCGAGCTTTGCCGCTTGCAGGCTTGCGATTATGACAAAACTTCATCTTTGTAAGCCTCCTTTACCATTTGCAAGGTTTCATTACCACTTTTACCGAGTTTAACGCGAAACTTTATTGCATAGCGTTCTTCAAATAGATCGCTGCATCTTTAAAGTAACGAGCCACGCTCACTGCGTCACGTTGGGTTGGCGTGGAAGTTTGGAGAGTGGGGTGCCAGCTCAGGTGTTGCTTCGTCATCTGACCGTGGTTCAAAATTACGAGGTGTTGTTCTCGGATCTTTCCCTTAAGGCACTGATCCCGGACCGTCGTCAATAGCCCGTTGTGTTGCTCTAGTACGACGTTAACTAAAAATTACCAAATTACCACGCTCACTACGACTCACTGTTAGGCCACTGGGCATGCGCTGTGAATTAGGAGCAGCTGCGCGACCGTTGGAATGCATCACTGATATTCCAATCCACATTTCTGAGCCACCGGTTTTCCTTGGGGATGTGCCAAAAATGCGCAAAATAATTTTTCTCGTTACTTTTGGGACAGAACTTGTATGTATTTTCTGTGTATTTTCGGCGCCCCTTTTACTTAACTGTTGGTTTGAATACTCTTTTATACTCTAATTCTTGTAATAAATACTCTTTTAAATTTTAAAAGAACTGTCTTCATTCACTTTATTGTTCATAGGGAGGCATATCATTATTTAAGCTAAAGGTTTTCCACTCTATACGAGCCCTAACATATTTTCAACTCAACAGCCTCAAATGACCTCGGATCGTTATATCTTTCTTATTTGCTGGATACGAATTTTTGTGCGTCCCACTTGGAAACACAGTTTCACAGTATGACGAGACCCGCGACATTACTCACGAAAAATAATAACAGCGTTGTCGATTTTTTTAGCTTTCAATTGCTCAACTATGAGATCACCGTCTTCTACAAAGGTTGCTACCGTCTGTCAATAGATCATTGATCTAGGAATCAGATATTCTTGATTGGCCCTTGACGTTCTTTTATCTCGTTCCTCACAAGAATAACTTGGCGTATTGTTTATCGAAATTTTGTATGAGTTATAACAGTTTTCACAGAAACCGATGTCGTCTTTTCTTTGGAAAATCTCGATAAATGTTATCACTTCATAAGGTTATTTTTTTTTGTACCTAGCTTTCACCATATGCGGCTTGAAATGTTTGACCAGAAGATTTTGCTTTTACCGGTGACGGTATAATCAGTGACGGACACGATACTATGGCGATGGTGTTTAGGAATAATACCCCAAAAATGTGCTCAAACTAAAAATGTTTCAATTCCATCGAAAATCAAGTACTCTGAAATTGTATTCTGTTTATGTGATCTAAATCCATCTGGTCGCTCAATTTGAGACAGTTGAATTGTCATGAGTTCATATTATTCCCCTGAGCGTCAATGAATATTCACTCAATGCATCAATGAGTATCTCTCAACACATATTGTGACTAGGGTTACCAACCGTCCAGGAATATAAGTTGCTGTCCAGAATCCCGGTTGAATGTCTCTCCCTTCGGTATTAGACCCGGACCGTCACCAATAGCCCATTGTGTTACTCCAGTGCGACGTTAATTAAATATATCTGCATACTAAATACAGAATAAGAGTATATTTAAAGGGTGCTTGGTTGGATTTTGGTTTTATGGAGCAAGAGAGTCATATTTAGCCAAGCTGTTCCAAACACAAGACAGCTGACCTACCGGTATAGTGGTTAAGGTGTTAGCCTCTAGATCGGAAGGTTCCTGGTTCGAATCCGGGTCCGGGCATGGATGTTTGTAAGCGTATGGTGTAGAGGCGGCTGGTGCACCTTAAATCTGTCGTGGCCGAAAGTCCTCACGTTGGGTTGGTGTGGAAGTTTGGAGAGTGGGGTGCCAGCTCGGATGTTGCTTCGTCATCTGACCGTGGTTCAAAATTACGAGGCGTTGTCCTCGGATCTTTCCCTTAAGGGACTGATCCCGGACCGTCGTCAATAGCCCGTTGTGTTGCTCTGGTACGACGTTAACTAAAATTACCATTACCAAACACAAGACAGACTACGTCAAGTTATGGACATACCCACAAAAAAAATTTTACTGATACCGAAGAGAGAAATAGATCATATGAATAAAAGTAGGTAGGTAGTTAATTAACGTCGCACTGGAGCAACGCAACGTACTACTGACGACGGTCCGGGATCAAACCCGAAGGAAAAAGATCCGAGGATAACACCACGTAATTTTGAACCACGGTCAGAAGACGAGGTCACACCAGAGCTGGCATCTAACTCTCCAAACTTCTACTCCATGTCAACCTGTAGACACTTAAGGCCCCGACAGATTTAACGTGCACCAGCCCCGTGTTCATGGCGGCTGTGGTCGAACCTAAAGCCCTGGATAGTGACTTAAGTAGCGACAGCCTTTTCCCCGGTGCTTTCGTGCCGCTTTCGCTTTTGATTGGACGTCAAGAGTCACGTGTGAAAACAGTCGCCATTTTGGGGATTAGCTCGGAATGAGTGCAATGTAAATGTAATGGTAGTCTGCGGTCTTTCGTTTCATTAGCATATTAATTTTCGAAAGATTTAATATATCGTTTGTTAGATAATTTGAGATACGAAGATGCCCACTTGTTCTGCTTTTGGCTGTACGAATAGCTCAAAAACCGGATTCAAATTGTATCGTTTACCAGTAGGAAAACACAAAATGAAGAACGAATGAAACTGTGATTGTATAGGATTGGAAGGGATAAATGGATTCCAAATGTAAACACCAAATTGTGTAAAGGAAGTTTGAATTTTATTTTTACTTTTAATCGAGTTTCTTAACAGTACTTTTATGAGTAATGTTGTGCAAGTACAAACCTATCGCCTTTAATATGCACGCCTGTCAAAATATTTACCAGTTTCAAACATGTAATTTAATTTAAGTAATGATAGGTTTTTCAATAAAAACCAAAATGTTTTCATTTAAGTCTTCTGAAGTGATTAACGTTTAATTTATTTCGTTATGAACTTTAGATTCTAAATTAATTTTTTTAAATCCAACTATGTAGGATATTGTTTTGAGATATTTTGAAGTCGCTTAAAAGCTGTTTCATACATAGGAGCAAAAAATTACTATATTTTTAAGAAATAGTTAGTAATACAATAAGGCTGTTAATATGTAGTTCTACAATCATATTAATTAAGTACATAAATATTATTATGTATTAAAAAGAGACAAATAAGTATATTATGTGTATGTTTATATGTATTATCCTAAAGTTTGTATGTTTGTAAAGAAAATAGTAAAACTAATTAATGGCTTTGCAATTTTACATATTTAAAATGAAAAATAATCTGAATATTGAAACAATTCTAAATTTTGTTAAAATGTTTTGAAGTATGTTATGAATCATCAATAAATTGTTTCATAATTTATAGTAACATTATTTATTTGTTTTTCTTTTTTATTTTAAAATCAAATTACTTAATTTTTAAAAATTTAGAAAAGTTGTGTTGATTTATAAGATACTAAAATAGAAAATAACGTAGTTCGTGCTGAATTGGATACTGATTTGTTTATACTTTATTCCTCTAACGTAATTTTAATTTTTGAAAGGTACATTTTACAGAAGATCAATTTGAAAATCATTGAGTTGATAACAGGCGCCTTCTGAAACAAACTGCAGTTCCTTCAGTTTTTAGCCATCGACCTCCCTTAAAATCAAGCATTTTAAAAATTTCCCTCAATGTTGTAACTTTATGTTTAAAATTGTAAATATTTTTTTAATCATCGAGTGCGTTTATTAATTAAAAAGAAAAATAGAGCTTTTTAACAGAGAAAATTTTAAAAGTGTTCTAGCAAGAGCATTGGCATGAGAATTGCCACTTCAGAGATTAAGTAATTTCAAAATATTTTGCTTGCTAATAGCTTTTAGGTATTGTGGATTATTATTATTTGTAAAATTTGTCTTGTTTCTTCAATTATTATTATTAAATAAAATATGAAATTTTTCTTATAGTTTCTGTGGCTTTAATTTAGATTCATAGATGATTTATTATTGCATTCATTACTGGTATGATAATTATCTATTACAAGAGAATGTCTTACTAGAAACTTTTAATTAGTGTTAGAATGTATGAATTTAATTTTAAAGAAACTTAAAGGTTGGTATAATTTTTTTGTATTTTGATGCACATAATTGTAAATTAAAAAAATATCATGACTAAACAGTATATAATATTAATTATTCATGGTAAAAATATATTATTTGGGGTTTAAGAAATGCATTATTCATGCTAAAAAGGTATTACTTAGCATTAAAGAAATGCAATTATTGCTAAATTTACATGCAAATCTACCATTTTGACTGCTACACGCTACAAAACGCGAACTCATTTAAGAATCGAGGGTTTGAGATTTTTTACTTCCTTACAAATCAAGTTTCAAAATCAGTCAGAAAGTCCTTTGTGCTTTAAAAGAATGAATTTTTATGCATTTAATTTATTAAGGATATATTTAATAGTCTTTAAACATTTGTAAAGTCCACATTCAAGAAACGAAACTCCGTTTTTCCCCATTAGAAACATTGGGAGAAAGTTACGTTTGTCCCCAAAATGGCGGACGATTGAGCTTGTCGCTACTTAAGCTACGGATCCAGGGCTTTAGTCGAACCTAGTTTCGAACTTGCAACCCTTCGGAAGCTAATCTGCTGCTCTTCCAACTATTTTATGAATAAGTGCTGTGTTTCATATTTAAACATTTCAAAACAAATTCCAAGCTATTGTGTTAATGCAATGTTTTAATCAAATTTCATGAGCAAGACATTCTTGCAAAAGACAGTACCAAATAGAATTACCCAAATAGAAAATGGGAAACGGTTATTACCCTTGTAGACAATGCTCATTTGTACCTCTGTCGAAAAAGTGTTTTGATTTTACTCTTTTCTTCTTCTTCAGTGGAGGAGCATTCCCCATCCGTGTCATCCTTAACTTAGGATATATCAGATTGCACAGTTTCGCTTAAGGAGGTTCTCGAGTGGCCAAAAAGAGAGGAACAGGCCCCTGACGCTCCGTTCGAAAAATCCTCTGACCGCCTTGAGAGGCTACCTCTTTCCAAAATTTCATAACGAGCCTTTTATTTTCAGAACACCGGGTGATTGAAGTGTAAATTCTAAATGCGATTGTCCTTCCCATGACAGTCTCACCCTTCACGGAACGAATCTTTCCCGTGAATGCGAATCTAATGTCGTTCCATTCGAACTCCCCAAGGAATGCGTCTGGACGCTAAGTCGAGCGGAAACAGCAGAAAATCGCGAGCGTGAAGGAAAGGACAAAGGGACGGAGGAGTTCTCCGAATGCTTTCTTTATTATTGAGAAGCCAATTCTCGCTCGTGCTTGTTAGCTCCCTTTTCCTTTTCAAAACACCGGCGGCCTGGTAATGAAAACAATGGCATGTATAAGAAGCTGCGTTTTCCGTTTGTTTGCAGTCTGAGTGTAAAAGGGCTTTCCGCTCCGTCGCATTCGGGGAGTGTGCTTTCAGTTCTGATTCTTAAACATTGAGTCGGAGAGAGGTTTCTTGTCTCACTAAATGGCAGATGATACCGATTACCAATACGTTCACCAACTCGAAAGACAGGGAACGTCTTGTGCGATTTTGATTAGCGGTGCACGCAACGTGATTGGGCGACCGATTCCCATTCGAAATAATTCCGGGGTTGTTGTGCCCACTGCTCTAACAAGTTGTAGGCACGGGTTCGATTCCTCAACAGGGTGCATTTCTCTCTTCTGTGTCAGAAAGACTTTCCTTCTGTGTATGTCCATATGCTTGACATTGTTTGCCGCAGCTTGGTGAAATTTGTCACTTGCGTCGTCGTAAAACTCAACCAACCAGCCTTAGTTACGGCACAAATATGGTTTGATAGCGTATGGATATGAAATTTAACGACTATCAAATATGGCAGGAGCGGCTTTCCAAAACACACAAGGCAGTGTTTTAGACCCTTAACCTTTAGACTACGGCTGGTGCAGCAGTTGTACCATGATCATGCCAAGAAGGAATTTAGACAACGGCCAGTAGAGCAGTTGTACCTTGAAAGATAGAGGAAATTTTTTTTTAATTAACATCATACTAGAGCAACACAAAGGGCTATTGACGACGGTCCGGGATCAATCCCTTAAGGGAAAGATCCTAGTACAACACCTCGTAATGAAAGTTATAAGAATTACGCCATAAAAGAATTTAGACTACGGTCGGCTCAGAAGACCTTGAAAGTTATTAGAAACGTGCCAAGAAACGTGCCCGTTATATCTATAGCCGTAGTTAAAAGATTAACATATTGACTACGGCTATAGACATACAACAAGAGCTATTCTTCCTTGGCGCGTTTCACGTTGGGTTGATGTGGAAGTTTGGAGAGTGGGGTGCCAGCTCAGGTGTTACTTCGTCATCTGACCGTGGTTCAAAATTACGAGGTGTTGTCCTCGGAAATTTCCCTTAAGGGACTGATCCCGGACCGTCGTCAATAGCCCATTGTGTTGCTCTAGTACGACGTTAAATAAAATTACCATTACCATCCTTGGAGCGTTTCTAATTACTTTCAAGGTACAACTGCTGAGCCGGCTGAAGTCTGAATTCTTTTTTGGCGCTATCCTTATAACTTTCAATCTTTAACTGCTGTAACGATAGTAGTCTAAATTCTTTCTTGGCACGATTATTATAACTTTCAATGTAAAACTGATGTACTAGACGTTGTCTAAATTTTTTCTTGGCGTGATCACGGTACAACTGCTGTTCCGGCCGTAGTTTAAAGGATATAGTTGGTACGGGTATTAAAGAATTATCTATTTTGGACTAGGTTTAACAAGTATCAACAAAACAGTCGCATATGTGTGTGTGTGTGTGTGTGTGTGTGTGTGTGTGTGTGTGTGTGTGTGTGTGTGTGTGTGTGTGTGTGTGAATTCTAAATTTTGAAAAGTCTTCCTGTCTAACCCAAATTACGATGGGTAAGATCATCAAAGATGTGCTTATCAGAATTGAACGAACACCTCTTGCGCATTGAGGCCACATTGGCTGAGTTCGTTTGCTATTGCTACCTGCGATTTGTAGGTGGTAGGCGTTCAATTCGCAAGCCTGTAACTTACCATCAGTGTATTTCTCCCTTCCGTTTCACTAAAAAATGTCTTCTGATTGTACAATGTTCATTACATGATGTTTTATACCTTGTGCTTGGCGTACCTTGGCCATTCGTCATTACGCCATAAAACATAAATAACCTCAGGCACATTAAGGTTTACCAGACTATTTAAACAACCAGTGCTAACAATGATCTGTCGTGTGAAAAAAAAATGAATTTCGTGCCTTTTCTAATTAATAAATGGGTACATTAAATTATTTCAACAAAAAATCGGCATTTTTTTAATAAAGCTAATTTAATAAAACGTTTTATTATTAAAATTTTTATTTTAAATTTAACGTTTTATAAATAAAATTTATTTAAAAATAATAAACTAATTTAATAAAACGTATCTTCGTTTTATTTTTCATACACTTCATGTCTTTATTATTCAAAAGCTAACATTGCTTACTTTTCTATCTTAGAAGTTATGAATGCCCAAAATGATTCGTCGATACTGATGCGAAAGCACCACTATTAGGCCCGGTGCCCACATCCGGTTTTTCAACGTGCGGCACCGAAGCCCAACTATGAACACATAACCGTGAAATGACGCAAGTACTCATTTCGCGCCATTTGCGATAAATATTCTATTGGAGAAAACGTGTTTATTTCGCTTACTTGGTATAAAAAAAGTCTATTTTGAAACAAAATAGATGTTATGGATACAACCATTTATTAACTATCATTCATATTCCATTTATTTATGAAAACAAGGTACTTCAGAACGGAGAAGCGTGTGCGGCGTCGTGAGGAACTGCGGTACAAATTGCTCGCAAGTTGAACGTACATCGCCGCAGCGGGGCTGGAGGTATGTGTGCACTCTCCATTGGGTCTAATGTATCTCAGACCGCACTTGCTTTGCGGCAGTGGAGTTGAAAAATCGGATGTGTGCACCGGGCCTTGGATGAGATAATCGTTTGCGCAATTGTTCGATCTTTCCCGTTGGGATTTATCCTGGATCGTCGTCAATAGCCCCCCTACGTATTGCTCCAGTACAACGTTAATTAAAATACCTACCTACCTATCGTTTGAGCAATCGGTCAGTTTTTGTCTTATATGACAAGCTATTTGTCTACGAAAGAGTTTGAAAATATTGCCAAGCATAAAATGTGTTAGATTAAAGTCTTATTAGATAATTTGTAGGTGAAGTGTTTTTTAACTGTGTGTGTTAGTGACGTGTTTCACAAAATTGCAAAATCCATGCAATTTTAACTTGCTCCAACTTAGTAGAATTACCTTTATATTTCTATTTTCAGAGGTAGTAAAACTGAAAGGTTATTTATTGTATTTCATTAGCAAGCTGTCAATATAAACTTTAGTCATTACATGAAAAGTATAACTCCCATAAATTTAAGTAATATTTGTATACGTTTTCTCTTAAAAATTTTCAGGAATAAAGGTAAACATGATTTTTTTTAGATTGTGCAGACGAAGTTTTTGCTGGAACGAAAATTAATTAATCGGTGCCACGTATGAGAATTCTAAGAAAATTTTACGAAAGTATAAACAAAAAAGTTGACAAATGTTTTATACGACATTCTGTTGCATCGCCATCAGTCGTATATCATCCAGTTACAAAGGATGAAACTTCGGAAATAGTCTTAAGAAAATCGGATTATCAATCCAGTAATTCCAAGAATAAAAAATTGACAAATGGTATGGAATATACAAGTTTTTAGTGTTTCTGCACTTCTATTTCAAAAGAGTTCGTAAAATAAATTATTCATAAACGAATCAAAAGAGATAAAAGTTCCACAAAATAAAATTATGATAAAAAATTCCAAGACGTAAAATATTCTAACAGCCGTTGTCTCATACTACAGCCGTTCTAACTGAACTCGAGTCACCTGATGATAAGACCTGAAGGATGAAACATTTCCTTATTAACGTGATAAAATCCGGTGTCACGGTGCCAGAATTATTGATGGATTCATTATGAATTATTCAAAACGCCTTCAGGGGGCACATCTTTAGGTGTGTAGGTGTTTCACGAACCCGAGGTACCTTAGTCATTTATTCTTTTCCTATGGGTTTCACTGCCTCTGGTAAACATGGGGTTGTGACTCCAGGATGCTCAAGCTATCTTCCTCTATCTTCTTTCCATCCTTTCTTTTCCCAATTGCTTGGCATCTTGAGTTTGGAGCAGCTTGGCAAATTTGGCAAATATTACCTTTGCGCCATAACCCCCCCCCCCAAAGAAAAAGAAACTTATCAACTTATTTACCTTTTTAACTACAGCTATAGATATAACAAGCGTGATTCTTCATTGGCACAATTATTATAACTTAAAAGGTACAGCTGTTGTACTGGCAGTAGTCTAAATTCTTTCTTGCCGCGATCATGGTACAACTGTTGTACTGGCTGCAGTCTAAAGGTTAAGATATTTTACGAAGGCTTTTACTTCTTTTTATGGATACTAGGATGCTCCGCCCCCTGCTCGCATATGCTTTGATGAATATATGTTGTATTCAATAGCCGAAGACTGAAGCTTATTTCGAAGCGGGCCCGGTTAGAAATACAATTGTTCTTACTAAATTGAGATCTTAGCCTTGTTGAGATTTAAAATTTTGCATTAAACCTTCAAAGAGCTATCTCGTCTAGTATGTGGTCAATTTTGCAAAGGACAAGATATCTCTTCGAGACAAAACTGCCCTATTTCTCCAAAGACAATGAAGACCCAAGAATTGAAAAAAATTATCCCTAGCTCAGAATTGGTGACATTTTGGAACAGGTTATTGGAAAGAGGATGTCCGCTATAGTGCAGTTTTTGGCCCGGATAAACCACGTTACGTGTAATATCTTATGGGTCACCAGACTTATCTAAAGTAACGGCATTATACAAGGTAAAGAATCTTGTCTGATCCGACAACCGGTACAATCACTTACATCCATGTACTTACAAACCGGGATTCGAACCCGGGAAATGCTAGCTGAAAGACGGATGATGTGACTGAACAGGAACGCGCGCGCGATCACTTACATCTATGCACTTACAAATTACTTCTCGAATTTCACTTTTTATTTTTCTGCTACTTTCGAAGTGTAATCACGATAAGTTGAAAAAGTGAGATGAAATATCAGTGATATTGCAACTGACTTTTTTAATTAATCGAACTTTCATGTTCCATAGAGAACTATTAATAAAATAAGAAAAAATATTTCCGCAGCCATTTTATTTAAGGATTATTACAAAAATATTATTTAAATTTGTAATTTATGTTTTGTTTGCAAATGTATTTTTTCTATAAGAAATCAGAACTTTCGAGGCTTTAGCCCCTCTAGCTACGCCACTGATTACATTAAGTGATCTTTTTGAATACGAGTTTGAGGAAATGCAACGAATACGAGATCCCTCAGTCACGTCAGAATAAACAACCTGTTGCTGCGGCGAGGTAGGTGTAGGTGAGTGAGCAGACTGCAGGCAAACCAGAAGTTAATCGACAGGCTTTGGGTCAGTTCCTGCTTATCCTCTCAACTGGCGGGAACGCAAGGATTCGAAACATTCCGCTGGTAGAACGAGGGGACAAGGGGTCCCATGGGACCTCCTGGAAGAGCAAGCTCAAGTGGAGATCGGTGAGTTTAGTTGTCTGTTTTCTTTTAGTCGTATTGTTTGGAACTGCGTTCCGGGAAAGGACGCTCCAATGTTGGCTCGTGTTTGCGTGGGCGTGGAAAAGGTGACAGTAAACATGAAAAAGATGGAACGTCCTGGAATAAATATTTGTTTTTCCCTGTCTCCTCGATTTCTGTGAACCTTTTGTTGCGTCGAGGAAAGCGCAACCAATAAATAGTTGGGAAGTAGCCAACGAAATATTAAATTGATGAATCAGATGACATTGCGAATAAAAGGCGAGAGAACAGCTGCCAACCTTGATATTGATATTGGGAAAAAATATGTTCTTGTCAATAAATTATTCAGTTCTCATTTTCAAAATCGAACGTTTGTTGTTTCATCCACTTTGGATGTCATTTGTAGTGCAAAAAATATTTTAGTTCTCCTAGAACATAAAACAGTAGTTCTTTGAAAACATTAAATACTCTGTGCATTCTTTAACTATCATTCAGTAACAAAACATCCTGGTATTAGTCCAAAAAAAGCTAAAAAGGAATTATTTTTAATTCATGCTTTGTATTAGAAGACTGGTTGCTTATATGAACGATAAAAAACGGAATTTTATCGTACACGATGGTTATATTTTTCATTAATTATACCATTAATTTAACAAATTTCAGTATTTGTTTCATTCAAACGGACACATCCCAGCTATTTTTCAGAGACGTGTTAAATATAAATTCACATTCATTTCATTAAAACACCTTTCTGGATTTGGATTATTGATTGACAGAAAACGTAGATCCAAGCTCTCCGATGTGTTCTAAATTGCAAATATATCTTTTGTGTTCCGATTTTTATTCTTTCTAAGAATTTCAACTTTTTTCATGCCTATCTTTGGGATTGTTCTTTGAATTTTCGGCATTGAAATTTCGATTAATTCTAATGCAAGAATTTCTGCTGTTTTCGTTTTCAAGAATACTATTTACAATACAAACTTATTGATTAAATATAGTTATCTTTCGAACCCTTATGCTTCATTAAAATTTATTTCCCTTGAATAATGATAGAGTGGAAAATATAGTTAACGTAATAGGCAATGTTAATTATATTTTCCACTCTATCGTTATCTTGATTGGTATCTAGGAAAGTTACTACTTCCAAGTCTCGTATTCGTTGCACCCTCAAATCTAAAATGAGTAAACAAGAAGTATATTCTAAATTATTTCTTGAACTACTGTGTTTTAGTTGCTGAACTCACACGGAAGATTAGAACAAGGATCTGTTCGTGGCAATTCTCTGGTGGTAAGAAGTCTTCGATTATACATTTCCCAATATATATATAAATTGGGTTACTTTCATAAGAATTTCCATTCACTTACAAAACTCTTTAAGATATGAAACAATTCGCTATAAACAATATAGGGTAAAAACATATAATACAGAACATTTGATTGTAAGATTTCAAAAGAGGAGATTGTATAGTTTTAAATTAATCAAATGCCAAATCAGCGCTAAAAGTAAGATTCATATGGCATGCCGGCAAACTGAACATTGTTGTAAATTGCTGAATTTGAGAAACATTAACTTAAAGGACACTATAAAACGTATATTGCAATAGTATAAGCTTCTTTTAAATTTTAGGTAAATATTTATGGTGGTAACTTTTCTCTATTATATTCTATAGAATAGTAACATAACACGCTGAGGCACCTCATATATTTTTCAGTGACATAACATCAATATTTTTATTTTTTGATTTGTGTCACTTTTTTTTTTCCCTGGGCGCGAATATGAATAGATAATTTATCAAACATTAAAAAATTTTTAGCTCTGCTAAATAAAGTTAACATCATGACTGTTATCTGGGAAAATTTCCGGATCTATCCTTGTTGAAAAAAGAAAGAGGGACTCCAATGGTTTTGTCTAGATTGCGAAGTTGGCACCTTGGGAGCATGCAATTACTGAATGGCCAAAAAAAATTTCCAGTTTGTCCTAAGTGCAAAGGTTAATATAATCACATTCTTTCTTTCATTGGAATGGCCCTCGGAGACAAATCTTTAACACGTTCGCTGCGGATCTCGCTACCGCGCGTGGTGTGGAGTGATGTCACAGTATAGCCAGTCACGCGTTCGCGCGGGAAGAGCTGCGCCTCAACATTTATTCTCCGCTTCAATTGGCATTATATGTTTGGTGTTGGCATGGAGTAAAGGTTAGAAGCTAGTTGAAAAGATATGTGATTTCGAATTTATAGCTTTAATTTATTTGTTTGCTGAGATTTCGCCAATCTATTCTGGTATTGGTGCACTTTTTAATCATATTTGTTACTAGCCACTGCGTGGCTAGCCCGGCGTTACCCGTGCCCGTGGTGTAAGGTATTAATCTGGTGTAAAATTTGCCGTAGATTTCAAATCCGTTGAAAATATATATTCAATTAAAAAATTATTTATTTAAAGAAAATCATATTTTTAGGTATCAATCTAAACTAAAATTTTCCGTAGATTTCAAATCCGTTGAAATTTTTACTCCATATTTAACGGTCTCGGAGACAGAAAAAAGAACTGTGACTATAGTTAAAAGATTTATCGTCTGGCTGGAAAAACATTCCTCCGCGTGCAAAAACAATCGGACATTTTGGACTTAAAACACCTAAAAAAATTTTTTTAAAGCGTATGTTAAACAAAATTTTAAACCGAAATTTCAGAATTGAAAGTTAGGAATTTCTCATTTGCACTGTGGGTAAGCGTACATATCGTAATTACGTCCTGTTTGGTTTCTTTGCTTAACCAGTGTGCGCAGTGAAGCAACATTTACAAGCAACTTGTATCTACGCTTTTAACATTTCTCATTATTATACAAATACAAATACAAATATTGACGACCAGTTACAGGCTCAAGTAAAAGTCAACAAGGCTGGTCCTTTGTTTATGAATTCTCCAATTCCCACTGACTATCCAATTGTGTCTTAAATTCGTACACTCCCTTTGAATTAACTATATTTTCTGGCAACGCGTTCCAACTGTCTATTACCCTATTAAAGTAGTAGTTTTTCCTTAAATCCCGATTAAAATGTGTCTTATTCAATTGATACCCATGGCCCCTTGTTCTGTTTTCCCTATTGAAATTTAAGTCCTCTGTGTCCCCTTGTTTTACAAACTTGAAAAGCTGAATCAAATCCCCCCTCCTTCTTCTTCTTTCCAGTGTATACATGTTTAGCTTACTTAAACGTTCATTATAGTCGAAATTTGCTAGCCCCTTTATTATTTTTGTAGCTCTGTGCTGAACCCTTTCAATTGATTCTATGTCCTTTCTCATATATGGAGCCCAGAATTGTACAGCATATTCTAGATGTGGTCTTACTAAACCCTTATATAACGGCAAGATTATATTCTTATCCCTTGAAGTTACAGTCTTTTTAATATACCCCAATAACCTATTAGCCTTTTTACCCGCAGCTGAACATTGGTGACCCATTTTAAAATCCCTGTGAATTATCACCCCAAGATCCTTGACTGTTTCTCCCTCCTTTACCTTTACTCCCTGCAGACACTTTCCCCTTGTATTTTTGTCTTGGTATTGTTTTTCTCCCTTACATTGCAATTCCCCTTTGTATTGTTTGTCTCCTGCAATTTAGACCCTGTTAGTTTTCCTAAGCAATTACTGTGTACTGTCAACCCTCTATGTCCTTCCCATCCCTGCTTGTATTCTAGTTTTTTGACTCCAGAATGTTCAAAACCCGCTTGCCAACCCCCCTATTACCTATCAGGCTTAAATGTAAATTGTCCCTGCTTATCCAATCCCTCCTACACTCCTTCCAAACATCTAAAAATCTAACCTCTTCCCTCTCACAACCACCATTACCTAACCCATACCTAGGTAGTAATCCTAATACTGTTACTTCTGACCCATGAGACTTAATGCCTCTTACAACAGATATCAAGGATTATCTAAAAAACAATTCAAGGAAATCGATTACAACCAGAAGCGCAGGGAATTCGTAAAGCAGAAGAAAGTCAAAGTCTAACTAGGATATTTGTAACTCCGTCAAAAATAATCGTAATTGATAAACTACTTTTTCAATAAAGATAGTTTGACAACATTAAATTCTAAAGCTATTATAAAAAATTAATTTTGGTGATTTCTCAAAGTCCACTAAAAATTGAGTTTCACCCCAACACACTTTTTCACAGATCAAGTGCAATCATCCTAGATGAATATCACGTCAAGTCATAAATCACATATCAATTTAAAATTTTCGATTCCATGATTCTGTGAGTAAGCTTACATACCGTAATCACGTCGTGTTTGGTTTCTTTGTTTAACCAGTACGTGTGCAGTAAAGCAACATTTACAAGCAATTTGCGTCTTCGCTTTTAACATTCCCATTTGAACACTTAAACGAGAATGGAACAAACAAGTCTCGTTTTTTGAGCTCAACAGAACCAATCAAAACCGTATTTCTTTTTTGGCCGAAAGCCAAACTAGTGAAATAATAATCTAATAATAACCAAAACTCAGAGTTTTTTTTTTTTTTTTTTATCACGCGAAGAAAAATATTTCACGTTTAAACCTACTTAAGTCTTAGCTCAGTCATGTAGGCCACGGTTTTCTTGGTAATGTTTGCAATGCTCATGAAAGTTTCATGGCAACAAACATCATCAAGAGGCACAGTAACATTAAAATTCAGTTTCATGAGTAAAAGGTAGAATACAGCAATAAGAATATTGAAAAACACGATCAGCCTGGCTTTATTCATCAATTGCAATAAAATTCTATACTTTAAAAGTACCCCAAAGCACTGAAAGAGTTGGTCTTTCGTAATTTTTTTATCCTCGAGTTAAAGTAATTAAATGAAAGTATATTAGAAATATTTTCCTTTATAAATTCCCCAAAAAAGTTACATTTTGTTTCTTGTGGATTTGTTCCTTTTGAAATTTTATTTCGTTTCCACAATTAGCACACAGTAAGAAACAGTGCATCTAAACCACTCTTCATTTGTCAATAGATGCCGAGTCCGATTCCCTCTGTCGATTTTGATAAATTATTTTTGAACTCTTCATGGTCATTGTTTAGGTATCACAAGGTGCTGTGATTAGCATTCACAAATCCAATAATCATAATCCTGATACCAAAAAAACATGTTCCTTAAGGCTACTGGCGACCTGAACTACTGCATTTTGTTTGTTTGGATGAACCGAAGGGATTCTCCTTGGTTTCAGCCTTTTGACCGAAGAATCTTGGAATACAATTGGGGTTAAGTACCTAAGCGATCAATCTGAAACGAGTTATTTTCATGCTCCTATCGCTGTTTCGATTTTCAAGAGCACGTGAATAGCTCTCCGCTGTTTCCGGTTTTTTTTATGTAAGCAGTAAAAAGGAAGTACTTCACATGAAAATTCTAAAATAATTGCTACATGCTGGGCAACAACCCAGATTAGATTCACGCGCTGACCAACTTCACTTCCTCGTCTCGTGAAATATGAGATTATAAAAAAGTTTTTCCTTTTCAAGAACTTTATTTTTGCTGACACATCATTAGTCTACAGTGACTCACCAAAGTGTTGGAAAACAACTAACTTTCGATAAATTCCAGAAAAAATATGTATATTTTTCAATTTTGTTTCGCAACATGTAAAACATGTGACTAAGCAAGTTCTTCTAAGCAAAAGTTAAATAAAAATAATAATAAAGAACTATAACATTTTGTATGTCTTTTGTTCGTAATGAAAATGAAGGTCATGAAAGTACTGGGCTGTTCGGATAAAATTGGTTTACGAGACAGTCAATAATAAAATTAATACCTTTTTGGATTTGATAGATTCTCTCAATCTATTTGACTTTGAATTTAAATGATTTTCACAAATTATTAATACGTTTTCCTTCATTCTACTAAGAGTTAGTTTCAAAGTTAATTTTCATAGGAAATTTTAAATGTGTTTATTCCTTACTGCACATAATCCCAAACATTTTCAATTGGATTAAAGTTGACTTCTACAGGAGTTACGATTACTTTGGACGCGGTATACGGTCTAATTATCTACAAATATAGACATTATTCTTCGGAAAATTATCCTGCTAAAGTTTAAAATTTGCAAATAACCCCGTTTTTTGCACTTTTTCACAAATTTTCTTTCAAAAAATTTAAACACATAAATTTGTTCCTTTTAGTCTCTCAAATGCCCATCTCTGCTAACATCTCCATGTCTTATTGTGCGAATACGATTTCATTTCATGTTCAGTATTGAACTCCCATCACTAAAATATGAGGGATTTAGATTTATCTATAAATATAATGGAGTTGAAGAATTCTCGAAGCTGATAAATGTGAGTCCCGTATTTACTCTTTTCTCTGCGAAAGCTTTGATACGCTTTATTTGTGTATGGCTTTATTCTAAATTACTTGACAACGAAAGTAGAATTTTCTTACGTTTTTAGCATTAGAGGAGTTTTAAATATCTGTTGGTCTTGAAAAGTCAATTTAACTTACCTGGTTTTAAGTCTCTAACGAATATTCTGGTTGATACATTGCACTTCACGTTCACTGATACACTTTGCATGTTGAGTTCGTGAATTGTTTTCAGTTAAATTTATCTTCTGATACTTGAAAATTATCTTATGAATAATGGACTTGCTGGCATTCAATATTTTACTGATATCTCTAAGATTTTCCAATATTCCAGGAGAAAATGATAAGTTTTCTTATGTCAGAAGAAATCTTTAATTTCTTTTCGGACCGATACTTCCAAATTTGTTGTGAATTTTTTAATGTACCATTTTCGTGTTTGAAGTCCTTTTTTAGTATAGTTTAATAGATCGTTCCTAGTAATTCGCCCTATTTATCCCATTTCTTCCAAACTTCCCCCACACATTTGTGACCACCACTTTCACTGAAAATAAGCGTACAATATTTTATGAATTTAATTTAATTGTAAGCATTAAAGGCCATTTAGTATAGTCCTAAGATGCTAAAGGAAATGAAAAAAATATAAAACACTTAGTTTGGGTATATTAGAAACTGATTTCTAATTAAATGTTTGGATAGTTGTGTCCTAATGCTTTTTTGAGTCACTATATGAAACTTGAATTGAAAAATAGTTTTAATCTCCTTGAATAACGGTACCAATAAAGTATGAATTGTGTCGTAAAAATGCAAAATTAATAACCAAACTTAAACTTTGAAGATAAAAAATCAATTTAATACCAATTCTGCAGAACTTGCTGTACACATCAATAATACTTTTACGTATTTTCTAGATTACCTTGAAAAATTCGATAAGTTGTGTCTGCTGTAAAATCTGTCTGGTGTATTTGGTAGAAAAGGAGGCAATGTCAATTCTGCAAGTTTTTGGTTTTGCTGATTTGATCAATTATTAGTCAAATATTTAGTATTTAATTTTTTAGTATTTGTCGCATAAAAAATACTTTGCAATCCTTTTTACGTTCGTAATGTATTGACAGGAGGATATTGCAACTTTGTTCTAATGTGACTTTCATTACATTGAAGTGATTTGTGGACACAACTCAAAATCAGTGAACGTGGACATTGATTCTTTTTCTTCGTCTTTCGGTTTAGAGACGATGATTTGACGATACGGCGATATCCAAAAGCCGTGCCTAAAAAATCCTCAACTAATCCAAAATTACTTTAACGTATGTATTAATAAACACCACCAACCGACAGCCGTTGCAATGCGAGTTTTACTTTTTCCGCGGTTATGATATCGATGATAAAAATACCGTTGCAGCTATAGAACTTGACAGTTCTATAGCTGCAACGGTCAACGGTTGTCAAGGGCTTCTCAATTGGTCGTTATATCGCAATCGTTAAAGCGATTCTGCTGCATTATGCATATTTTTCAATTTTGTGTTTGCAAAAATAAATATCTAGTTTAATTTAAACTTAACTGAAGCTTTACCAACAGGTGCGAGGTGAAAGAAAGAGCAGTACCGACGAGCAAAATGAAAACCTCCTAGAAGAAAATGTAAGGGAACTGTCTTTTTTGCTACTTTCATCTCTTTCAAATTACTGTTTTATTTTATTTAAATGAGAAAAATCTATTGATCTTTTCCTCTCAGATGAAATTGAAAAAGGCTATTGAAGAAAAGGAAGACGAGATAGCTAAACTGAAAGTAAGTTATCATTTTGAAAACTTCCAATTAAAAAAAGCAAACTGAGTAAATGGTATAATTATTATTATGTTTATGATCCCCAAAGCAATGTGCCGACCAATCCCTATAGTGATTAAGGTGTTAGCCTCTAGATAGGAAGGTTTCTGGTTTGAATCCAGGTCCGGGCATGGATATTTGTAAACGTATGGTGTAGAGGCGGCTGGTGCACCTTAAATCTGTCATGGCCGAAAGTCCTCACGTTGGGTTGGTGTGGAAGTTTGGATAGTGGGGTGCCAGCTCAGGTGTTGCTTCGTCATCTGACCGTGGTTCAAAATTACGAGGTGTTGTCCTCGGATCTTTCCCTTAAGGGACTGATCCCGGAATAGCCCGTTCTGTTGCTCTAGTACGACGTTAAATCAAATTACCATTACCACTACCCCAAAGCAATGTCTTTGATAGCTGTTGTCTTAACAACCAGAACTCCCATCGCACTCCTAGTTCCAGTACCGGTGAAGATGATTTCCCCTCATGAATTTCAAATATATTTTACAAGAACTCAATGAGTACTTTACTCAAATGTATATGCAGTGTGTTTCAAAACTTCCGGGACAAACACTAAGGTAGATAACTCAAAATTTCACAAACGGATATCCGCAAGGCTCAATGGATTTTGTACAGAGTACACTACGGTAAAGAAATTCACAGCAAGTATGTGAAGAACATTTTTATCAGACCTAATTTTTATAGTTTGACAGTAGTTATGCACTTACGCTTTCACAGTAGGGGTACAAAGTCGCAACCACCAACAGTAATGCACACATGACAGCGTCGACGTATGGTTTGCCATACAAATCGCTGTCGAATAGTGTCCCTCTACACATCCAGATGATGCTTGTGAATATCCATCCAAAATGCGATTTAATTTTACGTTCTTACCACCAATTGAAGTTTATGTAGGTAGTTTTGAAACACAACCAATATTTTCAAAATATTTAAAACTTTAAATTTAGAAAAGTCTAAACTTTTCGAAGAAAAAATTGAGATCCCTACACTACAAATGGTCGGAATACGATGCCATGAATGATCTCGATTGTGGGATGCCACACCATTGTGTATTCCCTATATAAGGAGCACACAGCTACACTACAATACAATAATGGACCAGACGCCAACGGATTTGCATAAAATCCGCCTACTTGTTTGGGGGTGTTATACGTGGTATGGCCACGGACCTTTGCATATTGTTATTCCTGGTCAATTAAACACCGACGCCTACATGAACATTTTGGACAATCAGGTTCTTCCTACGCTCTGGTAATTTTATGGAATGGACGAATTTTACCTTCTAGACAACGCTTCATGTCATGTTGCAGCCTCTGTCAAGCAGTGGTATCGAGATATGGATGTAAAACGTCTTCCCTGGCCTGCTCAGAGTCCCGACCTAAACCCCACAGAACATTTGTGGGACGCGTTAGAGCGACGCTTACGGACCAGGTAACCACGTCCGAAATCTACAGCTGAGCTGGCGACATTCTTGCAGCAGGAATGGACACCAATACCCATAACTGTGTATGAAAACCTTGTTGAAAGTATGCCCAGAAAGATTGCTAGTGTAATTGCAGCACGTGGGGACCACCCCCTTATTAAAGCATGTATTATTTCCCTTTATACCATCACATCTTGCTGTCCGGTCCATTATTCTATATCAGTGTATATGAGGACCTACATAGAGGTAATAACTCTTGTGGGGCTAGACAGCACGTTATATCATGTGTTATCACTAAGAAATGCAGTGAAATCCTAAAAGTAAAGATCAGCAAGATGAGCAACGTTACTGTTATTCTATTGAATAAAGTGAAAACTACTCTAAGTCAGTTCCTGTAAGAATGGCTAATGCACTTGTATTGTTGAAATCTAAAATGTAGTCTGTGTGATATTTACTAGTTAATATTTACTTCACCATTCCTTATGATAATATTGACACAGTGAGAGGTTCACACGTATATAGCCGTTGTGAAAACTGCAGTCTACCCCTCATGACTTCTAACCTGTTTTGACCTTGAGATAAAGTGATACATTGAACAAATTTGCTTTTTTTTATTCAGAATATGCATTAGCGATATTGGACAGATATCAACGAACAGCGAGAAGGAATACCACACAGTGAATTAGACTCGAATAATATGATGAAGGTCGGAGAAAAAATTGATAAAAATCAAGACCATGTGAAGAGAGGACTCGTTGAATTCAAAAGATAAAGTTGCTGTTTCAAATGAGTCGCTTCAAACTAGGCCAAACTGATCTCCAAGCCCAATTAACATTGAAGACATGAAAGTTGTATTTATGTGATTCGGTGGATGAGCTCACAAAGGATTTGCCATGGCTAAAGGGGAACTTTAAGTGTGTCTGGATGTGTCATTTCGAGGAACAAACAAAAAATAGAAAATAATTTATGGTTCGGAACGCGCAGAGCCTGAACGAAGTGTCTTGCAGAGTAATACTTGAATGTGAGTGGACGATTGAGACAGAAAAACTCATACCTGAGTAACTTTAATCTAAAACAATTTTCTATTTTTGTGTTCACATCATTACAACTGGCAGCGAAAGAAAAAGATGGAATTATGCGTGGTTGGGTTGACGCTCATTGAAGAAAAGAACAAAAACCTGGAGGACGTTGAAGCCGTTTGTCAACCCCAAATCGGCTGCGACTCGGTTGGACGGTTCGGAAAAGACTGACAAACAAATCCAGACGCTTTTAGAAAAGTAATAGGTAATTATTAGTTAACGTCGTACTAGAGCACACAACGGGCTATTGACGACGGTCCGGGATCAATCCCTCAAGGGAAAGATCCGACTTTTAGAAAAGAAAAGAAAAAATTGATTAAAGTATCAGACAGACTCGACGAGGTATCTCGTCATTAGCAAAACTGAGCAGATCTTGTTGGACAAGATACACGCCATTAGAACAAATACAATCATTATCAGACTTCTATGGATGTTAAGTCTGACTTTAAAGAGTAATCTATGACAGTATCCGAAAGTTGGCTAGCTGATAATCAAAGACCAAGTTTCATTTAAGTCAGCTCAATAGGCTAAACACCACTAGAATGATTTGTGTGGCAACAACCACGCTAACACATACATCCAAGAGTCCATCATTGTTTTCCGACATGGAAGGAGCAAATTAGTTCATCATTAAATACAAAATTACAATGAAAATAATTTTCCTCTAAATTTGCTTAGGGGGCCGCGGTAGCCAAGTTGGAAAAGTTACTAATTAGTAAACGGAGGGTATCGAGTTCGATACTAGGTCGAAACAGACAGTCGTGTACATGGGGGCTTGTGCACATTAAATCTGTCGTGGCCTCAAATGTCCTCACTTTGGCGTGGTGAAGTTTGGAGGGTGTGGTGCCATCTAAGGTGTTGCCTCGTCATCTGACCGTAGTTAAAATAACGAGGTGTTGTCCTCGGATCATTCCCTTCAGGATTGATCCCAATAATGCAATTGTTAATTCATCTACCCCTCCCCCTCCAAAAAATATTACAATCTGTATTATGTTTACTAATAGCATAAGGCAATAAATGTCTATCTAGGACTATTGATACTCGTTACAATCTATGTTAAAATAAATGTTTAATTTGAATGAAGTGAATTTTTGTGAGAATAAAATGGCGACACATTTTTCAGCTTTCCACGTCCACACAAACGAACAAGAACTATAAATATCCCTATTCCGTTCCAGCAAGAATACAGGTAATTAATTTTTTTATTGGAAAGTTCATTATTGAACATGAATAATTTGAACACTCGCACGATGGGGTAAAATAACCCCAACTGTAATTTCTTGAGATAAAAGATGAAGTTTATGAAAGTTGATATGCATTCAAAAGAAATTGGTAATGACGATTTTGTAAGTTGCTGATTGTAATTCCACTGGAAAAGCATTCTAATGGAGTCTTCATTCTAGAGAGAGGAACTGCAAGTTGTTGCTGAAGCCTTGGGAAGTCTTCGGCGGTGTTTTCCTGCCAACGATTCCAGACAGCACACAATAGATACTGTTGACCAGTCCCTAGCAGCGTTGCTGGAAAGAATCAATGCGCTTGAAATGACGTCACCTGCTGCTTTGGTAAATTATTTTCGTACAATGATTTCAGTGACGAAAACCTAACCCATGTAAAAAGTATCAATTACATACATACTACAAGTCATTTAAGGGTGAAGTGAATGCAATAACTATATCTATAATCTATTGTCATGCACTTCTACGATTCCTTTAGGGAAATTAAGAATATTTTTGGTCTACACACATATACAGTATCTTTCAAAAACGTCCATTCCACCTATAACATTTTAAAATTAGTCTTAATGTGATAAATTGTCTTTGTGAGCAATTCTAATTGCTATTGGCAAATTTTCACGCAATTGCACATTTTAATGACTGCAAGTGCCATAAATGCCATTTTGCAAGAATGTCGACCAGGAAATGCGATAACAATTACCGTTCCCAAAATATCGGGTATTAATTATGTCTTAAAGCTTTGAATATACACAGAATGTTTTTTTTTTTTTTTTGCATCCTAATCTTCGATAAACAAACATTACTACTAACGTACTGTTACATTATATTTAGCTTTTTAAAAGCAAATTCTGAAAACACACTCTCTCTCTCTCTCTCTCTCTCTTCAATACAAAAGGGCAAAATCCCAAAACCCTTTCTTCTAACACATTCTATCTATATTCCCTATTCATTTCTCGATCTTCTAGTTCACAGGCACTCTAATTAGCGATTCATCTCACAGAAGCGTGGGTGAAAGACTCTAAAGTTGATGATTTAGAACCCGAGCTGTGCATGTCGTTTCAAATACGTTTCGCTAACCTACACGCTGATTAGACGCCACATCCTTGAGACAGCTACTTTTATTTCAAGTTCTTGATGCTATATTATGTCTAAAAGTAAACTAGCTATTTGATCAATCACTTCACCCATGATTTAATTTACGTAATACATTGAAAATAAATGAAAATTCCACTATAAAAAATTATTTTCACGAGTTCAATTGATTGTTTATATGGAAGTCCACAAAAATAATTCGAGAATCTCCTCTCCTTAGAAATCGATAGAGAAAACCTGTTTATCATATCAGACACTGCTTCTAAGGTTGGTTGGTTGGGTTGTGTGGCACAAGGGTCGTATTTGGCCGTCCTGCGCCAAACAGTCCAGCATCAATTAATGGACCTACACACACAAGAAAGTTTCACTTACGCAGAAGAGAAAAATACACTCAGGGAAGAATCAACCTGCCTACAACTAGCAGGTTGCTAATGCATTGAGTGTACCATGGGGCTTTGTGATACCCGATTAGCCGCAAAGACCTCATGCCTCTAAGGAACTCTCTGACTGGCGCTGTAGAAGAGCATAACCCTTACCACATCATTTGTCATTCATAGTCCCATATTCCAGTAATTGTACCTTGATGGAAGTTTGTCTCCCAATACTACCATGCCTATTCCTTTCTTGCCATTTGGTGAACAGTAGAGATCCACTTTACACAAATTGCTCATGCAGTGAAAATGAAAATCTTTGCTTTCACGCACACTTTAGCATGGTCTGTGAAAGACAGCGCAACTGTGCATACTAAAAAAGTACTTCATAGTGGAGAAGGGCAACACTGCTGTAAATACTGTATCAGAAGTTAAGTTTTGTTGTGATGACTAAGTTTTACACCAATATTTCCCATCTAGAATTTAGTAGACCGAAAGCTGCATAAGATTACGGGTTTACTTCCGCATTCGTGATCGGGTAATGGAGGATTGCGACCGTTCGACTGTCCTGTGCAGTCCTTTAGCAGTCGTGTGAAGGCCGAACGGCAATGAAGAGTGTTTTCGTGCTGAGAACGGAAGCAGTGTGCTATCACAGGTTTCAGGCAGTTGCTGGAAGTGATTGGCAATTCAACTGTTCAACGTGCACCATCCATCGGTGTGTGTACGCCGTTTGTTAGCACTAGCAGGCTTCTTTTAAAAGTGAGTGTTCATAAATATACTGCTATTTGTAAAAAATGCAACACCATGAAGGAGTCATCAGAATTACATGAAATGTAATACTCAAACGGCTTGTATTAGTACAAATAAATTAATACATTTTCAAAGCAAAAAAACAATATTAAGTGTCCGAAATCAGTATTTGCTGTAGCCACCACGTGCTGCAATAAGTGCTTCTATACGACTTGGCATGGAGTGAAACAGATGTTGAATGTCTGCTTGTGGAAGAGAATTCCATATTGTTTGTATGCGCACCCAAAGTTCGTCTTTTGAAGCTGTAGGACGCGGATCACGAGCGAGACGCCGACCAACCAAATCTCATACGTGCTCAACAGGCGACATATCCAGCGAATAAGCAGGCCAAGGAAGAAGTTGCATTGTGTTGGGCTGAAAAGAAGTCTCGAACATTTCTTGCAACATGTGGGCCTGCATTATCCTGTTGAAAGATAGCTCCAGGGATGCCTTGAAGGAAGGGAACGACTTCGTGCTCTAGCACTTCACAGACGTACCTGTTGCTATTCAGATTACCCTCAATTCGTAGCAGCTGAGATCGTCCATGATACGAAATCGCACCCCAGGCCATAACTCCGGGTGTTCGGCCACTATGACGTCCGATAACGCACTCTGGAAGGCAGCGTTCACCGGCATAGCGTCTAACACGAATGCGGGCATCATGGTTCCACAAATTAAAGCGGGATTCGTCAGAAAAGACAACTTGTTGCCAATCATCCAGCCAGGCTCTGTGCTCATGAGCCCATTGCAGACGCAGACGTCTATGGTTTGGCGTGAGGGGATCCTGTATAAAGGAATCCTTGCACGCAGTCCACGGTGCAGTAGACGTCGGCGAATTGACGAAACCGACATTAGTACACCTGTAGCAGTAGACCAAAGTGCTGCCAACTGCCTGGAGGAAGCTGTACGGTCATTCACCTCCATGTGGACCAGGTGTCTATCATCGCGCGATGACGTCACCTTCCGTCGTCCACTCCGTTTTTCGAGTTGTCCGGTGCTCGTCGGTCCACTGCTTCCAAACTCGCATCACCGTGGAACTGTTCCCTTGCACACGAGCTGCTATTGCGCGATAGGAAAATCCTTCTTCACGAAGGCCGATGATTCTTCCACGTTCAAACTCCGTAAGTTGTTGAAATTTCACCCTATTTCGTCGAGGAGGCATTCTTAGGTCTCACTAAACGTTCGGCACTAAAAAATAACCATGCAATATTTTCAACGTCCCGCTACAGCCCTCTATTTTTACGCTTTTAGCATCAGTTCAGAGGGCGCTGCTCACACCACGCATGCGTGGTGGCTCTGAAACTTTACTACTTTGCATAACATTCTATAATTGACATTTGCAGCAAAATTCATTTCATTCGGATGATTCCTTCATGGTGTTGCATTTTTTACAAACAGCAGTGTATCTTCGCGTCTTCGATTTGGCGAGACGTGTGAAAGACAGTGCACCTTTGACTACCAAAAAGTACAAATAGCGTAGTTATAGTTACATGCCAGAACAATAGACTACTAATCGCGGTGCTGGCACTCTTTGGAGTCACTCCCACAATAAGTCATATAGGTTACACTGCTATACATACCTTTATAGCGTGCGTTGATTTTTGCTGTAGTGAAGTTAACCACACACAATCATATTTTCCTACAGTAAGAAAATTCAAGATATTCATCGTTTGCCATCTTTATTTTAGGTAACAAATAATGTGATTCGGAGGCCGCAGAATGAAAGAGATCCATCAACTCATTTATTACAGAAATCACAAGGTATTTACTTCAAATAAAGTTGCACTCTTTGAAGTAAAAATTTGCGTGTGACATTTATTTAATGAATATCTTACATCATTATTCTGATTGATGCAAATGGTTTCAGGAGAATGCTCCAATGGGCTGACATTAGGAGATAGCAACTGTACTAAAGTAGTTTATTATATGGACAAATCATTGACTCCCTTTAGATGTACACTACATAAAAGGTATGCAGCAGCCTCTTTACATTATATGTGAGGAATCAAGAACACTTTGTATGTGTGCATAATAACAAAATATATATTTTTACAGGATAGGAGAAGCCACACTCAGGGATTTCAAACTACTATTCGATCGACCAGGGCAATATCGTTACCATTTTAAAACATTAGATCCCGAATTCGGAATGGTGAAAGAAGAGGTAATTTTATTGCTTTGAGTTACAGTACAATTAAGAGTTTTAAGATGTTTTTTTTATACCAAACTTTTTTTTTATCAGCAGATATTGTTTGAACTGAAAAGTAAAAAGTTCGCAAGACTGTAAAACGTAACTTACTACTAGTCAGTCAATTGTATTTCATTTCGTTGTAGCTGCAATAAATAAATATCTGTAATGGATTGACATAATTTGAAGGTGGCTAGATGGCATGACTTCGAATAAAATTTAATCATAAGCACCAAAAAGGATTAGATTTATAAAAGTATCACTAGATATGGATTCCCTGTTACGATTTCAAAGGTTTTTCTCTAGACCCCGAAAGGCACCCAGCATTATGTCTGATAAAAAGCTGGATGATACACAAGGACCAACTCACAGCATTACCCGAGATGCACTAGCATTTGGAGGAGATAATCCAACACTCACTTCTTTAAGGGCGCAACTATACATGTATCAATTTTCCTAACATCCGAGTTGATAACTTTATTGATAACTGCATTTGAAACATTGTAAACAGTACCTCCAAAAAGTCAGTTGCACGATTCTTTAAAATGGAAAGAAAATGAGCCAGTCATAAGCTGAAACAAGATGTCACCACATTCAAGACATAGATCGATATTTTGATTGATTGATTTTCCCATTGATTAGTTTTTTAATAGCAATTTATTTTTTTTCTCCCACACATACACATGCTTGTCTGCTATCGGATTATTAAGCCCAAACCAACCAAACATAAGCATCAATATCAAATATAATAATTATTGTTAACTAAACTGGTAACAAATTGTGTACTCTATGTAGTTTTCATACCAATTTGTAGCAAAAAAAAAAAAAAACATTTGAAAACCTTTAACTTTGTAGGGCAGTATATTAAAATTTCAGGACAAGAACACTTCTCGCTACATTGAGAAAAATATGAAATAATTTAATAAAGGAGTTTTAACAGTATTCTTTAAAAAAGTATGATTCAACTTTATAAATAAGAAATTCCAGTTAAAATTTCTGAATTGCAAAGCACTTCAATAGATTAAAGAATAATATAGGATTTAAAATATAAAGAAACAGAATATTGATGGAACTACCTCAAAAATAATAACAAAAGTTATCTTTTAACTTAACTTGTTTCAACTTTGCATACACTTGTCAAACCCCAAGAAACAGTTTGTTAAATTCTGTATCATTGAGGATGTTATAAAAGCAAACTGGAGGTGATAGAAGACAGATAAATACAAGACCCATGTGTAAATGCAAGCCCTTTACCATTTCCCCCTAAACGGAAGAAATATATTTGAATGCATCTGGTTTCACTCTCAATTACGGTCTTAAATTTAATAAAACGATTTATAGGGTTTGCATGAAGAGACCTAACCTTGTGTTTTGATTGAGATTTCTAAAGTAAATTTCTAATTTAATGGTAATCTAACTGATATGGTGCTATATAGCACCACATCAGTTTATATATCTGCATGTGTGCATGTGTGTGTAAAGGAAGGTTGTGGGACAATGAGTATTACATCTAGCATTTTAAAAGTATGAAAGATAAAACTTTTTTAAATAAATAATAAACTTAAATTTTTTAACTTATTAGGTCCTTCAGGATGATGATATTCTTCCTGGCTGGGATTCAAACATAGTTGCATGGATAGAAGAAGAGTGCAGTTGATACGCATTTGGAACACATTTTGTTGAAGTGAATGATCCAACATGTAGATTTGTGTATACCACGTATGATCATTGTGAATGTGTCCATGATATTTTGTTGTGTATGTCAAAGGATAAATCGTTTCTATGCTTCAAAAGATCAATGTAAAACAATATTTTTTAAAATACTTTAATAAAAATTTTACATTAGAGAAACAGAACAATTTTTTTACATTCTTTGCTTACATGTGACAAGGCACATAGATAATGTTTTCATCAAACATTGCACCACTTTGAAACATAAGGTAGAAAAATACAAAATATAGTGTGAACTTTCATGTTTTGTGCTTATATGAAAATAGCTTTAAATAGTTTTTGCATCAAAATTAAAAATTTAGTTTCCAAGAGATATTTATTTAAAGAAATTTTCAAGTTCATTTACTAAGTAATGCATAAAGTCGAGCAATATAATTTTGCTATGAAATTAAACGTCTTTTATTTTTAACACAATCTTAGATTTTATCAATTCTTTTAGTGACAGCAAAACTATTTGGGCTAATGGTTAGTCTTCAAAGGCATTTTAGTATGAATTTCATACATTCATAAAGATCCAATATATTGATGTGTTTCATCTATTATTTTTTGTAACACATCTGGATGAATATAATTTTAAATGAAAAAAAAAACACTGTTAAATTTAATGTATAATGTATACCTTTTAATTTCTTTAAGTTCTCAACCCCTAATATATTGTTCTTTTTCTAGTCCCCCAAAGAAGCTTGATATATCAAGGGGTTAGTGCAGTTCAAAAAATGTAAACATCTTAAAGGATACATGTTCTGTTTATACATGTAAAGAATGTATTTTTGTATTATTACAAAAATCATATTTACCAATTTTATTGTTAAATATGACTGATATATATTTTTATTAATGACTGACATATTTAACAATATTATTGGTAATATGAATTTTTTCTGCCAGCAGACATTTGAAAAATATGAAGTATAACACTTGGAAAGTGTTAAAGTTTTTTCGAAATTTTGATGTACATTTCTCACAATTTTATCACGTCAAGAGTAAGTAATAATAAAAGAAACTACCCTTTCCAACATTAAACTATTAAATCTTTGGAAAAGTAGTACAGTTCTCAAAATTTATCTCAGATTACAAAACATTCAATTATTCATATCAAATCAAAACATAGTTATGGAAGTAACTATTCTTCCATGAATAAACTTAGATAAAGCTTAAGATAGTAAATGAATTAATCTTTATGAGAAATTATCAATTTTAAGTAAAGCACTTGGACTTTTAACCGATCCATTCAACTAAAAGCGCCACAGTTCATTTCTCAAAAGCTTGGTTAAGATGTATCAAGTTACAAAACAACTGCTATTTTGACTAAGCATATCTGAAGGTTAATGGATACTAAAGCATACAACAACAATAAAATTATCTATAAATTAACAGGAAAATATTTCGAGGACTTGGCAATATTTAGGGATGAAACCAAATTTATAATAGATAACAGACATAATATATCTTTAAAATGTACATTCAGCACATTGTAAAAAACAAATATAAATTTTTAAATATACTTAAATAACATGTGTTATACAAAACTTCTACATTTCTTTTAATTTATCTCTTGAATTTAATCTTGAGAGCTTAATGACACTTATTTTTTAATTACATATTAAAAGACAAACATTTTAGTTTTCACAAATATAATACCTGTAAAAAAACTTTATGTTCACACTTATACAACAGGTTCAGAATTTTGGAATTTTATTGCTCTACTTATATAAGGTGTGCATAAAGTGAAATATTTTTTGACTATTTGTGACTATCTTGTTCACCTAATACTTCTCTCATTCTTTTTATAAATATCTGCTTGTATATATACATGTAACATATTTATACAGTTTGTACAGCAAAAAGTTCAAGCTATCTTTCAGTTGTATTACTATTCATTTCAATTATTCTATATTTGATAAGACTAGTTGCATCACCTGCTTTTGGAATAAAAAGGTGGTCTCTTGTATTAACAGTGATTCCTTCATCTTCCTCTATATGACCTATTGTTAAGTAGAAATTAGTTTAAAACATTTCAAATGAAATTGTTAAAATTTTAAAAATAACTTAATTATAAAATATAGTGGGTAAATGTCCTACCAATTGAAACTAATTAAGCGATTATTTCAATAACTAGTTGGCTCCACCCCTTGTTCGCTTACGCTCGCCAATGTAAAGAATTCAATGATGTTCTCAAATTTAAAAAATAATAATATAAAGTTGTAGATATGACAATTTTAACAAAAAGTAGCGAAAATATCCAAAGATTCCAAATTTTGTATGACCAACTTTTGATTGCATCAAATTTATTTATCAACCAATTTCAAAAATAATTATACCGTAAGAAAGAATACATTCCGAGGTATACTGCCATATTTTCAAAATTAAAAACTAATAACAAGATATAGATATGACAGTTTAAAAAAATAACGAAAATGTCCCAATTTTTCCCGAATTTCCAAAAAATATTATCAAGGACCAAATTGAAATTTCTAAAAAAACTCGACGAGCTGCAAAAATTTGCATTGAGAGGTGCACTTTAAAAAAACTCACGGCTGAAGACTTAAAATTTGTATGTGTTTTGTTTACTTGTGGAAGAAATTTCACTTTATAACTTTGACACTTAATAAACCCTAAACTAATCACCGCATCGGAAAAAGATCTTTACAATTGTCCAGAGAACACGATGAAGAACAAACCATGTTAATTTCATATTTTTCTGATCTGTACGTTCTCGAGAAACCGTCTAAGAATCGAGCTAAACAACACAGTTTTCAATCATGCGGCAGCAGCAACTTTTTTTTTAATATAGAGAGATGTACTAGATAGTGTACTAGTGTAGTGTATAGATAATGTACTAGAGCAGAAGCCAACAAAACAATTAATATGATGAAATAATCTATAATATTTAATTCCCTAATATTTAGTAAAATAACTACTACTAATTAGAATAACAATGGTTAAATTATATGGAACTCTAAAAAAAAAAATAGAAAATTTGTGTAAGATAAAAGAAAACCTACCATGTGCAAACGTAATCCATTCAGGACATTTCCGCTTACTAGTGATTTTCACAATGGTAGAAAGAGGTCTTGCAGCAATTATGTGAGCATAACCCTTTTTTAAACGATTGGTTCGAAGAATGTACATGTGAGAATCCGTAACAATAAGATGCCTAAAAGCAATGCAAAAAAATGTATTTTTGTTGCTTACATAGGAAAATATTCAATATCATAAATGTATATTTCAAATGAAATGAGGAAAATCAAAAGTGCTGCCATAAATTTCAAACAAAATAGTACTGTTATCTTAATAAGCAAATACTTAATGATGATCGAACATTCTGATGACTTAACTGATACTACATAATGTATTTTTTATTTTTAAAAACACTTTTGAAAGAGCTTATTTTACTTGCACTTAAGAATGATGCAACTTACCCTGGATGTCTAGCTTCCATGTCTTTGATCTCTTCACAAACAAATGTTCCTTTAACACCAGGTTTCTTCAGCCATGTTTGGATATTAACCTCTTCAAAGGATGCCTCTTCATCTGACTCTGTATATCGATCAGGATCTAATAGTGAAATAAAGTAACAAGGTAAAACAGAAGCCAAAACGTTAAAAGTTAATTCTAACCAAGATTAAATGAAATTAAGAAAATTAATTTTTTTTTAAATATACTGAGATGTTAAAGTGATTGGTTATTTCTAACAGAGAATTAATTTAATTTAAGGTTTCATATTTGTAGACAAATGTTTGAGAGGATATTAAAATCTATGATACAATACTTTCCCTCAGCAAGATTCATTTTTTTAGTTAAGGAATTGGAGAAAATTTAAAGCTGACTAAAATATTTCATATTAGTAGTTAAAAGGAATTAAAGTTAGCCAAACGAAGTTACAAAATCAATTTGAATTGAATTTCGTTTGGAAAAACTAAGTGAATAACAAAAGAGAAGAAAATAATATATTAATACCTTCATCATCCCCTATACTAAAAACTGGTGCCATGCCTCTATAACGTTTCCCAAGTCTATCACTACTGCTCACGTGCCTAAAAATAAATTACGCAAAATAAAATATGAAGGAAAACATAGTTTTAATATGTGCAATAAACATTCTCAAATAAATTGTCTTTGTTATGATAATATTAGATTAAAATATTTTAATAATTAGTCATTTTCAAATTCCATTTTTATTTACCCAATACAGTCAAACCTCATTAAGACGAACTCACTTAATAAGAATTACTGATAATACAAACTAAATTCCAATCCCCATCAAAATAAATTTTCAAATAATGTTAATTCATTTGTTTAAGAATTCGGGCTACACTAATCGCTGGATAAGATGTACAAATTATTGAAACTTGAGGATAAATGGATTCTTTTCAATCATTAACAGAAATATTAAGTGATTCCGAAATAGTAGAAGCTTTATTTGTGGAAGAGAGGGTAGAAAGAATAAACAATGATTCTCAAGAAAACAAAGAAAAAAAGTTTGACTTCTTCAAAAGAAGCTATTGCTGGCTTAGAAATTATTCACAGCTTTTTGGTAGGCAACGAAAATTCTCATCGGCTCAATTAAATAGTTTTGACGACATCAGATTTACTTAATGAATTAACAGAACTATTTCAAGACAAAAAATTGCAAAATCAGAAAATATGTAATATCTGTTTAGTCAGGAATTAGCTGTGTAAGAATTTTCTGCTCAATCAAGAAACAGCTGTATAATTTTTGATATGAAAAATACCATTTACCTGTCAACCCAGCAAGGATTAGTAAGTAATGAAAGAAACATTAACTAACATTTAATTTTATTGTTAAAATAATGGTTTTTCTGAAATCGAATAACACAAAATATGGGAAAGGCATGAATGTTTTTACAGTTCAGTTTAATTTGTCTTATCGTGGTTTGATTGTATAGTACTTATATTTATTATTTGTTCACCAGTTCTTGTTACTATAATACTACTTGTTACTACCTGTCCTCGCTTTATAAAAGAACCTATAAAGCGAAAATCTGAAACAGCAAAAACTCTCGAACACCGAGGCCCTGTTCACGTAAGGCATTTTCCAAGGTCAGCTTTTTTTATGCATTAAAGTATGTTTTTTATTCCCCTAATTCAAATTTCTATCTTTGCGATTGTTGAAGATAGAGTAAAAAATTCAACGGATTTTAAATCTGCGGAAAATTTTACACCAGATAGATAACTTAAATGTGAAGTTCTTTAAATAAATAATTAAACAACCAAATAATATATCTGTTTTTGGTATTGATCTGGCGTAGAATTTTATGCTGATTTGAAATTTTCACTCTATCTTCAACAATTGCAAAGGACTTGAATTAGAGTAATAAAAAAACATAATTTAATGCTTATGGAAAACTGACTTTGAAAACACCTCATGTGAACAGGGCCTAAGTTCTGACATCATGAAATTTGCGCAGGTTATTCTGTCATTAATTTCTAGGTCAAAGCAACTATTTTCAGCTCGCTATGTCATTTACTTAGTCATAGAATTAATACATATCTTTTCACATGAAGAGACCAAAATTAATCAACACAAAACACCAAAAGTTGCCAAGAACTGAGCAATCAGAAGAGGTAAAGTACAAGCACTTAAAATGGACAAAGATCAAAAAGCTGTTAACCAATGCAACGAAACCTCTGATGAAAGAGGCACAACATGGGTTGACTGAAGCAGCAGAACATCTTGGGTGAAACGTGTTGGTTATAAAAATAAAACTACAAAATATCTAATGCTTTCACTGCACTAACTCCAGTTAGAATTTAAGAAGCATTTTTAAATATCTGAATTTTTTATCACATAAATTTATTCAAAAATTCCAAACAGCAAAATGAGAAAATTTTGATAAAAAATAATGAAATATTTTCACAAATTTTTCTTCAAGTTATCCCAATAAAATGAAAGTAGAATACAAAAAACATTATCTACAAAAGATTTACCTTGCTTCTTCTGTCTGAGGATTTGTTATGTACTCTACAAGTTTCTCTTTTACAATATTGCTCCTACTCTTGACAGCAGTTGCTAGCTAAAATAAATTCATATAAATTTACTAAACAATTATCTATCATGAAAAGTAAAGCAGCAGTAAATAATAAGAATTAGTTGTTTGTTTTGCAGTGCAAGGGCCATATTGGACCAAGCTGCATCAAACAAGACAGAAAATTTCAAGTAATCGTGAAAAGAAAAGTACCCTTACATGAAAAATTGAGAGATGACTTCAAGTGTAGGTTATGGGCTCTATTAATCACATGAATAAAATATTATGTAAAAGTATTATAATACATAAAATATTATCTAAATATAAAAAATATTATCCAACTGCATCATATGAATGTGGGCCCTCATGATAAGTATCTTATCTTAAAAATGCATTTCATGTAACTCACATGGATGTGTGAAAGTGTTTCCATTTAGTACAGAACTGATGGGGAAAATTAATAAAATAATTCAATCAGAAGATTTTGCTCTTTTTACACTGATTAATCATTGTAATAAATATTGAATTTAAACTACAAAAATAAATGTTATTACAATATTCACAAAAAATTAAAATCAGAAATTTCAATATCATTTCATTATTAACAATACAAATATTACCTGATCAAATATCGAAATTTCTTTTTCGTGAAGATCCCCATTAACCGGAGTTTGCGATACACAAACTAAGCAATTCTTTGGGCAGTGAGAGGCTAACAAGACATTGAGATCATTGGACGGAATGATGTCATGTAAAGCTAAGTAAAACAAGACATATTTCACATGAACATCAAGTGAATTTATACTCACAAAACAATACCAAAGGTAGAAAACTTCAATTAAAAAAAAATTGGAGATATAGCTTTAAAATAGAAATACTCTTAGGATGTAAGATAAAAAGCACAGTTAAATTTTAACTACTTAATTGATTTGACCATACAATATAAGCTGAGCAGTTTTCAAGAGACCATAATTGATGAACTAGCCCCTTTTCTGGTTCCTTTAACAGTATTGCTACCTTTAGAAGTTTTTATAAAAATTAAAACTATTTTTAAGCTCTTACAACTAGATTGAATGACTGCAACTCTGTGTCAGAAATTTCAGTGGATTAATCTGAAAATTCTTCAAATCAATTAGAATCGTTTGGTATGTCAAATTTGGGCAATGGTAAATAAAATATTGACCCAAGATTTCATTGAAATGCAAGAGAAACAGACTCTTTTCTCAACTAAGATTTAAATTTTAAATCATTCAACGGCAGTTATGAAGTCATAAAATCTTTCATAACAGCCTGATAGATAAGTTTCTGATATGGTATATCCCCAAAGTATTTGGACATCCCCTACACAATAAAGTAATTAATACTCATTAAATGCCAAATATTAAACTATCCTCTTTACAGCAATACTGAAGGGAGACATACATAAGGATTGTGTTGCATTTGCATGATGAAGTTACATATAGTTTAGTTTAGTGTAGTCTACCCCCTTTAAAAGTTTGTAGAAAAAGTTTTGAAGCGCCCTGTATTACACAATTTGTTTCACAAAATATATTTAATATATGGGGATATTTAATAATTGGAATCTGTTAATTGTACTGACACTGTGTTATATCATTGTGATATGCATGCATACAAAACCAAGTGAAATATTTTTTGAAAATGTTACCAAAACTATTTTATTTTCTAAGGTTAATCTAACAGTGATTAGCTTATGAACAAAGCATTCCAAAAAATTTATTAAAAAATTGAGTTTTTTTTTTACACTAGGACGGATAAAATAAATCAGCCAAATAGAACAAAAAATAGCCAAATAGCACGGTTCAATATGAGCATGTCATATAGATTTTATTTATTAACAGGTTATAATTTTTAGAAGTACTAGAGGGCTTTATTCCCTGCTTGCTAACACTCAAATTTATTTTTAACTAATTTTTAAAATAACTATACCATAAGAAAGTACATTCTAAGCTTTCACATGGTATTTTAAAACTAATAGTATTCAGCTATAGATATGACAATTTTAGTTTTGTATCGGAAATTACTATCTAAAAATTCCGAAACCAACTTTTAGTCACATCAAATTTATATATTAACCAATTTCAAAAATCATTATACCATAAGAAAAAGTACATTTTAAGCTTTAACGTGATGTTTTCAAATTTAAAAATTATTAGTTTTAAGCAATAGATATGACAGTTTTAACAAAAAGTAACGAAAATTTCCCGAATATTAAAAAAAATAATACCAGGAACCAAATTTAAATTTCTAAAAAAGCTTGGCAAGGTGAAAAAATTTAAGCTTGGAGGTACAAAAAAAAACATGGCTGAAAACTGAAAATTTTTATGTGTTTTGCTCACTTACGTTAAAATATTTGCTTTTTTTTTTACCTTGACACTTAAAGCACTATTAACTAATAGTCTCATCGGGAAAAAAAAATTATCCATCTTGTTCTCTGTACAATTTTGAACAAATCATGTTAATTTCATAATTTTCTGAAGCATAATTTCTTGGGAAACCATAAGAGAATCGAATATAAAAAGAAAATACACCTTACCAGCATAGCCACCTTGAGCCAAGCTGATGTATTGCTGATGCTTTTGTAGAAAACTAGCCACCACCATATGCACGTAGAGATCCTCTTCTTCTCTGCCACTACCAATAAAGCAAATATGTTCTCCAGCTGCAACAGAGCCCACCATGTTTGCTTGCTTCTTTGCAGCAAAGAGGGCCTCTACAGCAGTTCCAAATGCAGTAGGCTCTCGAAGCATCTGTAAAATTCACAACCAATCCAATAATGATTTTAAAATACTGTCAACAATTGGCAATCACATATAGATTGAGTTTTAATTACAAACTTCAAGGCAACATTTTTTTCAAAGCATATTTTACACATGTCTCATAATAAAACAGTTTAATTGTTGAATAAAAGCTTGAAACAGAAATACAGGTAATTAAAAGTTTGGGAAATATTATAGAAATAGAATATGAATAAACACACATGCGTTGAATATTACAGAAATAATACTTTTAATAAACAAAAACTAATTTTATGTTGCAAAACAATTATATAATTCATCAGTGCCCTTCACCTAATGAAGATTATAACATAAGATATCATTTAATTTGATTATATCCTTGAAATCCTTGCCTTTAAATATTCTTCACATTGTAAAAATGAGCAATTAGCTTTTTCTGTACCCAATTATATACTTTTACATTACTAGGGGGCTCCGCCCCCTGCTCGCCAACCCTAAGGGATTGCTACGCAATCCCATTTGGTTTGCTTCGCAAACCAACACTCCTTTTACATATGCATATTTGGTTTGCTTCGCAAACCAACATTCCTTTCGCAAAGTGAAACTATCTGAATATTTCGTATTATCCTAATTTCACTTTCCGGTCCATGACGTCACAGCGAGGGCTTCGCAACCTGCTCGCTTACGCTCGCCGACCCCCCCGGAAATTGCTACGCAATCCCGTTTGGTTTGCTTCGCAAACCAATACCTCTTTGGCAAGTGATTTCACTTTTTTTTACTTTTAACACTTAATGCCCCCTAAACTAATAGCCGCATCAGTAAAAAATCTTTTGCATCTTGTTCCCTGTACAATTTTAAGTAAACGATGTTAATCTCCAAACTTTACGATCTGTACTTTGTACTTTCTCGTTAAACCGTCTGAGAACAGAGAGAAAAAAGCGAGCCTTTTTCCTCGCCAAATAAAAAGAAATCGTTTTCATGGCAATTGTTGCTACGATAAATTTGATATCTGGCAAACCCAATAGTAAGAAATACAACCCTCATCAGCTCCGAAAATTTGCTCCGCGAAATAAAAAATACGAAATTTGTGTCATCAACTTTTGATTGCATCGAATTTATTTATGAACCAATTTTAAAAATAATTATACCGTAAGAAAGAGTATATTCTGAGGAATACTGCAATATTTTCAAAATTAAAAACTAATAGTAATACGAGATAGATATGACAGTTTTAGTTTTGTATCGGAAATTACGATCTGAAAGATCCGAAAATTGTATGACCCACTTTTAATTGCATCGAATTTATTTATTAACCAATTTGAAAAATAATGGTACCATAAGAAAGAGTGTATTCAGTGATGTTTTCAAATTTAAAAAATAATGTTTTTTGCTGTAGATATAACAATTTTAGCAGAAAGTAGCGAAAATATCCAAAGATTCCGAATTTTGTATGACCCACTTTTGATCGCATCCAATTTAATTATTAACCGATTTCAAAAATAATAGTACCGTAAGAAAGAGTACATTCTGAGGAATACTGCGATATTTTAAAAATTAAAAACTAATAGTAATAAGATATAGATACGGCAGTTTTAAAAAAAAGTAACAAAAATGTCCCGATTTTTCCCGAATTTCAAAAAAATATTATCAAGAAGCAAATTGAAATTTAAAAAAAAACTCGACGAGCTGCAAAAATTTATGTTGAGAGGTACTCTTAAAAAAAACTCACGACTAAAAACTGAAAATTTGTATGTGTTTTGCTCACTCGCGGAAGAAATTTCGCTTCTTCAATTTTGACACTGAATAAACCCTAAACAAATAGCCGCATCGGAAAAAAATCTTAATAATTGTCCAGGGAATACAATGAAGAACAAACCATGTTAATTTTGTTTTTTTTCTGATCAGTACTTTCTCGGGAAATCGTTTAAGAATCGAGCTAAACAACAGTTTTCAATCCTGCGGCGGCGGTAACATTTTTTTAATATAGAGAGATATCATTAGCAAATAAAAGTTATACTATTTTTTAATTTATAAATACTAACACAGCAACTTAAAATATTTAAATCGCTAGCAGTACTTATGAACTTGGTATTGAGGATGAAAGTGTGAGTTTGTTTGATAAATGGGATGGTCAATTAACTGTCCCTTCTCTTGGTAACCAAGTATAAACTGCTGCATTTATGCAACAAATTTACTTTATAGGGAAACTGAATTGAAGACCATCAATGAAGCAAGATTTTTTTTGGGGTGGGGGGCATGAATTTGTTTTTAATGAATCTTTCTAAAAAACTTACCAAACTGGCATCTAAATGAAAAGCAGTAGACAAGTGTCCAGTGTTATACTGATTTGCAGGGCGGCAATCAACAACAAAATATTTTATATTTCGATCATTCTGTAAAAGAAAAAAATATAAGACTTGAAAATTTAAAACATTATGCAAGAGATACTCAACTATATACAGAGAGTAAACAAATGAAGTAATAAACATGTTAATATAACAAATGTTAATAGTTTTTTTTTATCCAATGGTGGGCATTGTTGATTTGTAATCATTTTGCCACTACAAGGCCAGAAGTGATTGCCACTTGTGAAGGAGCGCCCAATGGGCAATCATTACCCGTAACAAAGAACAGTACAATTTACATACATGGCCGGCCCCCGGATTTGAACCAGGAACCTTTCGATCCAGAGGCCAACACCTTAACCACTAGACCGGTTTATCGGCTCATGTTAATAGTGTGCTATCGGAAAACCTTTTCAATTGATGAGAAAAATAAGTTTAAGTAATTTCAATTTCCGTGACGGTTAAAATTTTCTAATCAGAATAAAAATAGTGTATTAATAACTGATGTTTTATGCCACAAGAGCTATATTTATCCAGGCTGTAACCAAACAATGTCAAATCAATAAATTGGTCGATTTTTTAAAGAGGAAATGCTATGCATTGAAAAATTTTCAACATAGAATAATCAATTAGTTTCTTTGATTTTACTATACAAGAAACAAAAAATCAATTTTAAAAGAGAAATTTTAATTCTGTGAATATTCTTTTTCAACAAAAGTATTTGAAAAAAAACTAAAGAATCCATATATCACAACCCCATAGACACAGAGCTTCCCACTATATCTATATAGTGGATTCATTCCTGGACCTTTAAAACACTGTCAATCTCCACTCACTATACAGTAAGAAACTATTAAGTAACTTATACATAGAAATTTAAATTCTTGTGTTATTGACCTTAATAGTAGATTTAGTCTTTATTGTCTTACTAGCCAATTTGGGTCTAGCCTGGCGTTGCTCGTGCCAGTTGTTTTTGTGGGGTTATTGGTTTGTTTTGCAAAAACCAAATGGGAATTCGTAACCTATTGGATAACAGCTATAACTGAGTTGCCCATGGTGTTGGTTTGCTTTGCAAACCAAATGGAAATTTGTAGTTTACTGGAAAAAAGCCATAACTGAGTTACCCGTAGTGTTGGTTTGCTTTGCAAACCAAATGGGAATTCGGCATGACGTCACAATCTCTTGCGGAAATAAAAATATTTAATTGAAAAATTATTTATTAAATGAAAATTAAATGTATAAGTTATCTATCTGGTGTAATATTTCCCGCAGATTTCAAATCCGTTGAAATTTTCAATCTGTCTTTAACGATTCCGATTTTCCAAAAAAAAGAACTAAAGAATGCCAGTCAAAATGTTTTTAATTTGTTTTGCTTTCCTTCCCTGTGGAATCGTTTGAGCGCAGGAAATGAAAACTGTGATTCCCCTAACCTCGAATCAAACAAAGGTCCTTCCTCACAACAGCGTTTGTATTCGAAAAAATATAAAAGTTACAATTTAAAAATTATTTATTTAAAGAAAATCATATTTTTAGGTATCGATCTAATGTGAAATTTTCCGCAGATTTCAAATCCGTTGCTCTATTTTTAACGGTCTAGGAGACTGAAAAAAGAACTACATAACTAAAGTTAAAACTTTGTTTTTTATCAACTGTTGCAAAATCATTACTCTGCGGAAAATGAAAACAGAAAAAAATATATTTAGAATCTATCATATCTTTTATGCTGTTGTCCCATTCTAAAGAAAACAATAATAATTAAATTCCAATAAATTAATTTTTAAATACTCTAGATTGAATTTTAAAATTCAGGCTTTGTACAAAAATTGCAAAAAATTCGGACTACATGTTTGCCCAAGTCCCATAGATTTGTCAGGAGCTTGCACATACCGGACAAACACTTCCTTTTATAATACTTGTCTTATAGTTTCGTTTTGTTACAACTAGTTTGAAACAAATTTTTAAATCCAAAACATACTTCTTTAAAAAAAAAACACTATATGAGTTAAATGTGACATTTTAAGTTATTCATTTTCTTAAGTGAAAAAAATTAAATACAAATATTACCTTAACACAGCTTCTTGAAACTAAATCACATACTGACACTGGTAGACACAAGGCTTGAGAGAGAAAAGTACCTTCTTCACTTTCTGACTTTCCTTCAAATACCAAAGGATAATACTCCTATAAGAGAAAGAATTCATTTCAAAATCTCCGGAAAGCATTTCATTAAAAAAACAAAGTGACAAAGAATTGACTTGACAACACAAGTCAAATAGTTAAACTGTAGGGGAAAAAAATTACAAATTCGCATGAATGATGATTAACAGATAACCTCCCCTCATTTTTTATTCACATGAATGAAGAAGAAAAGAAACAATGCAACATAATACAATCATTGAATAGTTAATTTTGTTACACTAATTTTAAAACAAAAGTTGATTTTCAAATAATTTTGTAAGTTCTCATTTATATTCCTTACTACTTTATACAAAGAATTAACACAATGACTAATTGTGGGGGTGATTCTGAAGAGTGCCAGCACACTGTGACTAATATTCTATTGTACTGAGACCCCTACTAATCCACTAAAGACTAAATGCTGCAGTTAATTTCAGCATATACCTGATCGGAATGTTTGACGATTCCCAGGGTTCGATATCATAGTATCCCAGATATTCGAATCGTTGGGCAGAGTAGTAATCACAATCATGTAAGACATGTACAGGACTCTCCTCTGTCATCTGACAGCCTCTACATAATGGGTGATCATTAACACTAATAAGGTTGAGGTGTCTATTTAGGGTACAGTTGCCAGTCAGAAGGCCAATAGTTACCATAATTTCTTTCCTGCTCAATTTCAGCAGTTCCCTCAATCTTTCCCAGTGAGATTGTCGATTGCACTCTTTGGCTTGTTCATTAGAATTAACACAATACAACTTTCTCAGTTCACCAATTGTATTAAATTAATTTTTAAAACATCAGTTTAATGCCTCTATAATATTGGCTACAAAGAAAATTGATAAAGGACAGATAATCAGCTGAAGAGTTTAAAAAATATGTTCATGAAGAAAGCTTTCACAACAAAAACACAACTAATTTATTCACCTTTGTGAAAGATGGAGGAGTTGACATAATGTAATGGAATGCTACTGTACAAAAGTCTTCTACATCTTCAGCTTCCAATTTGCAGGGCATCATACAGAGCTCATCTGAAAACATAAAAATAAATTTTAGAAAGCATTCTTTTTTAAATATAATACAAAACTTTATATAAATATAATTTTCAAATGAAATCCTCTTTTGAAACAATTCCCTTCATTTAATTATTTTAAAGAATTAAATTTAGTATGAATGAAAAACTAATTAATAAATTTTAAGAATGTAAATTTTTAATTTTACTATAGCAAATAACTAAATTCTATACCGATAATAGATTGCTTGTCAGCATCTTTCATTTCAAGTAGCTGCTCTCTGTAAACAGTAATAAAATGAAATTACAAAACTATAAACTTGTTATTTTGACTTTTTATAGGAAAGAAAAATGATTAACAAGATACTCACTTAGCATTCACAACTATAGCCAGAGAAAGGTAAAAAATAGTAAATGGATCTGCTGCTTGGAAATATATATCCCACATAACATGAATGACTTTCAAACTACATGTTGAAGAGAAGAGGCTTCCAAACTTCAAAAGAGAAAGAAATGGTGATCAAAATCAGAAATTCCAAAGATTTTTTTCCAGTTTAAACACTTGATTATTCCAAAAAAAAAACTAAATATAATTGATGCTCCAACTTCCTATGGATGTGAAGGGACCGAGAGAAAATTTATAGATATGGAAAGTTCCTCTAAAATAAATTTTAATTTGTTCTACGAAAAACAGATGGGATTTGAGGAAAGTTTGTAAATTCACATGGGCTAACAAAATCAGTCCATTAAAATGGGTGTGAATTGTGCCATAAAATCAGAATTTTAAGGCAAAATTTAAAAAAAAAAAAAAAAGCAACTTTTATGATTGTGTATAAATAAAACACTGATAATTTGCTCTAATTTTGAAGAACTTAAAAATATTCAGCAAACTTAAGGAATAATATCAAGATACAAGCAAATTTTACATTTTATGTCAGAATTAAATAAAATAATTACCCAATTCTTTGCATACGATTCAGGGGTGATTTTCTTAGTGTCTAAAAATGAGCAAAGTTCTGGCTCATGGTATAGCAAAAGCAACCGTAACAGATGGAATGGACTAGATTCTTTGGCACAATTTCTGAAAGATAAATATAGGAATGAAATAATTATAAAATATTAAAGCCTCAAAGTATGTATGCTAATTATGAGTTTCTAAAATTCAAAGTTTTGATAAAACTGATAAGAATTATGGAGTTGACAATTTTAAACATTAAGAACTACCTGAAATCATAAAACTTAATAAATTGAAAAGACATATTCAAAGTTTTTGAAAAGAATTTATTATAGCATATTTGTAGCAATAAGGAGAGGTGTTTTAGAGAGAATTTGAAGTGTATTTAAAAAGCTGCACAGAGCACTATGTTTGAATACAGAAAACAAGATTTTAAGTGAGGCTCAATGATAGTCGCCACAAATTTATTTCATTTGTAACACAATATAGCTGGATAAGTGACCAAGGACAGAAGAGTTTGAGTTTGGATTAAGCCTTTCAATGTAATTCAGCACAAATCAAGTTATAAGTGCCTTCAAGAATTGATTAAAAACCTTATTTGTAGATAAATGGAAATATTAAATTATTTTAATTTTGATCCAAAATATATAGCATTTATACTTACTTAGGGACATATATTTTATGAATGGAATAAAAAAATGAATATAATTTTGTTTTAGGAAGCCGTAGAGCAACAAGAGGTTCCAGAAGATGAACCCAATTTGTGTCGTAGTCATATCCTGTTTGCCGAGTGTACTTAGTAATGACAGACTCCACATCACATAAGACAGACACTTTGTCTTCTTCAGCATTTCCTAACCTGTCTAAAGAACAAAAATTTACATTTAACTAACATAAGATGTATTTACAATAATCAGTAAAATATGCAAGCTCCATCACTTTTCTATTTCAAAGTACCAATTGAATATTTCAACTAGGAAATATACTACAAAAGTCAAAATGCGTTAAAGAAGTTCATGGCATATTTCAAAGACAGTAAGCTAGACTAACTTAAGTGTAACTGGTTTTATAATTCACAAAGATTGTTATTCAATTTTTCTACTTTTCAATATTTCCCACAGAAAACTTTCACAGTACATAAGATTAAGAAATATATCTGTCAATTAAGCTATTTTTCATTTAAAAAAATTCCTTCACTTCATAGGAGAATGAAAAATTCAAAGCTTGTTTTCAAATTTTTTATTTTCTATACCTCTACACCTTTAAAAAAATGGTTTTTAATTCTATTTATCGTTTCCCTCTTAAACACCAACAGTTCTTGGCTAAATTATTAGAAGCACTTTCATATTTTACAAATCATTTGAGGTCTAGAATTATATTATGGCTCAACTATTTCATCAATTTATATAATTATGTTTAAGATAATATTTCAGGGCAAAATTTATGTGACCAAAATTATGCTCTCGAAAAGGAAAGAATAAATGCTAAATGTTTTGTTAATCCCTTAACGCATTTGCCCGTGTCTGACACGAGCAAGAGTTACCGGCAAATTTGCACATGTCCTTGTCTCACACGGGCGATCTTGTGTCTCGCGTTATTTTATTTCTAATGACCTTCTGATATCCGTTCTAGTAAAAATAGGTAGGCTAGATTATAATTAAACTATTTGACCCTAGATGGCACCACTCTGCAGTATTTTTCTTGTGTAAACCACGTGGTGCATTTTGATGATTAAAATGTTTTGTTAGGAATTCTTTGTTATAAAGCAGTTGTTTGGTGTGGAAAAGGTAATATATCCATTTTTATTGCGTTAAATATCATAAAAGTAAACAGGTAACCACAAATTAATTTTTACTAAGTGTTTCTGTAACTTGTTTAGAAAAAGTTATCTGAGAAGGATAAAAAGATAAGGAAATAAACACTGCAATGTTGGACTTCGTGCTGTACCATGCTTTATGGTATATCATACCAAACTGAATTTTTAGCCATTCTAATGCTTTTAAGTATCACAAGTTGATTTTAATATTTTGAAATTCAAAATAAACATGTAATCAAATTGTTTACACTTTGTTTGTATCATAATTTTTTTTATAACTTTTACCCCACCCCCGCTTCCTAGTCACACCCCACAACTGAAATTGCAAAAAATAATTTACACTATACTTTTTTTCATTTTCTGTCAAAAAAAAAAAAAAAAGATAACTTTTTAACAGTTTTTCTGAAAAAACTAGTGCTTTAAGGGGTTAATCCCCATAGAAAATGTCATGTTCATTTGACTTCATATTTTTCCCATGAGAAACATTTCACAGTAAACTAACATTAAAAACTATCTTTCTGGTAATTGAAACCTACGAATCCACTATAAGCTTTTTACCTATTAGAATAAAATATCCAGTGAGACAATATTGATAAAGTAATTCAACGATAACCTTAGAATAAAAAGCATTTGAAAGTAACAAATGGTGCAGATGAAACAATCATTTTCGTATGTCAAACACAAAATGTAACAATCTGCAATTTTGTTATAGCTTTCTGTAGTTCACAATCAGAACACAAACTGAATATTCATAACCCAGGATTTGTACTTTGTTATTAGTGAAAAAAGGTAAAGCTTTTAAAATTTTATAAGAATTTTAAGCAATTATTAAGGTTTTTTGGGGCCCTTAAAATGAAAAATCATGCCTCATATGTATACACATTACAAGTATAGATATACATAAAACAATCAGAAAAACGCAAACTGTATTTATATTACATGAATATCTCTTTATTTTTAAAGTTTTATTATACGTACCGACTAATTCCTGACAGTCTTTCCTAATTACAGGTTGTATGGGTAAGTCAAATATTTCATCCCAGGCTTCTTCACTTCTGGCATTTATAGAAAGACATATCTAAAATCGCAAATCAATAAAAAAAAAAAGATAATCAACTATCTTAAAAAATTTAATTTTTAACTATATTCTAAAAACTATTAGTCAACAACAAAATAAAGTCACTATCAATTCAAAAATGTTTACAAATTTGCATACCCAGCAAACATGTTTCATTTCTTTTGCTAGATATTATACAGACTTTAGCCTTTTCACATAAGCTCCACTCATGATATGCAAGTCAAATTCCCCCAGTGGGACACTTTCTAAATATAGTCAAGTTAAATGATAGAAATAATTAATGAATTTGTGAATAGTTTATGAACAGGATGTCAAAATAGCATGAAACAAGGTAAGCTTATATAATAATATAAAACAAGTATAACACAAATTAATATTAAAAAATGGTGTTTGTGCACATGCCAAATAATTATCGTTTGGCTCATAGAAAATGAGTCTAAATGCAATTTAATTGTGTTTGTTCCTTAGGTGACAATTGTCAAACTTTAAAAAAATATATTTGGCACTTTTTTTTATAGATTAAATTTTGATGATAGATGTGTCATGCTATCTGAAAATATTGCCAAGAGCTAAGCTGTAACCGGTAAGATTTAAGAGCAAATATGTAACCAGCATATGTAACTGTGAAATGTTACGTGTGATTAGATTTTGGGATTTACCGCATGAAACATTATTGTATACAGCATGACAAAGTCAATCAGCAGCTACCTTCAGAACTCCTCATGAGTCAGATAGGTTTACGTCAAAACTCTGCTCTTGCAAATTATTTTTATGAATGCATAAAAGCACTCCGCCTTGTGTTTCATAAAGCTCCTTGTGATAAATTTTATTCTTTTTATCTTTATTAATAACTTTATATTTGTATTCAAGGTATCAAATTTACTCATTACAGAATTAATTATCTGTTGCTCTATGGAGATTTATTGTATTTAAGTAAAACAAGATAAAAATGCATATTAAAACTTAAAATATCAAACACAACAAATAGTTCTTAAACAGAAATTTCAGATCATACACATATTTGAGGTGCAACCAACTTCAGTTGAGCTCTTCCCCATTTGAGAAGGCGGGTATTTAATTGATGTCACACTAGAGCAACACATTGTTGTCAATGGTTTGGGATCAACCCCAAAAGGGAAACCTCCCTCCTTTGGGATAAATGCACTCATTATACTTATCTTCAATGGGTGTAACTTTACTGTTGTCAGTCCATCAATCTAAATTGGGGGAATGGTTACTTAACCTTCAAGCTACGGTCTTCAAATTTCGTTAACCATGTTTCAGAGCAGCAGATTTCTTCCAACTTCCTTCCCCACAGAACTTGGGCAAGAGTTGTGAATGACTTTTAAAACTGACCGCCTACCGCGATTACCTTTCATTGTGATGTCCCAATGCCGCTCAATGGAAATTGGGGGAATGGTTAGAACATTTTTGAATTACCTCTCTTAGGTTTGTTACTTTTCAACTTTTTGCGCTCTTTTCAATCCCACTTGATACTTCCTACAAGGAACTGCATGAGGTTTGGATTCAAATTCATTAATGAAAATCTGGACAGTTGTTTCACTTATTATAGTATTTCAATAACAGATTTTGAAAAGTACAAGTAATTTTTTTTAATTAAATACAAGATTCGTTACTAAACTTGTCAGTGTGATTTTGTATAATTGTTTATCTTCTTAACTATCATCATTCATAGTATTCATATTTTGGGTAAAAAGTAATTGTGTGTAAAGTGTTAACATCAAAAAACAAATCTAAATGACAGAAATTTTTTATTTAAATAATTAATATGTAAACAAACACACAAGAAGTGTGCTTACGTTTCGTTCTTTTAAAGTATTATTTTATTGCACATGATTAAATTTTATTTTATGAGTTTGTTAGAAATGATTCAATAATGAAATTAATGTTTGCTTGACCAGTGGTATGCAATAGGCTCAATACCTTATGAGAAAAAGCTATTACTACTGTGCTTCCAAAATACTTTTCAACTGTATGGAACTCCCATCAATCCTTGTTTTGAAATGTATTGAAAATTGTACATGTAAGGAAAGAATTTGGTTGTTATTCTAATAGATGTTGTAAAGGGTTTAATTCACTTTAAAAGTCAGTTTTAGAATACAGTCAAAGACAAAATATATATAAAATTACTGTGAATTTTCTTATCAAGTGAGTACCATATGAACACCAGTCTCCAACAATTTGTATCAAATTAAATTTAATATTCTTATAGCACTCAAGTTCTCACTGGATTTTAGAAAATCAGTCCTCTTACGTTAAAGAATGTATGTCACAAAAAAGATGTATACAAAATTTCTTTATGAATATTAACTAACAGATTCATCTTTTACTTTTTGCATATGGTTTTAAAGGTGATTGAAAATCATCTAAAAATTAAAATCATTTAGAGATCATGAATTTACCTAAAATCATGAATGTTTAAGTACAATCAAAACAAAGAAATGAATTACTGCAACACAGTTCAAATAATTTTTGGCTAATAATAAAAAAACATGGTCACATTCTACAAATATGTCAAGGTCATGAAAAGTGGATACTTCTTTTACGTTAAAATAACGCCCTTACCAGTACATCTTATTTAGATGTGTAAGGTAAAGGTGAAAATTAAGAAATTTTGTATGTGGCAGTAGTCCAAATTTTTTGCAATTTTTGGGTCGCGGCGAATTTTAAAATTCAATCTTGATCATTTTAAAATGAATTTAATTGTTATTGTTTTCTTTGGAATGGCAACAGCATAAAAGATCGCCAATTCTGAATTTATTTTTTTCGTTTCCATTTTATTTTGCGCAGAGGAACAATTTGTCAGCAGACTAAAAAAAACAAATAAAACATATGATCCAAATGGAACAAAAATTTTCTTTACTCCTTTCATCTTAATTGCAATGTACTTTTCAAACAGGGAGAGATAACATCAACCAATAAACAGACAGATGTCCACCTGTTGTGCTTGGGGAGGACGAGAATTGAGGGGGGTGGGTAACGCGGACGATGATTCAATACTAAAGAGAAATGGGGGAAAGTAAAGGGGAGAAAAGTAAAGGGAGGAAAAGGGCATAAATTTTCCAGGTCCCCTCTCCAGGGTTGCAAAGACTTTTTTCTTCTGGTCAGTCCCTGTGTTGCTCCCTGCCTCAATGTTACAACAAATACTATTTAAAAAAGAAAAAACTGATGACCTCATTGCAAAGATGAAAAAACTGACCATATAACCAATAACCAGGAAAATAACATGACTATATAAGCGGTGCGCTTTAACACATGTTCCCTATTAAGATAGACAGGACTTTAGAAAACTGACCATATAGCCGGTACTGACAATACTTAATCTTTTAAACAAGGCATCCTGCTACGAATGAAATTATTCCATTATAATTCAATGCTCTCATTGGGATCAGAATTTTCCAAAGGAACTTTAGCATGCTTTATTATCCATCTATTTTCTGCAGTTTCTTTACTCATTGACATGGATTTATCGACAATTATATTTCCAACACTGCTTTATATACACTCTACAACAAAAAAATCGACGCACCAAGAAGGAATCATCCGATTGCTTTGAAATTTCGTATGCAAAAATGTTTTGACCAAATATGGAAATGATTAAAATTTAATGTCCAATGAATGAATAGTGCGATCTCCAGCGCATCGGAACTGCGCATCCAGCAGATGTATATAAGGAGTTGTTCTTGAACTGTTAAAAATTTCTGCTGCATTGCGATTTAGGATACCTTTCAACGACTGAAAAAATGCCTCGCCGCAGGTTTCGAGCTCATTACGAGCAACTTTCAGAGTTTGAAAGAGGTCGTATCAGTGGATTGAAAGAGGCAGGTTGGGCAAATCGGAGAATCGCTCGTCATGTGAGTCGAAGCGATACGGCGATTAGAAGATGCTGGCAAGAAAGGGTGGACAATGGCAGATTTCAGCGTCATGATGGTAGCGGTCGACGCAGGGCCACAACAGATCGCGAGGATAGAGTGATTGTCAGATCAGCTGTCCCAGCACCTGATTCATCGCTATCAACCATCAGTCGTGCAACCCACACACAAGTGTCCACCATGACCATTCACAGACGGCTGAGAGAGCGAAACCTACGCTCGTACCGACCATTACGCCACCTGTCACTCACGCCTGCACACTGTCGAGGAGCCTGATTACAGTGGTGCTTGGCACGATCAGGCTGGAATGATGCTGACTGGGGGCGTATAATCTTTAGCGACAAATCCTGCTTCCAACTGTGTCCTGACGATCAGCGAAGACGTGTCTGGAGACATCCAGGGCAGCGTGCCGATCCTGCTTTCACTATTGCACGCCACACGGGCCCTCAACAATGAGTTATGGTCTGGGGTGCCATTTCCCTTGATAGCAGGACCCCTTTGGTCGTCATTAGAGGTACACTTACTGCACAGCTGTACGTTGACGATATTCTGAGACCTGTTTTGCTACCGTTTCTTTCGCAGTACCCTGGGCTTATTTTTCAGCAAGACAATGCCAGACCACATACGGCACGTGTTGCTATGAACTGTCTTCAAGCTTGTCAAACACTTCCTTGGCCAGCCAGATCACCAGATCTCTCTCCCATCGAGCATGTCTGGGATATGATGGGAAGGCGACTGCATCCGGTAGGGATTGTTGATGACGTAGTCCGACAATTGGAGGATTCTAAGATCCTACACAATGATTGACAGTGATGAGCCTCAAACCAATGGACAGATCCTCTGAAGGGCCAGTAGCCGACAGCTCGCAAACAATGATTGATGTCAGTGGTCACTTAAAAGGGGAACAAAATCCATATAAATGTACCAAGCTGCTCTAGGAATGAAATATCTCATGGTTTAACAGCAGTACCACCAGTTGTCTAAAGGTTAATGTGTTCAAAGAATAAACTCATTTACCCAGTAAAAAAAAATGTTTGTTTGACAAATCATTGAAAGAAAAGTAAAAAATCATAACATAGATCTTGTCATACTTTAAAATTTTATCAACAGAAAGATTTACCTGCCATATATCAGCTCTTAAAGTGTCAGGAAGAGGCTTTCCTTGGCAAACGTTTCTTATATTTTCTAAATTGCATTCTGATAGCAACACCTGCTTGAGATCTGAAACCCTAAATACAATAACTAATTAAAATCAAAACATCCTAAAGTAAAAATAATCCAAATTTTACAGACATTCTTAATATGTGCTGAGTAAGATAAAAAATAACGATGTTTCGGCAATTATAACATAAACAAATCATTATTATGAGTTTCGAACACTAATATAATCATCTATAACGGGGTTTTTCTTAAACAGAGAGAATATACAAAAAGACGACAATCGAGAAATGATATATGATGTAGCGAGAAGATTTGTTTTCATTAAAATAATATAACATACCAACTAGTGTCATATTCATCGTCAACACTCGCCATGTTGTCAGAATCTAATAAACACTTATTGTTGCCAACAATTTTTTAAATCGTCTGACAGCTGTTAAAAACTTTATTTTCTAAAGTTAAGGTAAGGTAATTTTAATTAACGATCAACTACAGCAACACAGCGGGCTATCGACGACGGTACGAGATCAATCCCCTGAAGGAAAGATTCGAGGACAACAACACCTAATTTTGAACTACGGTCAGATGACGAGGCAGCACCTGAGCTGGCACCCCACTCTCCAAACTTCCACACCAACCTAACGTGAGGACTTTCGGTCACGACAGATTTAAGGTGCACCAGCCTCTACACCATACGCTTACAAACATCCATGCCCGGACCCGGACTCGAACCAGGAACCTTCCGATCCAGAGGCTAAAACCTTAACCACTATACCGGTTGGTCGGCTTTAAAAATATAGATAAATTGGTAATTTGTAGTTAACGTCATACTAGAGCAACACAACGGGCTATTGACGACGGTCCGGGATCAGTCCCTTAAGGGAAAGGTCCGAGAATAACACCTCGTAATTTTGAACCACCTTAAAAATATAGATTAAGTTTGGAGAGTGGGGTGTCAACTCAGTCGTGACCTCTTCATCTGACCTTGGTTCAAAATAATGTGTTGTCCTCGCATCTTTCCACTGGGTCGTTAATACGGACAGTCGTCAATAGCCCGTTGTGCTCTAGTACGACGTTAACTAAAATTACCATTGCATCTTTCCCAGATTTCGTCTTGGAACACCGTAAATAGCCCGTCGTATTTCCTTGGTGTGACGTAAATTCAATTACCTACTCAGGTGGCAAGCTGTATCTCTGTAACGTAACAAATCCTGTTTTGTTAAACTGAACGTGGCCCCAATTTTGCTAAGGGGGTAGCTCTTTATTTTGACAACAAATTTTTAATCTGACACACCCAGAATTACGCTCTACTACAAATTTCATTCTGCTTTAAAAAAAAAAAAAAAAACGAGTTTTTGAGTAATTATTAGTTAACGTCGTACTAGAGCAATACTACGGGCTATTGACGACGATCCGGGATTAGTCCCTCAAGGGAAAGATCCGGCGTTTTGCTCTCGAAAAAATGTGAATACATGCATTCGAGAAGTGTTTTTTGTATGTTCCAACTGAGTTTGCTAGTGCTTGTATGTTGCTGTCTCTTGTTATTTTATAATAATCAAGACTAATGAAGGCGAAGATATCCATTAAAGCACGTTTTAAGATTAGCAACCCGGCTTAAAAACGAAACTTAAAAAGAAAAAAAAAAGTTTTAATCGTGTTATCACATTTAAGCACACTTCATAGCTGATTTTATACCACAGAATATGAAGCATAATTTGCATCTTAAATAAACGTTAAAAAATTCATTCTCTTTTAATAATCGGGCAAGATTTCTTGGTGTAATATAAAATAAGGCTCAATGTGCTTCGATAACATGAACATATTTTTTCCTCGCCCATTGTAACGAAATTTTAGCTCACATTGTAGACATCTCAAAATCATTTTCCTTTTTTGAACTGACAAAGTATTTGTATTGCTAAAATTACGCAAACAAATTGTTTGAAAAGAAACACAAAAAGTTTTGCACACATATTTTCTTCTTTCAGCAAAACAAGTTTTGACTGAACATGTTTACTTTTATTGGAGAACCAAACACATCCTGCAAAAATTAAAGAAACTCTTTCGAAACAACAGGGATCCCTTTCAGGGTGCAATATACACAGCAGCGACTGTCCCTTTATTTTCTTTATTCCTATGCAATTATTATTAAGAACCCTCTAGTGGAAATACTAAATTAGGTATGACAAAGTAAATTAAGATTTAGATTTTGCAACGCTAGAGTGGCTATCATTGTAACACATAGTACTTTTTAAGAAACTAAATTACAAATTATTTTAGAATTCTTAAACATTATTGATTTTTTTTAAAAAGAAAGTAACGAAATTCCAAAGCTAGCCATTTAGCAAATTTAACCCTCCAGGTGGTTGTTTCAATGTGGTACCTTATCATAAATAAAATCATTTCATATCTTGATGGATGAAATACCGTTGAAGGACGTTATTAGAAGAAAACTGATCTGAAGAACTGGAAGCTGAAGAAACCGTTGGATCTTGATTTGTCATCATCAAAAAATTGGCAACATCGTGGAAGATGAGATATCTTGTCATTAGTGAAATTGGTTAGATGCTTATGGACAAGATATCTCATCAGAACCACTTGGAAAGTTAAAAACTAGAAATTGCCAAAAAATCCCAAAACAGTTTTATATATTAAAACAAATTAAATAATAATAAAAAAAGTTTTAAATTTGCGACCATTTTAATTCTTTTTCTTTTTAAGTTTTCGTTATAGCAAGCAAATTTCAAGTCTTATAATTACAAATCATGATCCAAGACTAAAATTTATGTTAGGATTTTCAATTTCTTTAAACCTGGTTGCCAAACAACTAAGGCTTTAAGAGATTAAACATTAATTCTTAACTAACTCAGGAAATTCTAAAATTGACTTAAAATCAAATCTGTCCTGAAAGGGTTTATAAAAAATAATAATTCAACTTTAATATATATTTCGATATTTCAATTACAATTAGCATATAAACAAAATATTTATACAAAAACAAAAGTGGAATGTTGAAATTTATTAAAAAATAAATATACATTAAAACATAATCTAAGCCATTTGCTAATTTTTCTACAAATTTTCAAGGTTAAAGATATGGTATTAGTAATTCTGTCCCTTTGAATGTGGAAGAGAAATATATTTTTCAAAGCCAATCTTTTCATGACTTTTACATCCTGGCCACTCTTGGAAGTATAGAAAATTTTACAAAAATATTAGCTCAAAGCTCAGAATTTGTTCACAAATGATTTAGAAATAATATTGAATGATTTTCATAAATTCAATCCATTATTAGACTTACATAATATGCTAAAAGTAATGTTGTTGACCATAGTTCATTATAGCACATTTTAACAAATGCATGATATTGTTTCACACAAAATAAACTATTAACAGACATTCGCACATATATTAAGATAGATAAGGATAAAACTATATTCATGAATAACAGAGATAACAAACTTATTCAATAATTCACACAAAATTTATACCAAAATTTAACTTTAAGACAAAATAAAATAAAACTTTGAATGCTAAATTCTATCACTAAAGGACAAAGATAAACTTTTATGAACTTATAAATTTCCTTGATCAATCAACATTGAAAAGTATACTTTTTCTGGAGCTTGAAACATAACTCAGAAATTGTTACAAATATTGTTGCAAGCAGATACAAGAATTGAAAAATAACAGTAAAATTTAAAATCTCTAAAGCAAAGAGCCTTGATAGAAACATGTTTTTCTCAATAAAACATTTTGTAAGTTTCCAAGAACTTGGGTTGAATATTTGCCACTGAAATTATATAAAAAAGTCTTCAACATTTAATATACCTATTACATTGGCAGACTGAAGCATTAAAAGTCTATAATGAAGAGTAAATGAATTGGGCACATATCAAACTTTCAAGATGTTTTAAAGATTTTAATCTTAACAAAATTAATTAAATATTTCAAATAGAGATCATAACAGAAAGCATAACATAACAGAATTTCACTATCAATATTTTAGATGGAGAAACCTGCGATAGTATCCATTACACACAACCACTTGAATCAAATGTCATATCACAACACTGTAATATTTCCTGTATCTTGTTTAGTTGAATTCTTGTATTCATTTTGTAATCGATATTTTATTTGCATTTGGAACCACTTCCATGGGAGTCTATGAGAAAAATGCACTCACTAGTGTCACAGTATTAAAACGAACTGTAATCTGAATGGAAATAAACAATTTTTAGTGTCCTGTCATCAGGGATATCAATATGTATTTGAGGAAACAAATGTTAATGGGTTTTCATACAGATGCAGGTTTGAAATCAATTACCCTTAAAAACAAAATATCTTAACTAAGGGACATAGTTGCATCCTACCAGTTGAAACAACTGAGATCTAACTGATTCCTTTTTACATTTACAGAAAATTCTAAGTTTACTCATTCAATTCCATCCTAAGAACAAATAAAATATTTGAAAAGTAGGAGTATTTAAGGCAAAAGACCTATCAGAATTAAAAATTTTTAAGTTAAATATATTTCATAAAGTTAATTAATAAAATTTAAGAACTTTCTATAATTTAAAAAGATTGTTCTTAAAATGAAATGTGCAAATTTGTGGTGCTTAAATGGAAGGCCTTGTGGTGTCCCAACCAATAAAAATTTGTATCAAGTGTAAAATTAGCTGTCTTCCTTAAAAAGAATTGTGCATGCCAGCTTAGTTTTTGCAGTTAAGAAAATGTATTTAATAAAAAATAACATTCTTTTTTTTTTATTAAAGGTTGCATGTTTTTATTATAATTCCAAATACATTAAATTCTTAGCAATCCAAATATACTTTTTAGAAAATTCGAAACTATGAAATGTACTACTAAAAATGTAAAAATGAGAATGTTACACTTCAGATAATATAATGTAGCATAATTTACATAGAATGCTAAAATAACAACAAAGTCGGTTTCTGGGACAAATAATTTGTATTTAGACTATCTGTTTATACATAACTACCTATTAAAAAAACCCAACACTACAGATTTGACTACATTGATATTGATTAAGAATCAAGCTGACAATTTACTGTAATGACCTGAATAGTATTAGAGAAAAAATGCAAAATAAATTAAGATCTAAAATAAATTCAAAAGAAATTAAATCTATACTTTCCAGAACAAAATTTACTTGGAGGCATACTGTGAATAAGACACTTTTACTTACAGGTGATTAAGTCTCAAGCGAGAAGCCTAAAAGCCAAATTGTATTCGCTACGTAGGACTTCAAATACTCTTAAAGGTTATTTTTAAGTACTGATATGACACTTAATGAAAAATAAGACGCCACAACCAATTAAGGTAAGCATTAAAGAGATGAGATTATTTACTTTTAGTGAAAATATGACTATGCCTAAGGATAAAACATAATTTCTAAGTAGTAAACAAATACACGGCTAAACAAAAGGAAGTAATAAATGCAGAAACAATGATAAATATAAAAGCAAAATGAATAATATTAATTGATGATAAATGTAAAAATTGTGTATCAAGTTGACAGTGGGATTTGAAAACCATTTAATTAAAAAACTATATTTATTACTTTCAACAGTTTCAAAAACTTTTAAAATTAGCCTTTCTTTCAGGCCAACACAGTAAATTGAGAGTGAAAAGTTTATGAATAAAATGTGTGATGAAACACAAGATTTGAATGATATTTCCTGCATGTTATAAACACATAACATGCCTTGCTCACAAAGCATGCAATCCAAAAAACTTTCATAAAAATTCCAAATGCAAGAGAACTTTCTTTCAAAGTTATACAACCTTTCAAATACGAGAGTTAAAAACTAAAATGTGACAATTCAAATTTATATTTGAAATAATTCTTAATTATTTTTTTCAATAAATGCAAAAGAGAAAATTGATTGTGGTGTTTTTTAAATAAAGATTTTAAATAACAGGAATACAGATGGTTCTAAACTCAAATATTAATCTTTTGAAGAAACATTACTCAAAATAAGATGTCTCCATGAAATATTTAAAACCTTTGTGATTACATCGAGAATTTTTACATTCCACTTATCAGTATTGATATAAAATTATTTTTCAACATGAAATCAAATTCTTTTCAGCCATAAACATTTTAAAAATATGTACTAGCACATCATGACTATATGTATACAAATCACACAAAACAAAAAGAAAGTAAAGTCTCAACTGTGGCTATTAATATTTTAAAACTTGCAGAGTAACCTTGATTTCATTCATAAATAGATATTGATTTGCAGCTAAAATATAAATTGCAGATAGGTCACCGTGGAGCCAATAGACTATCTACTTCTCCTAGATCTGTGAAATCTTCTCCTTTAATAGTATAGTTAACTTTAAACTTGAAGCGAACATTTTCCTGTAAAACAGTAACAGTGTGAGGGGAATGTGATTTATAAAATAATTCCAAATATAAAACAGCAAATCAATCAATTTAAAAAGTAATTTAGCAGGAATAGATTGAAAATATTGTGTATACTCTAGAGTAATCAAGTACTACAAATCATTGCAAACAAACTCTGCAAGCATTTCCATTAAAAAATCAATGTAACTAATGGTAAGTATAGTCAGTATCAGTTATATGGTCAGCTCAGAGGTCCAGAAATATCAGACCATATAAGCAGGGTGACCATATATGTGGAACAATACAACACTATTTAATTATGGCAGTATTATATTCACCTATCAGAAAATAGTGCTCATAAACAAATAATTAAACTTTTAAGAACATTTTAAGAATTAATTTGCAAAGTAAAAACTGCAATATTTTTTTAGTGAAATTTTTTAGCTTACATTATTAAATCTAAGAACAGTACGCATCCATATTCAATGCACTTATCTCTACTACTATAAGAGCAAGTGTTTGTTTTTCTATTTTTCGTTATCACAGTCCTGACGAATCTACACTTACAATAATGGGATTTAGCACACAGGTAGTCTAAATATTTTGCAAATTTTGGATTGCGGCGAATTTTAAAATTCAATCTAGAACATTTAAAAATTAATTTAATGGAATTTAATTATTACTGTTGTCTTTGGAATGGCAACAGCATAAAAGGATCGCAGATTCTAAATTTATTTTTTCGTTTCCGTTTTTATTTTGAGCAGAGGAACAATTTGTCAGCAAACTAAAAAAACAAATAAAATTTTGTAACATAAATGAAGGTTCTTTTTGTCTCAATTTCAATGTACTTTTCAAACAGAGAGAGATAACTTTAACCCATAAACAGACAGATGTCTACCTGTTGTGCTTGGGGAGGAAGAGAATTGAGGGGTGGGTAACGCCGACGATGATTCAACGCAAAAGAGAAATGGAAGGAAGGGGAGGGAAGTAAAGGCATAAATTCAGGTCCTCTCTGGGGTCTCAATGACTCTTTTTTTTCCTTCTGGTCATTTCCTGTGTTGTTCCCTGCCTCAAGAAATGTTATTACCATTTTTTAAAAAGAAAAAACGATAACCTCATTGAAAAGATAAAAAAACTGACCTTATAACCGATAACCAGGAAAATAAAAGGACTCTATAAGCGGTGCACTTTAACACATGTTCCCTATTAAGTTAGACAGGACTTTAGAAAACTGACCATATAAGCGGGGTGACTTATAAGAGGGTGACCATATAGCTGGTACCGACTGTATTTGAATAAATAAATATGACCACAATGAAACTTGGATTGATCAAATTCCTATCAAAACCTCATCAAATGAAAAAATTATCTCAATTTTACAAATAATTCTACTCACAATGTTGAGTTTGTTATCTAACTTTCTAAAAATGGTAGTCACTGTATTCTAGAATGCAATTAATGTAAAAATGAAATTTTCAGATTAAACATTCATTAATTGTGTTTGTGAAAAAAAGAGGACTTCAGCATGAGACATCAAGACAATTAATTCACTTTGACTACATTTTACCCATTCCTACATTACCATGCCTCTCTGATTGGCATTCTTTCGATGCCATAATGCCCTAAATGAGAAATAAAACTGATAGTCCTTTTCAAAATGTTAAGTCAAGATTCAAATGCAGATTTTTATAAATTATTAGAATTTTAAAATGGTTTGCACTTAACATGTTACCTGTTATTGGCATGAAAAGCACAACATGTGAAATTTGATATCATTAACGTTAATTGCAATTGTTGTAATATATTTTTACAATTTGCATTATTCAAATAAAATTTCCCCAACTAGCAGCAAATGTGTTAGTAGATTAGAATTTTGGCTCTTTCAGTTTATTGCATTCTGTGTGCACTGCAATGCATTTAAAGATAGCTAATTATTAATATTTTGTCTTCTTTTATATAACTCTCAAAATTGAGATGCATATTGTCACAATACTGAAAACACAAGATAGCTACATTTTTCTTTTTTGAGTTTAAGTACTTTCACACAGGTGCCATAAACTATTTTATTTTCATAAGGTGCTGTAACTTATTTTTGCTGTGCATATACTTAACAGGTTTCAAGTAGTTCAGAGCTGATAGGTTCACTGTAGAGTTATCTTGTTTTGGCAGAACATACTACACACAATTATAAGTGGTAGTGTACTAACCTCAAAATATTTTAAATAGAATTATTTTATATTTGTAGCAACCTAACAATATGCAAATGACTTTTTATCAACACTTGGATATGAAGAATGACTTTTCCTCTTAATACTTTTTACCATGCTGTATATTACAAAATTGCATTCTCTAAAGTAATAATTTAATATGAATACACAATGAAGAGCAACTTAAAAAATAAATGTAATGCAAAACAAGTTTAGAATTTGTGCTACTGTAACAGAGGAATATACAAGATAAAAAGTATAAGACAAATACTACTGTAGAAAAAACATACTTTATGAGGATTAGCTAATAACATAACTTGTGTTATGGCAGCTGGTGGCAGAATTGGATTATGTGGTGGCAAGTCAGTGGCTGATGGTGGTTGAAGTTTTATTTTCATAGACTAGTAAGATAAAAATTTTAACATATTAGTTCTCAAAAAGAATCAAGAAGTATATGTTCACTACAAAAAAAAGAACTGAAGATAAGGATTACCAATATATTCTAAATTTATAAGAATACAATTGTTATGAGAAGTATCAAAATATTAGACTTAGCTTGAATTGTATAAATCCCAGCTAAAACTATTTTAATTACAACTGATAATCCTACAAAGCGGTTTAATTGTAATTGGCAGTTCATTTACAGTAAGCAATTTTCACAAGTAGTAAATTAAAACGTACAGGATGGAAATATTTTAATTTTAACTTTAGATGCACAGCACCCAAGGTAAAACCAAATCAAGAGCCGGTAAAATATTACATACACTTTAAGAGGAAGATTATAACTGGATACTACATTACAATAAGCACTAATTTAATAGCATAGTGTCAAATTTTATTTTAACTAATTTTACACATAAATATGTGGCTCTAGAAACTTTCCTTTTCTGGAAACATTTAGGGGTGTCTGGGCGTTCTGAAATATTTTTAATTTGGAAAAAACTGTCCTAGAGTGATTGGCATTGGACTTGATTGGGGCTAAAACCATAGTGGACAACATATTTAATAAACTTATAGTTGAGTAGACACAGAAAAATATTATCCATATTGCAGCATTCTTACGGGACAGTGGAGAAAAACTACTTTTCGTTGTTTTAGTTAAAGGTTAGTTTCCTCTTTGAAAGGCTATAATGCTTTCTTCTCTCTATGCTTCATCTTAATCAATGTTCAGGAATGTCAATTCAAAATGCATTTTTAAAAAGTACAAAAATTAATAATTTAGAACATTGCAATGACATCTAATAAAAGCATAAAACTCGACACAATACAGTAAACTCTCGATTATCCTCGGAATTGAGTAGCGCGGCAAATGCAGATAAGCAAATTCTGCGAATAATCCGCAAAATGGCTAAAAGAGACACAAATCAACACAAAAATGTTTTGAACAATTTTTAATTACAAGTGTGCCTTTACATACAATTATGAATAAGAACAGCAGATTTATGTATTTAAAAGTTTTTTTTTTTAATTATTCACAAAAAAATCAGTAATTATTATTAATTATTTTTTTTTAGTTAAAATACTTTTTATTTGAGATTGAAGTTTCTTCAACAACGTTTTGTCACAAAGTGACTGCGTATAATCCGCAAAACGGATAATCGGGAGTTTATGTGCATAGCTTAACAGATGAACAGTCAGTCAAAACTGATATACATATGATCCAATCAGGAAAAGGAACAGGCAGATTTTAGGCTAACCTACAGGGTGGCAAAAAGGATGGGTTTGATTCTGGAGTATGATGTGGGTTACTTTTTTACACACAAACTTGAATAGCATTTAAAAATTAATGAATCAGGTATTCGCAGTGGTCAGTTGGTTCTGGGTTTCTATGGTGCAAGGGCTACACTCGACCATGCTGCGCCAGACACAAGACATACAATACCAAGTAATAGACATGCACACGCAATTAAAGTTTTATTGATTCAGAAGAGAGAAATGCAACCAGCGAATCAAACCTGCACTATCTACAACTCCTTGAAGGTTGCTAGCGCAGTAGAAATTCCAACTGAACCCAAGTGGATGAAGATATTAAAAGCAGAAAAACTAGTTGCAGTATGAAGTCCCAAATCCGGATGTTTTTCTAACAGGTGTTTTTTTTTTCCCCTCCCTTTTTTCCATTTTTTTCAACAATTTTTAAAGGGCAAGGATGTAAACCTAGACCTAATTGATGAAACAACACAAAATAATGGACATGTTCAGAGTAAATACCACAAAGAAAAATTAGAAGATTTGGAAATAAAATTTCTGGCACTGTATTAAAAAGTTTTTTGTCCTTTTAAAAAATTTATTCCCATTTATATGTCTGATATTTCTTTATTGTAAACGCAAAATTGGCATGGGGGAGGCTAGGAGAAGGTTTTGTTGACGAAAAATGCAAATAATCTGAAATAGCCGAGGTCTTTTTACTGTACTAAAAATTTTAAAGGCTAGTTTTTAAAATTTAAACTGAGACAATAATATTGGACTAAACCTGAAATCCTACCTTTGGAACAGCAGCTTGAAAACTAACATTCTTAACAGGACTAGAGTTTTTACTCATTGTTGACACAACCATTACAGTTACATCTGGGCGAGGAGAGTCTTTTCCGAAATGAATCACAACATTCAATCCATTCTTCTCATGCAAATTTAAAGGCAGCAAGGAACCTGTAAGTGAAATAGTCAATTAACCCACTGAATATGACGAGATTTCCAAGTAGCATAGTATGCAACACATCTAAACTTCATAACCACATCTATTGGTTGAAAGAATCCTAGAAAAAGATTCAATGGGTTGAAAAAGCTCAGAATTGGTTAGAACCCATGTTGGGAAAACTGCATATTGTAGAACGGATATATGTGTGTAAACCCCTCGCAGGGATAAATTTGAAATTACAATAGTCTTTTCAGTGAAAAAAAAACTCCCAGTCACAGTAAAGGGGACACTAATGTTCTACTTTTACATATGATTTCTTTTCATTTGCAGATATTGATTGTTTTATTTAGTTTGTATAAAATGTTCATTGAGTTTTAATTTTTACAGGAAAATGTTATGTTTCAGTCAGTTTTTGCTAATCATTTTGTCGCAACAGTTTAGGATCTTTGGAACCAAAACAGTTGTAAAAGAGAAGCAAAACATTACTTCTGCATTTTTTATCTTATTCTATTCAAGGATTGTTCTAAAAAGCAGATTTTCATGAACCTTAAACATTTATGAATTTAAAATAAATAACTTTCATTGATCTTCTTCACTATGCAGAATTTTTAAGCATCATTCACAAATTTATTTTCATGATAGAACTCATAAAAACTTTTTTCAATAGATTTCCGTTAAAAAACAAACTGTCTATTGTCAGATTTCTTGGCAAAGACTGACCACTTCCACAAACATGAATGGAGTATTGAGCATGATTTCCATATTTCATCTACTTTACTGCCTATCACCAGTAATACTGTCAAAATTAGATTATAATTATGGAAAAAGGTATTTTTAAAAAAGTGGTTATCAAGAGATGATTTCTAAATGGAGGTATACAGGGTTAGGAGATATAAAATATCTAAAACAAAATAACAAAACAGAAACCAAACAATTAAGACAACTTGTCCAGATCCATTACGGCAATATCCCCCGCTGACACCTTGGGCACTAAGATTGAAATATATTTTTAGGCTGTTCCCAACTTTTGATGTAATTTAAGTAGCATGTGTATAGGTTAAAGTTGCTCCACATTCTAGCATTTGGCCATTTGTTTGTCAGCACTCAGCATAGTAGAATGTGTATGTCTGTATCTATTTAACCTTTGTCTTAAACAAATTAATTTTATTATGTTTTAAATCTTGTTTACTGATTCCCGTTGTCTGAGCATCCGCAGTATCTAATTATTTTACCAACCTAATGGCCCAGGTGCAGAATTATATTCAGTGTTCTACAACACAACTCCAAGCAAATGCAATTGTTCTGCAGGCATTTTGTCAGAATTTTGAAAACTGCAGTCAAATCAAAAACAGACACAAAACACAAAAATCGGCTAAATACATATTACATATTTATAATAAAACATCAAAATTAACTAACTTACTTTATTTAAAACCAAGGCTTACTTTCAGAATTTGCAATTCTGTCGATAACTTTTGAAGTTAAAAAATTTGTCATTGACAAAGAAGATGCGTTATTTATAAAGAGTTTGTGGTAATTTAGGGCTGCTGCCCAAAATGCTGGTTGTGCTCAGGGAAGGGTAAGATATTTTTTATTTACAATGAGGCAAATTAATCATTATCTTTCATTAAAATCTGCATTCCATTATTATGACCACTAAGGGAATTGGGTAATTGCTTCGAAAGGTTAACAAAGGGAGATATGACTTATTGAGCATTGAAATAGAATTTATCATTAAAATAAATCGTAAAGGGGTCACTTAGACAGTCAATATTATTGTTAATGTGATTGACGGTTTTAATTGAGAGGTGTTTCAATACAGCTTCAAACAATTCGTCAAGCTAATTCGGTGAGTGTTTTCGGAAGAGGCGTGTTGTGCTCCATTTTCGAGTTTCAAAATTCAGATTTGGACTTCTTGCCTTGACTCTGGCTGTCTGCATTGTTTTAACGCATAAGCCATTTTTTGCAAAGCAATATTTCTTTTGTTTTTGTTTAAATATTCATTTGACTTAACTTTCCACAACTCTGGATAATCACGATACAAAGTAATTAAAACGTCACAAACTCCTGTCCCTGTCAGAAGCGCTTTTTATTTGGGGCTCGATTCATCTGCCATGTTTGCTGTCTTGAGTGAAACTGCCCGAATGCTTGAGAATTGCATATTTTACAAGATCAATCGGCTTCATCAATGTCTATCAATCAAAATTTCTATCAATGTCCATCCATCAATGGACAATCGTGTCAATCGCCTCCAACACAATCAATAAGTTGCTTCACTGATCATTATTAACAATATTATTGACTTTCTAGGGACTCTTAAAATGTATAGAAGTTTAACCCCTTAACGCATCTGCCCATGTCTGACAAGGGCGACAGTTACTGGCAAATTTGCGCATGCCCTTGTCTCACACGGGTGATCTTGTATCTTGCGTTACTTTATTTCTAATGTCTGTCTGAGATCCGTTCTAGTACAAATAGATAGGCTAGATTATAATTAAACTTATTTACCATTGATGGCACCACTATGCAGCATTTTGCATGTGTAAACCACATGGTGCATTCTGATGAATAGCTATAATTTTGTTAGGAATTCTTTGTTATAAAGCAGTTGTTTGGTGTGGAAAAGGTAATATATCCATTTTTATTGCGTTAAATATAAAAGTAAACAGTTAACCATAAATTAAGTTTTATTTAGTGTTTTTGTAACTTGTTTAGAAAAAGTTATCTGAGGGGTAAAACGATAAGGAAAGAAACAAGATACTATTGTACGAACTTTAATGTTGGACTGTGTGCCGTACCATGTTTCATGGTATATCATACCAAACTGAATTTTTAGCCATTCTTATGCTTGTATGACAATTTGATTTTAATATTTTGAAATTCAAAATAAACATGCAATCAAATTGTTTACACTTTGTTTGTATAATAATTTTTTTATAACTTTTACCCCACCCCCACAACTGAAATTGCCAAAAATAACTTACACTATGCCTATATATTCGTTTACTGTCAAAAAAAGAAGAGAAAGAGAAAAAAAAAAAGATAATTTTTTACCAGTTTTTCCGAAAAATACTCGTGCAGAAATAAGTCAAAGAAACTCTACATCCAACATAGAAAATTTGAAAGTAATCAAACACATACCTGGTTGAATGGTTTCCAGAGGGACAAAAATGTCTTTCAATGATAAAATACTATGAGCTGGACTGGATGTAGGAGAGGTTTTATCTGATTGTGGAGAGGTGCTCATCAGACATGGGACGTCTCCCGTATCTTGAGAATGTGAGATAGTACTGGCAAGCAAAGCATCACTTCTTGGTTGACTTTTTTGCTGCTGCATCAATTGCGAAAGGGGAACTTTTTGAGGTGTACTGAAAAACATAATTTTGTATTAAATAAATACAGTAGAAAAACCTAAAATAACTGTGTGTGTGTCAACCTTTTTTTTTTTTTTAAATCTAAATCAACTATACATTTTTTTAAATGTCACATTTTAAAATTTGATTGAAAGAACAAATTTAGTATTCAAGATAACCTAACACATTCCAAATTCTAACTATACAGAATATTTCACCGGAAGAGCATACATAAATCTTTTTGTGGTCAACCACATCTAGAATAGTATTTTTATCTTCTTTTAAACATCGGAACAATAAGAAATTTTCCAAGTTCAAAATACTATTTCATGCCTTAGTTTAAGATTAAATAGTCAAGCCTGTCAGTTGAAAAAAAATCCTACGTAACTTGATTGGTCATGGAATTTAAAACTGGTAGAAACTAAAACATTGAAACCTGCTGCTTGCAGTTTTTAATACATGCAGTACTCTGAAAGTTAAGTTTTGTATAAAACTTTTTTGCATAGTTAATCAACAAACTCATAATTTGACTTTAAGAATAAGACATGCCACTACTTTCAGAAATTAACTGCACTGTAACATCCTGAATATGTGTTCTATACATAATTACTTTAACTTAAAACAATGAATTCTCATATTTATGGTATCAAAGATACTTGTAACTATGGGTCATTTATTTTTTGGCAATAATGAATAGTTTACTCAGATATTATACTTAAAAAGTTAGAAAAGGCATTCAAATGCATTAAAGTAGCATATGTACAGTCACTGAGGAAAAAATGGACCAACCCTTTACATTTGAACAATTTTAACAGTGGAGAAAATTCAAGAAGGCATTCAACAGGAACTAATGTCTTCGATAAATTCAACTCAATGAAATTTGCATAAGGAACGTATTTATATTAAATTGAGAATCAACTTCATAATTTCCAATGGAAACTCTCTATTTCGACAAACAACTTTGAATTTTTTCAAAATTTAACCACTGATAAGAAATTTCAGGTCATTAGGTCTTACTATTTTGAAGTTACGTGCAAAAAGAATGGAGCTCTTAATGCTATTAGTTTCTTAGACTTTTATGGATAACTTCCTAAACAACATTTCTATAGTACTGATATTTTGTACCATGTTACTGTTGAACAATCCCAACAAAATTAACTTAATATATTATTTTTTAAATAGTTTTTAGTTTGCTATAATAATTATAAAATTAATGTTTGAAAAAGTTAATAGGGAACCTTACTCTATTTAGATGGAAATCAACACAGGACTTCTAATGTGACCATACGAAATTTTAACTCTGCACAGTGATTAGGTTTTGCGTTACATTAAATGTTCCTCGTTATGGCGATTTTAGAGGCAACCAAAAGTTTTAAATGCATTCGACAAATCTCAGATAATAATTCTTGGGTCATTTGCACTTGCATAATAACATAATTCTCGACTTCGTTCGAATTCGAATGCGTTCACTTGAAAATAAATATAGTAATTCTCGGATCATTTGCAAGTGTTGCTAAATACGTTTGAAATAGTTTTAATTTGAAATTTGGTTAGCTATAACTATAATTAATCTTGATCTACGAATAGTCATTTTGAATCTAGAGATGATCCCTGAAATTGATTATCTCCGGATATAAAAATAGTGCAGTCATGAAATTTCATATTTAGACTAAATTTAACGATGCAGAATCTGATTTTTGCAGAGGACGTTACTCCGTTTTGAATGACATCTTTGAATTCACTTTACTATGAATAGTGCTCTATATAGAGGGGGTGGTTTGGGAGTTTTAACACGATTTTACCTAAATATCATAACATATCAACTTAATTTTAATTGAAATCTACCTTAGAAAATATGACATATAGAAACACTTAAAATAATGAAAACTTAAATATTAAATAAATAATGTAGTTACTTTGGAAATTCAAATTTCACAGAAGAAATAGGAAGGCTCCTTTTTAATAAAGACTGTCCTATTTCATCCAATTCTTCTAAGCCTTTAGATGTAGTAGTTGGAACGCACGAAGATGCACTTATAGGTAAAGATGATGCTATAAACAGAAATGTATTGCTTGTTATTTCTGTAAAAGTAGATTAGAGTTGAAAACAATCAAAATACTATATACCATGAAAGAAATTTTCAAATAAATTCATAACATCTCTCAGATTAAGGACCCTTATCCCCAAAAGAGAAATAGTTGAAAAAAGAGCTTTAAAATAGCTTAGACATGAGTTTTCAAACAATCTAAGAAAATCTTAACCAAGAAATTCTGGGAACAAAAAAAAATTTGTTTGTTGGTGACAATCGCACAAAGGTATTTAACTATATTGAACCTTGTCGGTCAATCACCAGTTATTTTGCAGTCTATGATAAGTATGCCTATATTTCAGGTGATACTATTTTTAAACTGCAATTTATTCAACATAAATAGGTCAAATGACTGGTTAATGCAAATATCTAAAACATTCTACTAAAAACAAAATTATGGTCAGTCACTTGAATGCCCCAACAGTTGTACTTACACCAGAGTTTAAAATGTATGTGAAATCTCAGTGCTTACATTCTTAGAAAATTCTTTATGAAATTTTAAAGGTTTATATAATCAACCAGTTTGTAAATGATTCAAGCATTAAAAGTTTCTTTAAATTCTGGATTGAAATTAGACTAACCTTGAATAAAAACCAAGTGTGCTCTGACCAATATTTCAATTGATGCTTTGATTATTTACAATATACAAAAATCACAATTGCAGTTCACACTAAAAATTGTTTTCACATTTAAAAAATGCATTACTTACTAGGAGGTAAAGGAGTTAGGGAAGGTATGTCAACAGCATCCCCACTCTGGAATACATTTGTGGAATAGCTGTTGTTTATCACAGAAGTTGAAACTGAACTTAGAGGTAAAGACATGTTTGGGTTCACAGAAGAAAGAGATTGCGTTTGTGTATTGCTACTGAAGATATGGTCTAAATCTGCTAAGGAGCTTGAGGCACTCGTTACATGCTTCGCTGCATTGCTTGATGGAACAACACTTTCTTTAAGATTGTCAGCTAAACCTGTAGGAAAAAGTTAGAGAACTTTCTAATTAGATACTAATTACTTAGAAAAGGTACTCACAATTAGGTTAGCCAACCATCCCAGATGGATAGGGATTGTCCAGGAGTTGAAATTGCTGTTCAGAATCCCGGTTAAATGTTAAAATGTCCTGGAATTTCAGAGAAGGCTATCGACCTACACTATAAAATAATTATTTCTACTGCCCATGATTTCGTGTCCATCAAACGTACGTTCCCCCATACTTTTCCAAGCCAATACTATATATTTTCTCTAAGTGCAAAAAATTGTATGCTAAAAATTATACTTTTTCTTAAATTACTGCTATATTTGGCATTTTGTGATTTTTATCTGGTGGTAAAATCTCTTATGTCTTCAGCTGATCCAATAAACTAAAAACCAAATTTCAGAAATAAACTCCAATATTCAGAATGAGATATATTTCTAAATAAATAAGATGGTTTATGTGTGCACTTTAAGTTAAAATGACCTTTCATGATTATCGAAAGCTTTCAGAGGGATTTTAGTAAACTTTAATCTACACTTACATCACACATAAACTAACTAAATACATTATATTACAACTTCAGGGCTCCTAACAGGTTTCAAGGTCCAAAAAGTTGACTAAAGTGACTAAATAAACCAAAAAGGTGACAAAAGTGACTAAATAAACCAAAAAGGTGACAAAAAGTGACTAATCAAGTGGAAAAAGGTGACAAAAAGTGACTAATCGAGCAAATAAAAAGTAACAAATAACAATAATGCTAAATATATTCAAGTATAAAGATAGAAAATAAAAAGATCCTCCCAAGCTACCCCTATCTTTTCTTTTTCTTTCTTTAGAAAGATATTTTTATTTTCTTCTATTAAAAAGTATATCATTTTAAAATATTAACATAAAAGTTTTAAAAAATCGGAATTATGATTTTTTAATTCGTTTATTTTTAACACAGCTTGAAGAATTTCTTCCTTTTCTTTGAAAAATTATGTTTTAATTTTTGTTGTTGAAAAAGTCTAAAATTAATTTTGTCTTTTTCTTCTCAATAGAAGAATGTGCATTTTTTAAAGTCTGTCTTTGCTGACCAGCATCATCTGACATTTTAGCCGCTCCTTTAATCATTCCCTGAACAAGTGCTGCTTCATTTAATAATTTTGAAGCACTATCCAATGCCTCATCCTCTTCCTCACGCATAATTTTAAGTTTTCGTTCTTCTATCACCTTTCTTTTCTTTGCCAGCTGCTTTAAATTTTTTTCACTGCTTCCAATCTACCTTTTTTTTTACTGTCCTTCTCTAATTTTTCTTGTGCCTTATGTTTTATATCTTCTAAACAGTCATTTTTGGCTTTATATGCAACCCTTACCATATCCATTAGCTTTGATGTGATTGACACCAAATAAGGTTAATAGTCAAAATTTGCCAAGCTACTTTTAACCGTCATCAATGCATTGAGTGTGCGTTCTGACATTGATGCTCTGTCTCCTGTCAAAGCTCTTCCTGAGGCTGAGAAGCCAAGTTCAATGTCAGCACTACCATGAGAAAGTGACAGAACAGTCTTCACTAGCTTTGACACAACTGGGTACTTAGGATCCACACCACTAATGCAGGGTTACCAACCTTTTCTGAGCAGCTTCAAGAGCATTCTCATAAAATTTCAGGAGTTTTGAGGCTGCTTCCAGAGCAACGCGAAAATCAGGACAAAAATAAAATATCTGCATATTTTTCTTTAAAAACAGTCATAAAATTCCTTATTAGCATAAATAATTTCTTTTTAGTCCCAAATGCGGCTATCCAATTGTCAATCTGGAATTGTCATACAGGGTTCCCACTCTTTTTTTCTAACTAAAAATAAGGACTTTCTAAGCACTTTCTAAGACAAAATAAGGACTTTATAAGGACTTAAATAAAACTTTGAAGAAACCGTATTATACAATGTAATACCTGACTTTGGACCAAATGGGGATGCTCTTACAGATTAGTTAATCTTATAAGAATAGTAGTATGTAAAAAATTTAAAATTCAAATCTATTTTCTTTAAAAAGAAATGAGAAAATTTACAAAATTCAGCAGTTAATATATGGGCATTTACGTGTACACGTATTAATAATATGTGTAAGTACATAAACAAATTATAGAATAGATACCCCAAGGAAAAAAAAATTGTTTTTCTTTAATTTCTTTACAGTGCATTTGCTTTTATAAAAGGGAAAGAAAGAGTTAAGTTTGATGAGGACCGGACTTGGTGTGTTCGGTCTCAAAGCTGCTGTTGCAAATTTGATTTTGATTTCTTATTCTTTTCATATTGATTTGTTTTTACTTTTTAATGGTCTTAAGGGGAGTGTATGAGCAATTTTTAGCATACTGCTGCTCATGGGTAGGAACCACCATTTTGTCAGGCTCGTCCCTGATCCACATACACTTTTATTTTCAAAAATTTCCTAATTTTTGCATTTTAAATTTCTTTTTGTTTTGAAATTAAAGTGCTTACCTTGTTGTGTATGCAGTTTCAATCTGCTTATGAAATGGAAATTACTCACACCAGTAATTATTTTATAATACACTTTCATAAATTCATAATGAAAGTAAGAAGTAAATTCATTTATTGGCACATCAGAGGCTTCAATAAAATAAAATTAGTGGCAAACTATTCATTTACTAAAAGGATGTAAAAGGATAGCAAGTTGCATACGTCAGAGTCAAATTTGACTGGATCAGAGACCAAACGAGTTTCGAAGAAAATATTTTCCTGTGAACCAAAATGAATCATAAGAGTTATGCAAAAACTTTGATACATTTATAAAAAGGTTAAAAAAATAAAATGCAATTTTATAGAATAGTTGCCACTGTCCAAGCCTAAGCCATTTGGTGTATTGCCACATAATTTTGAACCACGGTCAGATGACGAGACATTTGAGCTGGTGCCCCACTCTCCAAACTTCCACACCAACCCAACATGAGAACTTTCGGCCACAACAGATTTAAGGTGCACCAGCCGCCTCTACACCATACGCTTACAAACATCACTTTTATGAAACAAAATTAATTTGAACCTAAAAAATCTTCACCTTTTTTTGGAGAAGAGGGGGAGGGGGAGCATAAAAAAAAACTAGATTTAAAAAAATTGCAACACATTGGGTTGCCACCTCAGATAGCAGTATTAATTAAAATAAATTATCTTTAAATTGTCTTTGATTCACCTACAAACTTAAAAATTCACTTCCCCATACTTATAATACATTTTTAAAACATTGCACTCACGGGTAACTGATAAATCAAAATTGATTAAGATTTGATGATTGTATTTTTGTTTCTTCTATCAGGACAACTATTTTGTGCATTGCGAGAGCCACTCATAAGTCGAAAACAGACCGATTTTCATGGGTTTTCAAGTTTTTAAAGTGTATTATGTGCTTATCAAGAGTCGATCGACGATTTCTATATCGGCTATCAAGGGTTGCCATTCAAGCAAGCCAGTTCCCGAATCATCACCAAAACCGCACTTGTAAGCAGTTTTATCGCCGATCAGCCGCTAAAAAGAAGTCAGACATATTGTGAAAAAATATCGTCATTTGAAAACCGAATTTTATTTTCAAAGGAAAATAAGCACTTTCTAAGGACTATTGATGAAAAATAAGCACTTGTAAGGGCCCTTAGAAATGGAAGGTCAAAATAAGCACTTAGAAGCACTTTGTAAGCACCCGTGGGAACCCTGTCAAAAATTTTGAAAAAATAAATAAATATTGGGACGTTTTGCTAACCCGAGTTTTTTTGGTTTTCTCACTTTTTTCCATCTGTCTGACAATTTTCATAGAACAAGGAGATAAACCTAGACCTAATTGATGAAATAACGCGAAATAACGGACATGTTCAGAGTAAATACCACATACCATAAATTAAAAAGATTTGCATGTAAAATTTCTTGCATTGTTTTTAAAAAATTCCTATTTATATATTCTTCTTACTTATTTATATATCTGCTATTTTAGTATTGAAATGCAAAATTCGCACAGGGGAGGTTAAATAAAGGTTTTTTTGACAAAAAATACAAATAATCCGAAATCCGGAAAGGCTGAGGACAAGAGGATTCCGAATTTTGGAGTTTGTACTGTTTTATGGATAAAAAATTACATGTATACATGAAAGGTTTTATTCTTAAATTATAGAAACAAAATTCTAATACACAAGTTTCTCTTCTAAGTAAATGAACAATTTTTTTGTAACCTGGTCATCTTATCATGTTTGGCTTCTTTATTGGAATGTAGTCAAGGAAATACTTTTGCACTGCAATCTACTGTTCAAGCAACCTTTCAGCATCTGGCTTTAGGCTTAGCCACCTGCTTGAACAATGCTTGATGAAATGGTGAGTGGGAAGTTTCAAGTCTTCTTGAATTTGTTTGTACATTGACCAAAGCTTAGGCCACTGATTAAAAAATCGGTGAATAGTAAAAACTAGTTGAGACACATCTTCCCCTAACTCTTGTAGACTTTTAAGAAAAGCATTATGTATTGTGTGAATATTACGTGTCCCAATGTTAATTAGTTCTTTTTTCGAGTAGAAAGTAATGAGTCATTAATCTTTTTAAAAACTGACTTTCACTAAAAAAACTCAAAAAATTGTAATAATCAACTTTAATGATAACACAGAATGATTTTCAATATATTCGCAACGCTCTTTCAATATTTAACCCTCTGAATACAGAGACGGACGAAATTTTGGCATTCTTTGGTTTGCAGAAGACACCTTCGAGTGTAAATTATCATACATACTGAAGATTCCACCGTCCTTTCAGAGTTTACCCGCGACGTATCTACACCTTCCAGACATAATCAGACCCACAATAGAAACTGCAACATGTGATGACAAAGGTACTAAACGGATTACCTCTCCTCCTGGGTTAACGTTGAGTTAATATCTGGGGGTATGAGTTAATATCTATGAGCTTGATCCGTCCGGTCTCTTGACCTCTCCATTCTCGTCTTATTCCAGAATCCGAAAATAAAATGGGTCTGTTGAGACCATCCTCAGATCTGTGTATGGAGGATGTTATCCCCCCCCCCCTCTTTAAGTGACCACTGGCATCGATTACGATTTACAAGCTGTCAGTGTCTGACCTCCCAGAGGGTTCCTCCTTTTGTTCGACCTTGTCGACCGGCGATATCTATCTTGCGCCAAATGATACGCCACAGTACTATGAAAGGAAAACGTTAGTCGTAAATGCCACTCACGGTTCTATCACTCAAGTTAGGTAAGAGGGGTCGGACATGCAGATGGCATTGCTTCCCTTGAACTTCGCCACTTCGTTTTACAGATAGACTTTTCCCGTGGGAAAATTTCCAGTTTTCCCTGGGTTTTTTTTAGAGAAAATTAATTTTTTATACGTAGTACTTTTCTATTTATCTAAAATTAAGTAGTCTCTATCTCTAATGTCGTTGAGCAAATGACATATAATACGTACCTAACCTTGTCTCATGCTAACATAAAATCTAATCTTTGGCAGTTTTTGGTCAACATAATAAACAATGGAACTCTTAATTCTTCTTAATTGCTTAAATCGAAGTTAGATAGTAATGAAAATCACTTTTGAGTTTGAAAGAACGATCTAAAGAAACATATCATATTAATTATGTCGTCCCCCACCCTACTTCTCAATGAACTGCAAAAAAAACGGCGGCAGAGAAGACCCTCTCAACTTTGACACTAGTTGGTTTAACAGTCATTAAGTTGTCGTACATAAGAGATAAATATTTTCTTTCGACTCCATTTCATATGAAGTCATTTTTTTCTTTAATTCTCAAAATTCTATATTTGTTTAATTCTGTTAATTCTATTAATTCTGTATTTTCTCAAAATTCAGTATTTTCAAAAGTTTGTCGTTTTGCAATAGTCTTCATTTTCTTGCAGAATTTGCTTTTCTAATTCCTCTTTATTAAAAAATATTATTATTGATAATTTAAATTATTATTTTTGCTAGAATTCTCCAAACTGATGATTGAAAAATATAAAATCGATTAATTCACAGTCAATTGCTTAATAAACGATTTTGCGACTTTAAAGTTGGGTTTGAATAATTGATTATTTAATTTTTTTTTAATTTGGGTTTATCAGATCCAGTAGGTAGCCAAATCATGCCGGATCCACTGGATTGGATTGCAATCCCTAGTTTCAGTGTGATTTAAAGTTAATAGTCTTCCGCTCATTATGTATTTTGTATGTAATAAAGTTAGATGGATAAAATACTCCACTTGAGACACCTGAAAAGGTCTTTCCTAACATAATGGTAATGTCTCTAAGAATTGAGATAGTTTGTTCATCATTTTATAAAATTGCAATAAGTTTAGCTGGTTTAAAATACTCTGATGTTTTTTATTTTTGTCACGTAGATTTTTATGAGACAGGACTGAATATTATTTAAATATGATTGCCAAGAGCTTATTTGACTGTGGTAAGAATTTTTCGAGCTTTTGTTTTCTAAAAAGAAATCAAAGCTTGAATTGGATACCTACGAAGTGTGTTCCAAGCTGCTTTTTTTCTGTTTTTTATATGCTATGGAACAGTTTCGATTCCACCATAACCTCCAATACCTTTTGAATATTTGGTGACAACTTAGGAATTGCCAAGTCTGCTGTTTCTAAAATAGATTTTATTATAGTATTTTCAATTGTATGATCAATGTTTAAATTATTTACCATTTTTAAAGTTATAGATTTAGATGAAAAGAGGAGCCAGTTCGTTTTACCACACTTATAGTGCACTGGTAGAAAAGAAGGGTCTAAATAATTTTTTTGTAAATTGAAATAATAGTCGCTATTATAAAGTCTACTTCCTACTCTGAAATCCTAAAATAGTAAGATAGATAGTGAGCATATTGCCAGATCAATACAGTGGAAGGTTTGAGCACATTGAGGGAAGTAGATATTATCATCATCATTTGGAAGGCATAGGCAATGATCATCTCTACTGACATCTGGGATTAACATCCCTACAAGCCCATAAAGTGTTGTGACTATTTCATGTCACCAATTATAATATATGGAGCAGGTAGTTGATTGACTAAATTGTCAGTTGTTTGTAGTCAATAATTTCAATTGTGGTGTATATATGCAATATATACAGCATACTGTAACTAAGCATTTTAATCTGCACCAAGTATCTGAACAGCAACACCATGTTCAGAGATTGACAACCGAAAATGAATAATCCAGAGAAATTAGATGTGCTACAACACTAGCGTGATTATTTTTCGAATATATTTTCCTGTGGTATTATATCTTCTTATTTTTGTGTATACTTTTTTTCTGATGTTAAAAGTTTCTTGTAGACCAAGACATACAAGACTGTAACAATAAATTAAAGCTTTCCTATCTTCAACATGGTCACAGTAGCCATGGCAATTTCAAGATATTATTTTTCAGGGAGTTTTTGCATTTGGACCTATTTTTTTATTTTTGTATATTTTTATTCCCTCCTCAGAAAAATCAGACGAAGAATAGGTCTCGAAGTTACATTTTTCATTGATTCTATAAGACTTTATAGCATCCATTTTCAATTGTGATTTTGTTTTAAGTGTCTTTAACATCAGAACCAAAAGAAGGTTCGTAAATTTTTTTTTTTAGTTGATTTTATTTTTTATTGCTTGCATTTTTTTTTGAGCTATTGTTTCTGTTTTGTATGATTACATTTTCAATTTCTTCATTAGGAATGATACCTGTTTGGATAGAAATAGATTTTGTTGTTTTTATTACAGATGTGTATGAAATATTTGCTCTTGGTATTTGAATTTCTACTATTTTTTTGCTTTGCAATATGAAATCTTTTGTTTTATTATTATGCTTTGAATTTCTTTTTTCAATTGAGAACAAGACCTGGAGCAGGAAGGGTGATTTCCCTTCCAATTGAAGCATAGAGGTACATCAGTAGTTTTCGCCATGTTCGGGTACTGAGCATCTGGCACAAATTGCAGGTGATCAGCATGAAGCTTGGGAATGTCTGTTATTAATATTAAAAAAATTCATTTTTTTTGTGTCCTTTTGTGAATTTTCAAAAAAGTCTTCAAAATTTTGAAAATAGGAGTTTTTGAGGCAATTTTGCTTGAAGACACCCCTAGTTCTCAAAGCAAAGTCACTTTATTTGCATGTGGCAGCTAAACATTCAAGATATAAGAAACATTAGACCTTAGTCTTAGGAAAAGAAAATCAGCATTCTCACGCATAATATAAATGCCCTGTACATGTCTTTTAAGAACTCAAATTACACCTTTTTATATTTCATCAGAATTTTTGTGTCTTAATTTTAAAAAACTTAGTTCACAAAATTTTTATATAATAAGATTGATTTAAAATTAATTTCACTTTTCTTTTTCAGTGTTAACAGGCAAGTCTTTCACAAGTCAAATAGGAAAAGCTTGTGGGCGGTATGTTGTGAGTCCCTGCTGTAATATGTGCATTTTAAAGAGTTATTCAGCTATTCAGTTTATGAGAAATTGATTCAGTTAAAAAATGAATTTAAATAAAAAATTATGAAATTAGCCATTTTTTAACATAAAGAAAGCAATAACATCTGAAGGTAAACAAAGCATATATTACCTAAAGCTAACAGCTGATCATCAAGCAAAGAAGTGTTGGCAGCATGACTTATGGAATGAGACTCCTGGACAGGCGATCCAAGGTCAAGTAAAGAGGCGGTTTCTTCAAAAGTGGATAAAAAATACCATTTACTATAAATTGCTTAAAATATAAAAGTAATGATATGAGAATTTATGTTTTCATAAATACTATAAGATAATATCTGTACCTAGTGGGAAAAGGGTCAATGTCCATATTATAAGTTTTTGATTTTGCCAATTTAGTAAATTTTAATACAGCATACTAAAAATAACTTCCAAATGTTTTTATTCTTTCAGTAAAGTAAGCACATAGTGTAAAGTATAAGTACAACCGCAATATTCAATTTTTTCGGTTTCCTAGAAATTTTGCTGAACTTTGGTCCTTTTTGAGATCAGAATGTTTGCTTCACAATAAAATCCTTCATTTGATTGAAAATTTTACATGAAACAGTATAAACTCAGAAAAAAAACTTAAATTACAACCACAAATAATTTACCATATAAAAAACAAGAGCATCACATAAAATACATTTATAACACAGAAAACATTAGCTGATGTTGCTTTCATTTTCCGAACATGTTTATGGTCTGTAAAGGATTATATCAGCTTCTGTAGTTGATGAAATTAATTGAGAATAACAATGTCACTGTTGAATTGTAGATCTCCACATTTTATTTTTCAATTTAGCTAGGAGTAAGGGCTATTGGGGGTTGCAACTAATAGAGTTTAGGGGCAGAACTCCACTGAATAGATCCATGTCTCAAGGCAACTTGCTCAGGTAAGTTCTCTGAAAAGGTTTACTAAAATGTAAATTCAGCTTCTTGAGTAAATTTAATTTCTTTTTCTGTCCAAGTCAACACTCACAATGAATGATCCATCATTATATATACTCCATGTACTAATAAATCACTATGTACTCCAATTACACTGGTAAACAAAGAATTGTCTCTTGGATGCTGCATACTGTTTCTTATGTATCTTTCAAAGCTGATTCTGAATCAGTCGTCAGAAATTGTCCATCAAGCACCAGTTTTTTGCAGTTGCATTTTCTATTGTTGCGGGTAAGCCTATAACCAGCCTTAATACTCTATATTTAAAAAATCAACATTTTTAGCCCAATAATGGATACAATGACCATTTAAATTTGCCTCAACTGAATAAATGTTATGGAATAGTACATCTTGACCAACATGTCCAAGTATTGCTCATCAACAAGACTGCAAGCCTGGGCAGATAAGGAGAGAAATGAGTAAGTGTACTTCCGGTCGCCATTGCTGCTGGTCATGCTATTTTATCTAGACGCTTGTGTAGAACGATAAGTTTCATTCCTCACTTGATTGCCTTTAAGCTCAGCTTTTGTGTTTTGGGGTGATCTTGTTTCTGAAAATGCCTTGAAGTTTGAATCATCCTGACAATTTCTGTTATGTTTCTGGAGAGTTCACTTTTAAATCAAGGAAAAAAATTAACGGCATTGATTTGCAAAAGCTACAAACTATACTTTGGTAGCAAGATTGGAGACCATGACAAGTCTGGGGTTCCACATATATTCTGTATGTCCTGTGCTACTTTGCTTGCAAATTAGTTAAGAAAGAAGCCTTGCCACATGGCCTTTGAAAATTCTGCACAGCATCCCAACATACCCTCAGCCATTAGGCTGGTCCCTCACAGCGAAGAGTTACCCATTCCAATACCCCCGGAAACATGGAATCTGGACTGTGAAGGAGGACCATGTTCATGTTGAGGCGGAGGATATGCCCAATGATGAGAACGATCCAGACTTACAGAAAGTTCCTCAGAACCACACATATTAAGCCAGGCTGACCTTAACAATTTAGTTCGTGACCTGAACCTATCAAAATCCCAATCAGAGCTTCTAGCATCAAGGCTGGAACTTTTTAGAAGAAAAAAACAGAATCTGTCCATTTCGACGACGACAACAAGAATGTCAACACCTTTTTTCAAAAGAGTAGTTTAGTGCAATGATATCGACGCTCTGTACGTTGCATTGGGGCATCGGTATAATCCCCTACAGTGGAGGTTATTCATTGATTTTTCTAAAACCAAGTTGAAAGCAGTTCTTTTGCACAATGCTGACGAAAACCCCTCCCTTCCCATCACTTACGGGGCCCACACGAAGGAAACATGAAAACACGAAAGTTTTATTATGGATGTTTCAGTATGAAAGACATGCCCGACACCTTTGCAGAGATTTGAAAATCATTGCCCTTGTACTCTGTCTTTAACTAGGATATCTCTATATATATAATTCTCTTACGTGGCACGCAAAAAAGAGTGTTATTTGTTATCGTGTTTTGGCAACATTGTACGATTGTTTGTTTACCATAAAACCTTGCACCTCAATTGAATTTATAGCATTATCGGATGAAATTTTATTGAAAAAAAATTTTAGTCGAGCTGTTGCAGTTAATAGAAATCAAAGGAAGCGGAGGATCTTTTCAGGGCCATTTAAAAAACGGTCCTTTTCAGGGCCAACAATTATAGATCAACAAGACGCTTGCACTACAATTTTCGACAGCAAACTCAATGAAAAAGTGTGAGTGGCTCGAGTGCTTGGGTAAATGTAAGCAGAAACAACATGCTGGGTATTCGATTTCCAATCAGCGCTATCATTTCGAGTCAAAATTTGCACAAAGTTTTCATTTGAATTCTGATTCCAGAGGTACTATATTTTTATTTTCTGTAATACAGCAAATTTAGATTTGAAATTATTTTTTTTGGAATATCATATTTTGTCCTCAACAATCCCTTCTGCTAGGACAGATGTCTTCATTGATGCGAGCAAAACGAGCATAGGTTTGCGCAGCGAATAAATGAGGTTGGCGAGCGTTAGCGAGCAGGGGGCGGGCCCCCTAGTACCAAATATTGTTTTCTTGTGCGAGTGGGACAGCAGAGATAGACAAAACCATTGTGCAAAAAAAATTACCACCACGACGATAGCTCGTTCCGAGAACTAAAAATGTCGTCAGTCAGCCCCTGGTGGATCACTAGAAAGTCTACTTGCCCTCTCTACACATTAAACTGGGACTGATGAAAAACTTTGTTGAAGGAATGGATTGAAACAGCAACGGTTTTAGCTTTCTTAAAAACAAATTTCCATGGGTCAGTGATACTAAAATCAAGGAAGGCATATTTGTTAGCCCTCAACTTCAAGAATTAATGATCAATCCTGAGTTTGATGCCACTCTAAAGGAGCAAGAAACACCTGTATGGGAGTCAGTCAAGGAAGTAGTCCAGAACTTTCTTGGAAATAACAAGGCGGACAACTATAAGGACCATGTTATATTGGAATTGCCATGGAATTACTTCAGAACTATTAAGCTCTGGGCTTCAATATGTCACTGAAGATACATTTTCTTTAATCACACTTAGATTTTTTCCAGGAAAACCTAGGTGACAATATATCTATCATGGAATTGCGTTATCAAGGCAAGTGCCCAAACATGCTGGCCGATTACTGTTGGACATTAAAAAGAGATATTCCTGCTCCAAAATACAGGAGAAAATCTCGTAAAAATACCTTTCGAACTGCCACTAATATTAGAATTTAAGCTATTGTAAGCTGTACGCAAATGCAAAAAATATACGTTTTTCAAAATTTTCAATGTGTGTTACTCAAAAATTATGCCTGACACACAAGTTTGGAAAGCCGATTCTGAATCAGTGAGGAAAATACTACAAGAATGACCGTATTTGATCAAAGAGACACAAAAAAGTGGAATTTTGTTTACCAGAGTTATCAGTATAAATCCCACACAATATGTCCCTTTCTCTAAAACCTTATGCATAATACAGAAAAAATGTGGGTTTCGCACATTTTGACATAGTGATCATTTAAAAAAAAACCTTGCATTACTTCAGTAACTATGATTTTTAGAAGTTATACAGCTTATATTAATTTCCTTATGACAAACTCTTGAACAGACATAAAATAAAATGACTCACTGGTGTTAGTATTGATACTTCCATTTTCAGATGGTACTCCCATAATTTGTTTATAATTATTAATTACAATAGTCAATTCATCATTTGCTTTCAAAATATCACCTGTAAAAGAAGTAAATAGTTTTATTAGATAGCAAACTTCAAATTCAAAAAACTTATTCACTGAAATATGTATTTTTTTCCCCAAATAATCCATTTTCCACAAGATTTTCTACTGTGCATACTTAAAAGGAGTTTTAAATTTGAGCACATTCAATGGAAGAATAAATATGAATTTTGAAAATAAAATTACAGGACAAAAATTTTTAATGACAAGAACGAATTTTTTAATTTTGCATGAATTTTGATTTTTATGCTTCTATTAAGTAAAAAAATAATTCACTTTAATAAATGCTTTAGACAGAATAAATCTGTACAGTACTCATGCTACTTGAAATTAATCTGTGTGTATCACTACTAACCTCTTCTGTTTTTGAAAAAGAATAGAAATGTTTAAGAAACTATTTTCTTGTTATATGTAAGTTTTATATGCATTTAAAATATATTTTCCATAATCAGTCTGCTTTCTGTTATTCTGTAAAGACTTGTAATTTTCCATTCAGTGAATTCAGTGATTTTGATTTATTACAGAAGGAAAAAAAGTGACGTTATTTTTAAACAATCCACATAAAATATAAAGTTAGCAAAAATATTCGAACAAATCGTTACATTTTGAAGCATACAGATGGTACATTTTATTGATCTAGCAATAAAAATTAATTCATTTAAATAACAGCCATTGCTTGGTTGGTTTGGGGGTTTTATGGTGCAAAGGGCCATATTTGGCCATGCTGTGCCAAACACAATACAGTACAAAGTCTCAAATCTGAACATCCGAAATTGTCCAAAATCAGAATGTTTTGCTAACCAGCGATTTTTTTTTATCTCACTGCCTCTTCTCTTCAATTTAAAAAAAATTCAAGGCATTCAATCTAGACCAAATTGATGAAATAAAGCAAAAAAAAAACCTGTTCAGAGTAAATATCCCACAGAAAAATTAGAAGATTTGTAAGTAAAATGTGTTGCATTATATTAAAAAGGTTTTTTTCCTTTTAAAAAAATTATTCATATTTTTTTATATACCTGCTATTTTTAGTATTGCAAACCAGTTCTGGACGGAAAATTCTAGACACCTAAAAATTATGTTTTATTCATTAAAAGTAATAAAACTTTAAATGAATAAATATAGCATCTTTGTTTACATTTCAATACTAGAAACATATTTCTAGCACTTGTTGGTACCCTTAAGCTGCTTTCATACACACAGGAAAAACAAGAGCAGTTGCCACAATGCTAGCCCCAGATACAAAGTAATCAAATTGATTTCACACATCATGATGATTTCCCAGACTGGCTGCCCACATTGGCAAATGCAGTCAGAGTTGAACGACAAATCAGAAGTTGGAATGTTCTTATTACAAGCTCAAAATTCTTTGTTAACCTTGCAACTGTTATGTCTTGTTATTGACACTGTCAATGCACATATGCTTGATATGTGTCAATGGTATTATCGGGTGTTGGCTCCATTTTGCTGGTGTAGCATTTTTGTACTGTAAAATTCAAAACTTAAACTAACTAAGCATTTGAGACTTACCAAGTCCTTTGTCTTTTTCATCCAACTCACCAGCTAGACGAAACAGTTTCGGCCTTAACCTTTCACAACTTTCAAAGAGTTCCTGCAATGACAAAGAATACATTTTCAGGAAACAAAACGTTGATGTTTTATAAATTGAATATTAATCATTTATATGTATATACAGGGTGAGTCTAAACTAATGCAACAAACTTTGGGGGTGATAGAACACAGCGAAACGAACACTTTCCACCATAGAATGTGTATGGTTGCAAGTGCAGCGTTTGGCCTCTAGAGAGTACAGTTAAACTCTTGTATAAAAGCGGAAGTTTTCGCACTCAACGTCAGCCGCGACTGAAAATGGCTGAATATTCTAATGCTATGAAAGTAGACATGCATTTTGTTTAAGGTCTGGTCGATAGTAATGGTAGACATGCACAACACCCTTGCCAAGATCGCTCTCCTGACAGGCGCATTCCCCATCACAAGATTTTTGCATGTTTGCACTGACAACTCTCGGAAAAGTGAGGTTTCCACGCTGACCTGTACGACACATGTCATGTAAGAAGTGTTCAAATGCTGGGCATGTCAGAAACAATCATGCATCAGGTAGAACAGCAGCCTGACATTAGCACTAGAGTTGTAGGTCATTGCACAGGTGTATCACAGAACGGTATGTCAAGTTTTACATATAGAAGGTGTACATCCATACCATGTGCAGCGTGTACAAGAGTTGCAGACTACAGATCAATCTGTGTGCATTCAGTTTGCATGCTAGTCCCTGCATCAGAGTGGATGTGGATTTCTCGGCATACTTATTATTATTTTTTGCTTACAGATGAAGTCGTCTTTAGCCGTGAAGGCATTTTTAAGTTACACAATGTGTATGTATAAGCCAGGTGTAATCCGCAAGTAACATGTCCACATTCCTACCAATGATGCTTCAAGTTGTATGGGCAGATATCTGAAACGACATACATTCTATGGTGAAAAGTGTTTGTTTTGTTGTGTTCTATCACCCTCTGAAGTTTGTCATATTAGCTTAGACTCACACTGTGTGCATATACGTATCTATATATATATATAAATTTTCCTTTTTCTCTTAAGAATTAAAAAATATATATGAAGAGTAAATTTTTCGTAAAAAAACGATCCTTAATGAATTTACAGTGTTAAAAAGTTCCCTTAAAGTAGTTCTAAAGCCGTCAAGAAATGCATTATTAGCACATTACAGTTCATTTTTCAATAAGATAAATAGCATACAGCAAAAAGTGATGTAACACATCCTAAAGAAATTAAAAAGTTATAAGACTAAGAAATTACACTTTTATCAATTACTTGAGATATAGCAAAATCCAAAAAGATTAGGCAAATTTATAACATTGCCTTTGAACTCAAACATTGATATTTTACTGATTGATTAAAATCATAAAATTAATCCTTCTGTAACATAAATACATCATCCATATTTTACACTATTAAGAACTGATTTAGTGTTTTGGTAAACCATTAACTATTATATCAAGAAATTAAGTAGATTAAAAATAAAAAAATACTAACTTTCATCAAATCTTTTTCTTCTTCAGATGGTTCCCCAGCTTTATAATGCTCCAGCATATCAGCTAAGACAGAAGCATTGTTATGTACAGTTTCTAATTCAGTGGATCTCTTTGCCATCATTTCCATTTTTTTATCTGCCTACAACACATAAAATATTACTTTTAGAAGTGTCAACTAACCTGTTTTTTTCTAAGCGTTGGAAGCAGACTAAAATAGATCTAAAATAGTAGAAGTCATAATAACTCAATATTATTTTTAAGTACTTGGGAAAACATAGAAAATATTTATAATTCTTAGTTGTATGTGCATAGATACCCATGACCCATGGAGCAGAAAGTGCTTAAAACTGTGGCGTACGTCGCAGAAGAAACAAAGTCTTTGCAAAACAATTTTTCCATAATTTTATCACAATTTGGGTCTTGTTTATCAATCATAAGTTACAATATTCTGTAGTGCCAGCGCTCTACTTGCCACACCTTTTTTTTTCTAGCTACGGAATAACCTCTCTACACCACCCAAATTACCACAAACTCTTTATAAATAGCACATCTTCTTTGTCAATGACAAAATATTTAACTTCAAAAGTTATCGACAGAATTGTAAATTCTGAAAGTATGCCTTGGTTTTAAATAAAGTAAGTTAATTACTTTTGATGTTTTATTACAAATGTGCAATATAAATTTAGCTGATAATTGTGTTTTACGTCTGTTTTTGATTTCACTGCAGTTTTTAAAATTCGGATAAAATGCCTGCAGAACAATTGCAATTGCATGGAGTTGTGTAGCAGAACACTGAATGTAATTCTGCACCTGGGCCCAGAACCTCCTAAAATTACATCAATCAGAAAAAAACAGTATCAGAAACTAATTTAAATTTCCTAGACTTTTTGCAAGTTTTATGTACTGATTCTTTACAAAAAAAAAAGGAATTATTGATAGTGCTTAATGTTGACAAATTAAAAGCTGCACGCTGCAATTGAAGAAAATGGCTGAATCAACCAACCAGTTTATGCATATGAATCTCATAGATGAGAATTCAGCCCTTTATATAGTCCTTAAGTGAAAATGTTGAGATCAAGTATAAAGCTTGGATTGTTTTCTTTACTCCTCAAATAAGTAATAAAAACTCAATAGATTTTTTGCTACCAGAGTATTATTGTAAAATGATATACATCCCATTGAGATGAAAAAGCAACAAAATAACTACTAATGAAAGCAAAACAGATAGTAGTTAACAAGACAAAAAAATATTGCGAATTCAAACATGACTCTTACTTCTCGAACCATGTTTTTAATTAATCTATTGGCTGCTTGTAAATCCTCTGCATTTCTACTGTGGAGTAATTTTTGCAGTTGCTATAACAAAAAGGAAAATTAGTTTCAGAAACATTTATATTGAATATCAATAGTGTTTGAACTATGGAAAAAATTACCTGATCCTTTTCTTTGTCTGTAAAAATAGAATTTTCAAGTCTTGGTGGCGGGGGTGGAGGAGGTTCATAATTCTACATGCAAAGCACAAAATAGTTTCTTTTCATTAAGAGCAGCTTAAAAAATTTAGTTATATAACATATTGAAATCTCACTTGAAATAGTACTATAAAGCTTTCCTTAACAGAAAACGTAACATTATCACTGATAAAAGTTATTAGATATTAGTTAGACAACAAATAGTTGTCAATCTAACTAAACGGGTTTGTTTGGTGCATTTTTATGAAGTTTTATTTACAAGGCCTCAGTGAAACTTGACATGGGAGGTTTAACCTCGAAAATGTCAGTTTGACACTTCTTCCTCTTTACTTCTTGGCACGAAGGTAGGAACTTGAATTTACATCGCATTGGAGCAACACAACAGGCTACATTTTACTTCTTGGTACAGAACTGTGAATGATATCAGTGAGGTTGAGCTTGCAAAACTCTTTGTTTTAAGATGCACACTGTATAATACATCCATCATTGTTTTGTTGTAAAATTGGTGATTGATTCAACAAGATTAATCCTTCTGGTGGTTGTTGCGAGGAGGTATCTCATTAGCCAAAGCTTGAAGCATCTCATTAACCAGATCTTACTTGAAGAGATATCTCAGCATTATAAGAAAACTAATCAGATTTGATCTCGTCATCACAAAAAAAATCATCAGTACCTTGACAAAATATCTCAGCATTAGCAAAATTGGCCAGATCTGGATGAACGAGATCTCATTATAACCACTTGAAGGGTTAATTCTGATTTTGCAAAAACAGATTTACTCAGTTTCTAAAATTCAATGCTTAAACAAGAGATAAGAAAATTGATCAAATGTTATAATAATGTAATTCACTAAGCTCATAACTATAACTTTGTACGATGCCAGCAAATGTAAAACTAATTTTATTTTGCAAATAGAGGAATTAAATTTCAAGAGTATATTAGTTGGCATTTAAGATGTAAGCAAACAAATTCAAATATGTTGTTGCTGTTGACAAATGCCAGTTTGGCTGCAAGGCCAATATAACACTTGTTTACCAAATTTTTTCCACATGACAACTTAGAACCACTAGTGCAGGACACTTGTCTATGCTCAACAGCCTATGCCTGTTGACAAGTACAAATTTTTCTGGGGAATCAGCAAGTCCAATTCTGTGATGGTACTGGAGACAGTTGTGGTCAGTAAGCAGTCTGAACTTGTCAACCACTTCCCATAAAGGAGTCAGGAGTAACTGTGCCATTGTAGAGGCTTCTTCAAAAGGTTGGGGTAATATAGTAGGCCCCTCATGCAGCACCCCGTAAAATACTAAACCTACTACATTTTGCCACTCCCCAAGTTTTTAGAGATAAATTTAAATACATAACAATTGGATAATAAGAGCAGTGTGGATATCATGTACATAGATTTTCAAAAGGCTTTTGATAAAGTACCTCATGAGGCATTACTGTTTAAATTGGAAAGGCTGGGGATTCAGGGAAAAACATTAATATGGATAAAAATTGGTTATTGGGTAGAAAGCAGAGAGTGCAGGTAAAAGGAAATTATTCACAGTGGACAGAAGTTATAAGTGGGGTGCCTCAGGGATCAGTTTTGGGACCAATTTTAATTATAATTTTCATAGATGATATAGATCAGGGGATCAAGAATAGAATCAGTATATTTGCAGATGACTTAAAAATATGGGGGACAGTGGATACCAAATTACAGATAGAAAATTTACAAGGAGATTTTGATAAGATATTCGAATGGGCTGTAAAATGGGGTATGTCATTTAATGTAGGGAAATGTCAAGTTCTGCATATGGGTTACAGGAACAGTGGAGCCGAGTACAGGCTGCAGGGAGTAAAGGTAAAGGAGGGAGAAACAGTCAAGGATCTTGGGGTGATAATTCACAGGGATTTTAAAATGGGTCACCAATGTTCAGCTGCGGGTAAAAAGGCTAATAGGTTATTGGGGTATATTAAAAAGACTAACTTCAAGGGATAAGAATATAATCTTGCCGTTATATAAGGGTTTATTAAGACCACATCTAGAATATGCTGTACAATTCTGGGCTCCATATATGTGAAAGGACATAGAATCAATTGAAAAGGTTCAGCACAGAGCTACAAAAATAATAAAGGGGCTAGCAAATTTAGACTATAATGAACGTTTAAGTAAGCGAAACATGTATACACTGGAAAGAAGAAGAAGGAGGGGGGATTTGATTCAGCTTTTCAAGTTTGCAAAACAAGGGGACACAGAGGGCTTAAATTTCAATAGGGATAACAGAACAAGGGGCCATGGGTATAAATTGAATAAGATACATTTTAATCGGGATTTAAGGAAAAACTACTACTTTAATAGGGTAATAGACAGTTGGAACGCGGTGCCAGAAAATATAGTTAATTCAAAGGGAGTGTACGAATTTAAGACACAATTGGATAGTCAGTGGGAATTAGGGAATTCATAAACAAAGGACCAGCCTTGTTGGGCTTGAGCCTGTAGCTGGTCGTCAATATTTGTATTTGTATATGTATAATTGGACACATTTGATACTTACATCTAATATATACACAGGATCTTCAATCACGACTCCTTGCCTTTTCAGCATTTGATAAGCTTCTGCAATCTTTGATTCTGTTTTTAACTCTAAGCTCCAAATATACATCAGTTCTACAATTTTTTGCTTAACTTTAGTGGAGGCACGATTTCCTAAGTACTGAAAATAAAAAGTTCAGTGAACACTTTTCTTATAAATATAAAATAACAATAAGAATCACAAAATAATAAATCAAAGTAATAACATACATTTTACTAATTTTATGCACTAATAAATTTAAAAGTGCAGCTACAAAGTACTTACTTTAGGTGAAACAACTTTAATCATTTCATTAAGAAATCTAAATTTTCCAATTTCCGTTCGGAATCTACCTCCACACCTTTTAACGCTTTCTTCAAGAACCTATTTTTGAAGAGTAAATTCTTAATACAAAAGTAAGGGCAGACAGAACAGAATAATTTTTAGCCATTGAATGTCAAAAATACATGGTGAATCTAACTTTAGATTTTACATGATTAAAATTCAAGTTTCCAAGAAAACTTGTTAGTTTAATACCTAAATTTGACAAAAAGCATAACTATAAAGGATAAATGAAATGAGGAGAACACCAGATTTTATTTTAACACATAGTTCATTTATTGCTGTACTTATATATGGGGTCATAGAATTTCAATATTGGCTTTTAGAGAACATCTCCAGCATGTTCAATAAAAAAGGTTACAACAAAATGGAACGAGTTGTCACGCACACACATTCTTTACTTTACCTTGTTTTTAAAATTAACTATTAATAAAACAGAAATTTAAAATTCAGAGCTGAAATAGATCAATTTTCTCAAATCAGTATTGTACTTAGATTGGTTGATTTAACTTAACATCACTACCAAGTAGTAATGTGGAACAATGGACACAGTAAACAGCTTGATGATTCTCCCAAGATTCCCTTGGGGTCAGGAGTTGATACCAGCAGATCTTCACAGCTGATCAACCATAAATCTCTCATTCTATCCATCTGTAGTGGGGCTCCCATAAGTCAGTTGATTTCTGAACAGGCGTGGCAGTGCTGTAGGACAAGGTTGTCATAGGCAAAAGACTGAATGGTAATAGATCCTCACACACATTTTTTACTCTACCATCTTGTTATCAATGCTATTACTTTTGACACTGAACAATAAACAGAAACAGTATCCATGCAAAAGATGCTAGTTGTGGAAGCAATTAGTTTAAGTGTCCACTAATTTAACTAATAAACTCACTCAAAACAATGATTCAAGTGCTTTTTTACAGGTGCTGCATTATAGAAGTCGCATTCAGATTATTTTAAGGGGTGCCTTGAGCCCTTTAATTAGTCAGCATCAATGGAAGGAGCATTTGCAATATGAGACCTCAAGTTCCGAAATAGAACGGAGGTTTCTGACATGCTGTCATTCGTTGTTTGAATGTTCCTCTTACATCTGTAATCCCTTTTTGGTGATATGCTTTTGAAAGTTTTTACTATCTAAAAACTATTATTGTGGTCCCAAATTTTTAAATTTCCCTTGGAATGTTTCCTCTATTAAGTAGATCTAATGTTTGTCAAACATATCAACTAAACCCGAAGAACATTTTTTTAAATGATAAACTTACTGATAAAGCCATGAGAGATTCTTTTTCAATAGGTGATTGAATCTTATGAGATAGGAGTCTAAGGGCAGTTTGTGGGCCATCATGATCAGTGTCAATCATTGAACAGAAATCTATAACTGCATCAGCATCTGGTTCTTTATGTAATGGGTTGGTTGCTTTAGCTAGAAAAGTAAGTTTTAAAAATCAGTTTTTAATGAAGGAACGATAAAATCCAACTGTCAACACTCATACAACAGATAAAAATGACGATTGTAACTATAATATGATCCCACATTACATACAAAGCATTCAAAAATGACCAAGTTGTTAAATCAAGGTTCAAAATTAGTGATCATTAATCAGATTTTGCCCCAGTGAATTTCATTTTGACAACCTCATTTTTAGAATCAGTTTCATTCTAAAGTCCTAACTTTTTCATCCTAAAAATTCTTATAACTACCCTGGGTTTAAAAGAGGAAAAATCCCAAAACAGTTTGCACATTTTTCTAAAAGTATAAATTAAACACATACAAATTTGGACAGTTGCAAACTTGAATATCTCTGAAACTAAATTGGAGCAAACAGTACTTCAGAGAACATTTCCAAGAATGAGGCAATATTGAATGGACAACTATCAATACTAGTTTTAAGAGTTGAAATTTGTATACATAATCTAAATAAACAATTTTTCATTTAGAAATAACAAAATGGCCCAAAAAGTCCAATGTAATCTCTATTATAAAAGGAAGTGTTTGTGAGTGTGTCTGTCTGCCTGTGTGTACAATTGCAAAGAGATCCAATAGGCATGACGTCACTATTTATTGTGAAAATATAAATATTAATTGAAAAATTATTTATTAAAAGAAAATCAAATGCAAAGTATCGATTTTGTGTAAAATTTTCCGCAAATTTCAAATCTGCTGAATATTTTTTTTCTATCTATAATGATCTTGATTTTACAAAAAAAACTAAACAATGCCAGTCAAAATTATTTTTTTTGTTTTGCTGAACACAAGAAATGAAATCTGTGAATTCTGGAATCAAACGAAGGTCATTCTGTGCAACGGCGGTCGTATTGGAAACAATTTTTTAGTTTCAATTTTAAAATTATTTATTTAAAGAAAATTGTATTTTTAGGTAGGTCTATCAATCTAATGTAAAATTTTCCGCATTTTTCAAATCCGTTGAAATTTTTACTCCATCTTTAACTGTCTAGTAAATTTTAAAAAAAGAACTACAAAACTCCAGTTAAAATTTTTTATTTGTTTTTTTAGTCTATGACAAATTATTCTTCCACAAAATCAAACAGAAGAACAAAAATAAATAAATTTAGAATCTGCGATCTTTTATGCTCTTGCTATTCAAAAGAAAATAATAATTAAATTCTAGTAAATGCATTTTAAAATGTTCTAGTTTGAATTTTAAAATTCGCCATGGCCCAAAAATTGCAAAAAATTTCGACTACCTGTGTGTCAAATCTCATTACTGTAAGTGCCATAGATTCATCTGGACTTGGTGGGCAGAAAACAAACACTTCCTTTTATAATATACTGTTATTTTATAATACAGGCATCTATTTTATTTTTTGTGTGGTTTCGTTTGCAAGGTAGATAGTTAAGTAATGCAGCACTGGAGCAACACAGTGGCTATTGTCGGCAGTTCAGACTCCATACCAAAGGGAAAGATCAAAGAACAATGCCTCGTAATTTTGAACCATGGTCAGTTGAGAACCATGCCGCTTGCTAATCAGTTGCTTTTTCAACTGGGCTACAACAGCCTTTCATTTGCAAGATCTTCACATTATGTGTTGATTTTTTTCTGATTATCTCTTTTATACAGCCTGGGTTGAAATCTGTTACTTCATTAATTTTGGTGCCAGATATTGAATACAAGGCTCTTCACATAACAGGAGGATGACATTTTACCAGATAAATATCTACCGCATCAAATTCTTTATATAAAATACAAGCATTTATCACAGGTACATCAAAAATACTGTAAAAGTACATGCATAAGCCACCAAGTTCTCTTTCTCCATTTGACAACATACATTTGGTACATCTACAATGTTGACGCCATACTTTGTCTAGAAATCTTCTGATCTCTCACTAAATCTGATGCATCCACATGCATGGCTTTGTGGATTTTTTGCATGAAAGATTAGGATCTAGTTTATGTTTATTCATCATTAGAACTGCTATTTTCCCCATCTTCATTAGACGGAAAATATTCTTAATTTTGGGTATAGCTACATCCTTTATTTGCAAAACATTTTATCCAATCTTTGCAATTCTTTCAAAATTCCTATGTGAGTGAGACTCTTCAAGCCATCTACATTATAACCTATCAGAGAAAAGAAAATAATCATATGTTCCTATTTTATGCATCATGTGAGTGAGGTATCCAAGATTCAAAACATTTAGGAAAATAGTTACATTAGTCAGCCAACAGTTTGTCCCCAAAACAGAGTTAACAGCTGGATGGTTTTGGATTTTTATGACACAAAGGGTCATATTTCGCCAAGCAGTGCAAAACACAAGACAGTGAATTGAGAAAAGAAATGAAAAAGGGAAGGAGCTGGGAAAGATTTCTTAAGCATACTGAAGTCATGACCTCATGTATAACAGAAGAAGTAAGCCCCATGGGAAAAGAATAGTTCAAGGGATACTTTAGATTTGATAAGCCCACAACCACGTCAACAGCTAGAAGGGAATAAAACATTTTTTTAAAGAGGAGAGAACAATATCAAACTTCTTTGAATGTTGCCTAAAATAATGAGGGGTAATCCTTGATTACCAGCTAAGCATATTGCTAAATAATTAATCCAATTAAAATTTTAAAAAATACATAATTTAAAAATTGATAGTAACAGCCAAGCTTCACAAGAAAACCCCTAGTAGAAAACTTAATAATCCCCTTAATTCTCCACTTCCTAAGTAAGTAATTATCATCTTGGAACTTCTAAAAGTGTACACTTTGGATATAAAAATAAATTGCACAGGGAAACACATATTTTGTTACTCCTGTATGTATACATTTTTATTGTTACTCAGGTATTTATATTTTAAATTAGATACCATTCTAAAAAATTTTAAATTAGATTATTTATTTTACTCAGTTGATTTGGTCTATTTCAAGAAAAACAGAATTTAAAATAAAAATTGTTCTCCAAATTATGTGTAATTGTTAAAAAATATATCTTTCACAGCTTTTGTAGTATCAAGTCAAATTCATGAATTTTGAACATTCAAAAGATGAGTGACATTGAGGCACAGTAATTTTCGCAACACAAATTGATAAAATTGTGCAAACTTATTACTCATACTGTTGACATAACAAAATTGGTTATCAGAAAAATTGTTTCCACGTTGGTTGCGTTAGAAAATATTGTTGGGTAACAGTTCATCAGATTTTGCAGATATTTACTTTACAATCACTTTGGAATTACTACTTCATAAAATGATACTTTATCACATGGTTTCGACTGATCTGATATGTTTTCGACTAAGAAAATTCATATATTTTTATGAAGATTATAAAAAAATAGCAATACCTAATAATATTTCTAAATTATCGTCGTCGTTGGTCTCAGCGGTGGCCATTCTTTTATTATGCTTTTCTTACAGCATTTAATACCGATCACATAAATACCTCTGATGACACTTGGTATCAATACTCAATAGCTAGGTTGAAAATTAAATAGCAAGTGTGAAATTACGAAGTGTTGCCATACTTTGACTGTAAATTCAGGTAGAAAAAAATTTAGTTTCATTTTGTTAAATCAAGCTTTTGCAAAGCCTCACTCATGAATACTGATTGTTTGTTATATAGAGCAAATATAACTATGTAATTATTGATTATTTGGGACAGCTCAAAATTAAATTGGTTTTATTATGTACATTGATTAAAAAATACTTAAAACGTTAATATATTTTGAATATACCAAAATATATTGGAAGATACTCATTCGGCAAAATGTTTAAGTACAAGCTTACCATGACTAACATAAAGTTATCTGATAATGATTCTCTAGAGACTAGTTTTCGTGTCACTTTAACTGCTGTTAAATTGTTGTTTATGTTTTCGAAAGTTTCTCTCTACAAAGGTATTGCGATTGCTTTCATTCTCCCGTAAACAAAGGGAAACTCTTTCTAATTTTGTTCTCAGAGATAAATGTAACAGCGAAGGTATGAAATCAAAATATTGTGTTCCTTCATTTTCTCGAGATGTGGCATTATTTCCCTGTAATTAATATAACTAGAACACGTAGAGCTTGAACAATTATGTACGTTTTTAACAATATAGTTATCAGTTCTCATTTGCTCAGTGATCCCTGATTTCTGCAAACTGAGAATGTTTATAAGTAATCATTTTGTTAGAAAAAGTTATAGCTTAACCATTTGATCATTTTTAACGTGTTATTTTTTGTATCTAGTTACTAGATTTGGTCGAATGTTATGAAATTTCTCCTTACCTTGTTAAAGGAAAGTTTTGATTTTGGATTTTTCTTTTATTTCAGATTGGCCCCACGTTGTTCATGTGCACTCATTAAATTTAACGGAAATGTGAATGCACAAAAAATGAAAACATATGGAAATTATTTTAAATTTCTTAGAGTATAGCATTGCATTTGTATTTTCTGAGGTGAGATTTTTTATGCTGTATCCTGTCATAAGAATATCAGTTGTGTGGTTTCACGATTTCATTTGCATCAGTTTTATTTCACTTACTTAGTCAATTATTATGATTTAGTTTTATATTCCATGCCTTGAACTTAACAAATTTGTATGGCATCTCTTTGATTTAAGGTAAACATGAATTTATTTCCAGTTTATACTGGTTGAAATGAATAAATCAAACTTTTTTTTATGTATTTTAACCATTTTATGCACTTGTGAATAGAGCCAAAAATGTTTTCATCTTCATTCCATTTTATTGTATTTCTGTGTTTTAGTAGTTATACTTCAATTTTGAGTAGTTATTGGCAATCTTGACATTTTCAATCAACACATGATGATTTTTGTCCATGACCTCTCATAATTTTATGAAACTTGGTGTATCAAGTGCCCTTATGAATAGAAAAAGTTACTTAGATTTGTTTGCCTTCTGTTCAAAAGCTATTAAGCTTTAATTTAAATTTTAATTGAAACTTCATTTGATATAATTTATTCATTTCTCAGGAGCCAGATGAAATAGAACTGGTAACATCACATTTTGAAGTTTTATTGAATAAGGTTTTATTAAATATAAAATGTAATTTTAATTCTGAAAATTTCTTTCAAATTAAATTAAATTTGAAATGTTTAAAAAAAAAATTTTAATGTTCAAAAATAGTTTGTGCTGTTATCTTACACCTCCCAAAGTTTCATGATGGGACAAGAAAAATCAGGGTGCATAAGTTTCATATGTATGAAGACAACCCACACAGAGTGTCCACAAAAATCCAAATTTAATCAGATCTAGATGACTGTTTAAAAAATTATGACAATGTAACACAAAATTAATTCCACATTTTTTTAGCATATGACAACAAAAAATATAAATTCCGCTTATGAGAAAACAATAGCTTTTGCTGCTTGCCCTAAAAATTTAACGTAGTATGAGTGAATGTGGTTGGCAGCTGTCTAACTCAAATTTCTCTCTTTTGCATTTCAAGAAGTTCTTATTGACCTGAATTTTTTTTTTTTTTTTTCATTTGCTGTTAAGAGACACCATACCTTGTATTTCAGCAATTCATTGATGAAATATTTATTTTATATAAAATAAACAATTCATAAATTTTTTTTCCCAGTCTACTGGTTTAAATTATTAAATCAAACTTTGTTTCGTACTTTTTATCACGCTGTGCATGTACAAAACAAGCCATAAATGTCTGCCTTTATTTTTTTACTGTATTTGTTGTTTTAGAAGCTGCTATAATTTGAGATTTAATTATCAGATAGTTATACTTCAAATCTTTACACTCCAAAAAAATGATGAAGAGTGTAATTGATACAGCAAATGCTAGAGCAATGATATTTTTATGTTGAACTTTTTTATTGACTAATTAAACATTTTCTATAAGTTCGTATTTGTTCTAATGCATCTGTCTAATATATTACTCTTATTTATTTAGTTCTTAGTGTCACGGTTTGCATCCATGCACAACTCTTGCTTACATTTTGTGGAGAATTGGTTTGGTTGTGATAGAAAATCACTTAATAAAAATGGATCAAAGGGTAATATCTACCATGAAAAGCAAGTGAAAGAGTTGTGTGCTCTTCATGCTTTAAACAATCTTTTCCAAGACAAAAATGCTTTTAATAAGCAAATCCTGGATAACATATGCCACAGGTTAGTGATCAATTTAGAATCTTACTTTACAATGTTCTATTTTTAAGTCTAGCAGTGGCAGATCAAGTCCAGTGGTGACCCAAAGTGGTAAAACTTTCGGGCCCTCAAACTCATGTTAAAAAAAGTTTTTAAAAAACTCATTCAGTTATCAACAAAAAAGAAAAATATTCAAAATTTTCATACCCTAACACATTAAATAAATTTACTAAAAAAATTTTAAGTGAATTTCCGTCTTGCAAATTAGTCAATTATTTTGGCTGGGTCAATTCGGTTTAAAATTTATTGGCCTATATATAGAATGGTCACATTAGTTAAACTTTTTTTATCCCATAGTACTCCTTAAATAATTTGTTACGCACTTTAAAACAAAAAACGATTTTTCTCCTGAAGTATTGATAAAGGAATTGTTAAAAAAATTTCAATAATATTTCAACATTTGAAAATGTGCAAGACATTACTTTGGCAGCTCAATAGATGTCTGGTGTAGTTTTTATGGTGTCATCGTTTTCTTTTAGAAATATTAAAAAATGGTCAACTTCATTTTCAAAAGTACAGATATCATTGTCATTTTTGTAAATATCCTTCATTGTGTTCTTTTTCTTCCATTAATAAATCCTAATCAAAAAACATTCGAAAAGCTCCACAACAACTTCATACGTCTGAGTTCTTTCAGATAATTCTGCCTTGGTGTTATCCAGGTGTAAAAAAAATGTCATATTTTTTTTTAATCAAGTAATCAGATTTAAAAAAATTTAAATCTGATTATTTTTTTTTATTTAATTTTCTGTAGGCCCTATACATTGTTTTTTTATAATTATATAATACATAAATTTGTTAAATAAAAAATTGAGTTTTGATATGACATGTGAACCAATATTTATTTTAAGTAAACAATCAGAATTTGTGACATGCTAAATCAATATTTATTTTCCTAAAAATCATTGTTTGTTTCATGGTAATACATTTAAAAAGAGAATTTTAAAAATAAAAGCAAAAGGTAAAACATTTGTTTAACTTTAAAACACAAGTTGACATCCTACGTATTTTTTCTTGAGTAAATTACATCGCCATGTTAACAAATTTATCAGTAAGTGTAAGTGACAGTACTGTGGTGGCCCGTGGCAGTTTAACTTAGCGTTGCCTGATTGTATCTGTTTTTGATTGGATTGTTGTGAGTGATATATTCTGATTGTTAAAAATCAAAGACTTGTAGTTTCATCTGGTGACTAAGGTAAAGCCGTATAGATTTATATAAAGCCAAAAAAAAATGGTTTGTTCCCTGTAGCCCGACCGACCCTGAAATTACAATACAAAAATTCCAACCCTAATGTTTTTTTAGCCTTTTTTAAGATTTTATTTAAAAATACATGCTTGTTAAAACGATTAATTGATTACGATGTCACATTGATTGTAATCGATTAATATATTATCAAACAAGGTATTGACCCGCAAAAATAAATATACCCAGGTATTTACTTTTGTTTTTTTGCTAAAAATATTTAGCAAAAAAAAAAACCTTTTCCTAACTTAACTACCGACCCTAATATATTTGTTCATGTTACAGGAAACAAACCTTGTGAAGATGTTCATACATCGTTTTTAAACTTTCATCCTTTCAAATAGAAAGCTCAGTTGTATTTTTGATTTAATAAAATATTAATCACATTAATTATGTTATTTTGTAATAATGTCTTAATTTTTTAAAAAGTAGCTGAAAAATCACTAGCTAAGCCATTGGCCACAGTCAATTAAAGGGGTAACAAGTAATTTAGTGTTTTAGTAATCTACTCCTAGTAGGGTTTCTCTTTGGTTGTCTTGACAGAAGTAGATGTACTGGTCATGGACATTATAAATAGCTAAAGCCTTTTTTAAGTCTAACATTACTGTACAATATTTTCCCATGCTTCCCACACTTGAATGAATGAATGCTTTATTGTTTGTAACATATTATAAAATTATGCATGAACATTGTCAAGACTTTCAAATAGATGTCAACTTGTTTTTTACTTTTCTGTTTGGCTGAATCCCTAACTCAACACTCAACAGATTACTTAGTCCATAGACACCTCACATTTTCAAGTGCACAGTGCCAAATATTTTTTCAAAAGCTGATCAGTACTGGGTGTAGTCATTAGTGCTGAAAGTTTCAAGCATTTGATGAGTTCTGTGATTTTTCTTCACTTAGTTATAAAGATGTAAGGTTGGTTATGTGATTTAAATCAATGATTTAAAAAAATAATTTGATTAAAATCATGATTTTAATTGTTGATTTAAATCTTGAAACCCTGGTGTTATCACATATGACATAAAATGCATTGACTATGAAATTTTCTCTTACTGAAAATTCATGTCCAACTTCTTCGTTTTCAGCAAAAAAAATTTCCTATGACTTGTAAGATAGATCCTTTCAGTAGTTTGCTTTCCACTGATTGCTGTTATTTACTAGTAGCATTTATTCTTTGTAAAATAGTATTCCAAATAACTATCATTATGGCGGTTTCATATTTGTCCATTTTCTTCAGAAGTGAAGTCACATCCACTGTTGTAACTTTTTCTTCTGAATTACAAATTCCAGTTAAAGCCTCTTTTGAAACCAAGTTTTATAGCTAAATACAGTATCTGCTCTTGCTAACCATCTTGTATTAGAAACTCTTTTCACTGCACTTAAAGATGCACATTGTAAAGACGCTGTCTCAACTTTCCTCGAACCCTGATGAAAAGACATTTTAAGACCTCGGGGCCCCTTCGGTATTCTGGGGCCCTTTGCGGATGCTTAATCTGCCACTGAAGTCCAGACTAATGATCAAATTTTTTAGATATCAGATAGTTATAAATAACTAGCCACTGCGTGGCTAGCCAGGCGGTGCCCGTGGTATAAGTTGTTAATCTGGTGTCCATTGAAATTTTTAATCAATCTTTAGCGATTCCGGTTTTAGAAAAAGAATTAACAATCCCAGTCAAAAATTATTATTATTATTATTCTTATTATTATTTTTTTTTTTTGCTATTATTCCCTGAAATAGAATAGGACGGGAAAAGTAATCTGTTTCTTTTTTTTTTTGTAACGTGAATGGCAGAAGATGCAATCTGTTTCATATGACGTCACAATCTCTTGAGAAAATATAAAAGATATATTAAATTTAAAAATTATTTATTTAAAGAAAATCATATTTTTAGGTATCGATCTGAACCTGATTTAAAACTTATCTGATTTAAAACCTTCTAGATTAAATTTTAAAATTTGCTGCGACCCAAAAATTGCAAAAAGTTTGGACTACCTGTGTGCCAAATCTCATTGCTGTAAGTGTCATAGAATCATCAGGATTTTGCGGCCACAAAAAAAACCAGAAACGCTTCCTTTTATTATATTAAGAGATACGTTTATGCTTCCAAAATGGCCCAGCAACCTGTCATAGAAAAATTGCTGTTGAGTTTTTTTATAGTGATCTGTTGATCACAGGATAGGTTATTTAATCTAAAGTTCACTGCATTGGTCATAGAAAAATGTGAAAAGTACAGAATGGTAATTATAATGTATATTAGAATATTCAAAACATATATAAATGAGCTGTCCCTGTAGAATACAGCTGCCTGATGTCTCTCTTGGCACAACAGGTTTTGCACATGGATATTGTTTGTTGGATGTTAGTTTCTTTAAGATAAAGTCCCTATATGATAGGAGCTGTGTGAGAAACATCAAATTAAAATAAAGCTTTTTACAGGTATTTAATATACATTTATTTTATGATTTTTTACTCTTATTTCAGCTTATCGCCTGATAATTTAGTTAATCCTCACAAAAGCTTGCTTGGATTGGGTAATTATGATGTGAACGTTCTAATGGCAGCTTTACAGCTCAAAGGATATGAAGCAATGTGGTTTGATAAACGAAAGTAAGCTATATATTTTGTGTTAATTCCTTTGTTGTATTTTTGGTGTTTGTTGTAGAATTCATCTTTGTGTTAAAATGGTGTTAACATAAAAAAAAAAAAACGTTTTCCTAACAAAACAAGAAATTTAATACCTTGTGTCTGACTGTTCCTTAACTGTTCAAAAACTACTTGACTGATTAAAATTAATCTTTTTTTTTGTAAAATTAATCATTATTTATTGACTGTATTTATAGACATCTACTTTAAGGGTTATTTGATGGTGAGCTGTTAAAAACACTACAGTATTTTCACATTAGTCATTAATAATCTTCCATCAAAGTATTTACATTGTCTTTTTCACTATTTAGGATGGTTCTGAAACTTTTCAGAAGCATATTGTATGAAGGTACATTTCATTAAAACTAAGCAATTAATGAAATTTTTAGTTAATTTGTACAAATCTGTCCTTAAAGTTTTACTTGATAATATTTTTAAATGGTAATGTGCATTTCTGTGACTGTTGCTGCTAATGCTTAAAAACCATCATACCTTCTGAAAAGTAAGAAAGTATATTTCATTTTTAACTGTTACTACAAAAATCGATATTGCTTTATTGTCCAATATTTTTCTCTTCTAGACTTGCCTTTAATTACCAACAGCTTGGGGAAAATCCTATAATTGTTTGTTTCATGATATTATAATTATTCTTATTTTTTTACTTGAGTTATTGCATGTGTTCTAATTTTTGTGCCTTTTTACTTCTTCAGGGATCCAAGTAACATTGATTTTAGCAATATCTGTGGATTGATATTAAACATACCCAGTGAAATGAAATTTCTTCCTCTGCGACTCAATAGGAAACATTGGATTGCTGTGAAAGAGATTGATGGTACATTTTACAATTTAGATTCAAAGTTAGAGAATCCAGTTGCCATTGGTAAGGTAAGTTAAACAACTCCTGATGGTTGCTTGATATAGCTATTTATTAATCCCTAAAGCATAACTTATTTAATCTAATAAATGTTTACTGTAATTTTAAAGAATTCTTTTGTATTAATCAGGGTATTTTTGCAATTTAATTATTTTATAGAATTCTTTCATGGTTTTCAAATTTCTATGTTAATGAAAATATTTTTGAAGAACGATATTTAAGCATTTATAGAAATATTTCAGTTTTAGATTTCGTAAAATTGCTTGTTGGTTCGTAAAAACGATGGAAGACTATTTCTTTGGCACAACAGATTTATTAACATCACATAATGGCACACATGAATAATACAATGCAGCACATTAGAAGCGAAACACAGGATTCTATATGCTCGATGACAAGTTCAATATTGACTACAAACGTTGATGAATCAAGTCTTTCGCACACCAGAAGTACAAGCGCTATGCACTCAACGGAATCCTGGTATTAATCATACGGAAAGGAATATCCAAACTTCACACTTTCGCTCCAGTTTTTCATGCAAGACCATGTACAGCACATGAAAACTAAACTGGATGTGATGTCTAAAAGTTAGTTCTTGTGTCTTTTTTTCTTAAATGGAGCCAGTGTAAAATGTGTGTATAGGTTTGTGTCCCAACTGGTCACAGCTAACATCAATGCTTAGAAGCTATACACAAAGTGAATACTCATGCATCTATGAAAATAAAGAAATAAACATGCACTACACAATTAGCCATACACCATAATACTAAAAGAAAATATATACATTGAAACACTAAATGAACACTTAAATATGACTATAAAGTATGGCGAGATATACACACATTAATGCTTTTTCAGTCTGGTTATTTAACATAAAATAAATTGGTAGATGTCTTATCTATGATTTCACCAGGTTCTCTCCACCTAAAACACAATCTGTTGATTGAATCTTGGAGTAAAACAACCACTTCGTCTCGTACTGAGAACTCAATGTCTCTGGACCTTAAGTTATGATGACTCACATATTTCTCTTAAGCTACGTTTTCCTAAGAAAGCGGAGCCGTTATCCAGCAGCCTTAATGTAGCTGTGTATGACTTCACTAAAACATTGTTTATACAAACAGATGGCCTTGGTTTCCTAGAGAGCGTTGTTTGTGAGCGTAACGAAAATTAGCGGAGCCCTCAGTTTGCATGACGGTCGTCACAGCGGTCTCAAACAGTTGGGGAACGTTTTTTCCCTTGTAGCGGCAACATTTCATTTCCTGTGCCTATGCCACTGTAAAATTGCTCCCATCAAATTCTTTGCAGGTGCACCACTGTGAATTTGTTTGTTGGTTGGTAAAAATATCACATAATGGCCCACACAAATAATGCAATACAACACATAAGCAAAACACACAATACTACATGCTCAATAAAAAGTTCAACATGGACTGCAAAACGTTGATGACTCGAGTCTTTTCCGCTCTTTCTTACACCAGAAGTACCGACGCCATGCACTCAAAAGAATCAGGGCTTATAACACGTCACTTTTTTGACATTTTGCCACTTTTTCAAGTGTTTTAAGTTCTTAAATTCTACTTTAAAAATAAAATAATAATAATTTGTGCAAAATTTAAAAAATTAATTTTTTTCTCTAAAAAAAAAGTCAAATGTCAACCTAGTATATATTGTGTAATTACATCTTGCGTTGGAACTTGTACAGGCTAGTTTCCTCCATGGCAGGTACGCCATTTGAGCGTCATTCAGAAGGGGGTGGAAATTCCACTCCCCCTTCTGAATAATGCCTGGGTTTCCACCAAAATCAAACCTTTTTTTTTTAATATTTATTTTGAGGCGATCATAAAGTAATGCTATGGCTGGCGCCGGCTGCTACAATATTGATTTCGGTTTGCGAAAAGAATTGGAGCCTCAAGTATCACCAAGTAAGATAACAGGGTGGTAACAGAACCGGGAAATCAGGGAACTTTTTAATTCTGGAAATATCAGTGAATTCTCAGGGAAAATTTCCAAATTTCACAAAATATCAGGGAATTTTTTTAATTTTTATGAAACTGGTAACTATTGTCGTTTGTGGTATATTTAGAGAGGCGCTATTACAAGTACTTTTGAGAATCGAATAAATCGTTTTTACTGAAATTGTAATTCGTATATAGAACACTGCCGTTGTAGTTTTCAAACCCAGTGAAAACCGCCGCCGTGGTTTTCGCTGCCTGAGCTTGTCGTCGCTGCGAGGCCATCGATACAACTTGTGGTATACAATTTTAAATTTGTATAACTAATGATGTTTTTTTTTGTGCATTAAATTAATATTTTTTGCTTGCAATTACATTTTTGTAGAATTTTTTGGTAAAGATTCAGTTTACGTTTATAGCGGTGTAACGGCCTTGGCGGTTTTTTGGAGCACTTCTAAATTTGCCAAGGAAGGAATTATTCCAAATGAACCAATGAAATCAACCGACAGTTTTACGAATTTTGAAAGAACTTTAAAGAATACTAGCCACTGCATGGCTAGAACGGCATTGCCTATGACAGTTCTTTTCTTGAGTTCAGGTGCTAACTAACTAGATGCTGCTCGCTAACCCCCGGTGATTGCTTCGAATACGGTTTGAGAAACAAACCAAATGAGAATTCGTAGCCTATTGGATAACAGCCATCATGGCGTTGCCCGTGGTGTTGGTTTGCTTCGTAAACCAAATGGAAATTCGTAGCCAATATTAGAATGAATTCCCTGCGATTTTCCATTTGGTTTGCTTCGAAAATCAAATTATGAAAATTGTGAACTACGATTTGCTTTGCAAATTGAATTACAGCCATAACGGAGTTGCCTGTGGTGTTTGTTGGTTTGCTTCGCAAACCAAATGGGAATTCGGCGTGATGTTACAATCTCCTGTGAAAATATAAATATTTAGTTGAAATATTATTTATTAAAAGTAAATCAAACGTATAAGGTATCTATCTGGTGTCAAATTTCAAATCCGTTGAAATTTTCAATCTATCTTTAACGATCCCGATTTTACAAAAAAGAAATGAACAATGCCAGCCAAAATGTTCTTTATTTTTTTTTTCCTCTTTAATTGAAAATTTCTCCACAATCTCTTGCAAAAATTTTGAAGACATTCAATTTAAAAATTTTATTTATTTAAATAATCATATTTTTAGGTATTGATCCAATGTGAAATTTTCCGCAGATTTCGAATACGTTGAAATTGTTACTTTATCTTTAACGGTCTTGTAAATAGAAAAAAGAACTAAATAACTCCAGTTAAAAGTTTATATATATATTTTTTTTTTATCGTCTGTGCTGGAAAATCATTCCTCAGCGCCAAATGAAAACGGAAACTAAATTTAAAAAATTAGAATATGTAATCTTCTATTCTGTTGCATTCAATAATAATTACATTTCATTAAATTCATTTTAAAATGTTCTGGATTGAATTTTAAAATTTGCCGCGACCCAAAAATTGCAAAACATTTGGACTACCTGTGATGTAAGTGCCATAGATTCGTCAGGACTTAGGGTGCAGGAAACAAACAGACAGACTGACAAACACTTCCGTTTATAATATTAGAGATTCAAAATGAAAATTAACCTTTTGACTACGACTATCGATATAACAAGCGCGATTCTTATAACTTTCAATGCACAACTGCTGTAACGGCCGTAGTCTAAATTGTTTCTTGGTGCGATTTTTATAACTAATAAGGTACAACTGATGTACTGGCCGTTGTCTAAATTCTTGGCGCGATCATGGTACAACTGCTGTACCGACCGTAGTCTAAGGCATGGTGCACACATCCGATTTTTCAACATGCAGCACCGAAGCCCAACTATGCATACATAACCGTGAAATGACGCAAGTACTCATTTCGCGCCATTTGTGATAAAATTCTATCGAAGAAAATGTGTTTATTTCTCTAACTTAGTGCAAAAAAAGTATATTATGAAACAAAATAGACGTTACAAGATAAATTTAATTTATTAATTACTTCAGACCGGAGAAGCTTGTGCGTCGAGTTGCTGCGCCGTGGGTAACTGCGGTACAAATTGCACGCAAGGTGGACGTACATCGCCGCAGCGGCGCCGGAGGCATGTGTGCACTATTCCATTGGATCTAATGTATCTCAGACCGCACTTGCTTTGCGGCAGCGGCGCCGTACGTTGAAAAACCGGATGTATGCATCGGGCCTAAAAGTTTAACTTTTCGCTTGCCGAGGTTGCCATGAGAACCATAATAATCGCAATACAGATGGGTTGCCTTAACCTGCGCTAACTCGCTACTAGAAGTGCGCAAAAAAAACCGCCAAGATCGTTGCCACCGCTTTAAACATAGACTGAAGCTGTACCAATTTTTTATGTGTATTTGCATTTGTTTTTTATGTATATTTGGATAGTGTAGGGACTGGTGTAAAAAGTTCATAATCAAAATAATTTATTTTAATTTTTTTCAATTGCTATTTTGAGTTCCATTAAGGGTTCCAACCCTTACAGTAACAAGTAAAATATCTGATAAGAAAATTACAAAATATTTGTGGAGAATGATCCTTTTACCCCATCTGATCCTAAATATTTGAAAATATTATCGAGTGGGTACTGTATATTGATACCAATTACGGACCCCGACATTTCTTTAGGGATTTGTAAAATCAGGGAAATTTTTGTCACACTATCAGGGAACTTCTTTTTGAGGATTTTGTTGCCATCAAATAACCAATAAATAGCAACCCACTAAATACGGAGCAGCAGAATATAGTTTTCTTCCTTCGTAATTTCCATAAAAGCAGTGGAATGCTGTTCCGTGGAATTCCCCCCCCCAACACCCTTGATCACATAACCTGGTGCTTAGGATTTGATGTAGGAAGAATGGGAGAGTCAGCTTTGTAACCTTGGGGAAGATGTGCCTGAACTAGTTTTTTCTATTCACAGATTTTTTAGTCAGTGGCCTAAGCATTAGTCAACATACAAACCAATTCAAGGAGACTTGAAACTTCCCACTCGTTATTTTATCGAGTATTGTTCAAGTAGGTGACTAAGGCAAGTAGTGACTGTGAGCTGCTGAAAGGATGCTTGAAAGGTAGATTGCAGTGCGAAAGTATTTCCTTCACTACATTCCAATAAAGAAACCAAACATGATGTAAAGACCAGGCTACACGAAAATTGTTCATTTACTTAGAAGAGAAACTATGAAGGCTGAGGTGATGTTTGTCATAATAAGTGCAAGTATATACATAATTGTGTTACCAAATTTCTTCAGTAAAAGCATAACCTTCATGCATAACCTTCATTCTCAACTTGAATTGTTGATAAGAACAATTTTGGGTAGAATCTACAAAGAGGAATTTATTCGAGATTTGAAGATGGATGAAATGGATGTCGTCAGAAACTGTTGACTCTGGTTGATATTGTGATTGGAGATCAAATTTCTAAAGTGCTTCCGAATGTGAAAGAGAAGGAAAGGATTTTCTTTTTTCTAAGGCCTCAGAAGCATTACGTTGATAGTGTTAAATATCTTTTGAAGAAGTCCTCCTTCAGTTCATCTCTCCTTAAAGGCTTTCCCTGTCTTGGTCCTATTGAAAATCACTACTCAGTGAGAGTGTACAACAAGTATTAGAAGTTGCAAGGGCAGTGCCATGGGAGGTCCTAACATGCATACTATTGGATGAGTGGAAATTACTCCAAAGAATGAAGCCTATTGAGGTTTACTGGGACCAGTTCTTCAGACTGCGAGACATTAGTAGTGTGGATCCTAAGTACCCAGTTGTGTTAAAAGCTAGTGAAGGCTTCTCTGTCACTTTCTCAAGGTAGTGCTGACATAGAACGTGGTTTCTCAGCCCCATTAAGAGCTTTGACAAGATGGTCAAAAGAAGCTTGGAAAATGTTGACAATCAACCTTATTTGGTGCCGATCACATCAGAACTAATGGATATGGGAAGGGTCACATATAAAGCCTACAATGCCTATTTAGAAGATATAGTACGAAAGGCATAAAAAAAATTAGAGAAAGACAGGAAAGAAAAAGAAAGACTGGAAACAGAGAAAAAAAAAATTTTTAAACGGCAGGCCAAAAAAAGAAAGGTAATAGAAGAATGAAAACTTAAAATTATGCAGAAGGAAGAGGATGAGGCGTTGGACAGTGCTTCAAAATTGTTAAAGGAAGCGAATGATAGGCTCAAGAAGGCGATAAAAAAATAAAGGTTTCAAGGAAGCAGCAATGATTGAAGGAGCGGCAAAAGTCTTAGATGATGCTGGTCAGCAAAGACAGACTTTGAAAAATGCACTTTCTTATCTTGACAAGACAAAGACAAAATTAATTTCATACTTTTTCTATAAAACAAAATCAGACAATCTTTCAAAGAAATGGAAGAAATTCTTCAAACTACATTAAAAATTAACAACAAATTACAAATCATGATTACAAATTATTTTATTTTTTTGTTAATATCGCTTTAAAATAATATGCTTTTTAAATGAAGAAAATAAATATCCTTCCAAAGAAAGAAAAGAATAAGATAGGGTTGACTGTGGAGTATCTTTTTCTTTTCTATCTTTATATATTTGGCATTGTTATTTGTCACCTTTTTTTGTTCAATTAGTCACTTTTTTACACCTTAAAAACCTGTAATAATACAGTATACCTGTGGTATTATTCGTATAGAAAGAAATATCCAAACTTCACAGATTTGTTACTTTTGCATGCACCTAAATGGATTGTTTTAATCTATAAAATATTAAAAGTTTGAATTTATTCTCCAGATGAATCTCTAATAGTATAAAAAAAAAGTATTTGTTTGTTTCTTGCATGCTAAGTCCTGACAAATCTATGACACTTACAGTAGTGGGATTAGGCACACATGTAGTCCAAATTGTTTGCAATTTTAGGGTTGCAGCGAATTTTAAAATTCAATCTAGAACATTTTTAAATGAATTTATTAAGTTTAATTATTATTGTTTTCTCTGGAATGGCAACCACATAAAAGATCATATTCTAAACTTATTGTTTCCGTTTTCTTTTTGTGCAGAGGAATGATTTTCCAGCAGATGATTTAAAAAAACAAGTTTTTCTTTATATGTGGAGTTCTTTTTTCTATTTCCTAGACCGTTAGTTAAAGATAGAGTAAAAATTTCAACAAATTTGAAATCTGCGGAAAATTTCACATTAGATCAATACCTAAAAATATGATTTCCTTTAAATAAATAAAATTTTTAAATTGAATGTGTTTTATATTTTTGCAAGAGAATGTGACGTCACAGCAACATTCGGGTTTCAAAAATAAGCAGATTACATTTCCTGTCCTCTTACGATTTCAGCGAATGAAAGCAAAGAAAATAAAAAACATTTTGGCTGGCATTATTTAGTATTTTTTGTAAAATAGGGATCGTTAAAGATAGATTAAAAATTTCAACAGATTTGAAATCTGTGGAAAATTTAAAACCATATAGATACTTTATACATTTGATTTTCTTTTAATAAATAATTTTTCAACTAAATATTTATATTTTCGCAAGAGATTGTGAAGTCACGCTGAATTCTTATTTGGTTTGTGAACCATAGTTCATAATATTCATTCCAATAGGCTACGAAATTTGCATACCACAGGCAGCGCTATTATGGCTGTTAACCAATAGTCTAAGAATTTGTAGCAATCACTGGGGCTTAGCGAACAGTGATCATACCTGACTCCACGAAAAGAACTGTCACAGGGAATGCCATGCTGGCCACACAGTGGCTAGTATTAAATATGCATGCTGCTCAGAAGGTTCATTTTGCATTTAATTGAAATGTTTCATAAATCAGAACTACAGTACGAGCAAAATTCAGAGTTTCTTAATTGTGACAACGTTCTTCTATGTTGTGTTATGAAGTCCTATATTTTCAAAGTGATACCAATACAACTAAACGAAACAAAATTTTTGTTTGAGTGTTCCCAACCTCCTAACTGATGTATGAAAAAAAATGATAGGAAAATATAATTGTGCCATCTACAGTTATGATGTTCTTTTGTGCACAATGGTTAATGTTGCATGTATTTCACCACAGGGAGAAAAATAGGCTTAGCAAGTGTGAATTAGGGGGGGATAGTTTCCAAAAGCCACTTTACTCCATCTGGTTGGAAACCCTCCAAATGCTGGGGTTTATGTTAGGTAGGAATTTCAGGCCTTTTAAGTAGGAAAGCATGAAACTGCACTGCCTCCCAATAAGAAAACTTTTTCCAGTGAATCAGGGGGAAGTTTCAGCTTCAAATATATTATGAAGGCTGTCTACAACAAATGAAAACTACTGAAATATTTTTTTTTCACAGCACAAAGTATCTTGGCTGCATCAGGTTATGTCATTTTTTTACTAACATTTACAATCACATTTTTTTTTAACTAACTGATTAACAAATAATATAACTACTATTTAGTTTCTGTGAATAGAAAACTCATTTGCAAAAGAAATGAATTCTCTTAAATTCAATACAAATCAAAATCGAACATTTGAAATGACAGCCAAGTACGAGCTGAAGATAAGTTCTAACTGGATATATTAGACACTAGCCATTTAGTACTTCTCATTAGACAGCGACTGTTTTTCAATGACTGTTTTTAAAGGAAACAGATAATATTTAACAGGTAAAGAATTTTGTTTTGTCCACTGGCTTAAATTTTGAATTTCTTGCTTATGATACATTAAATCACAAATTCATTTTAGTCAAATATGTTGGATTATTTGAATAAGTTATTTTAATGCAAAATTACTTGTGCTTTGTGTGTTAATTTTTAGTGTAATTCTTCAATTGGTTTTTATTATTGGCTATTTGAATGCTAAATTATTTCTTGGTTTTTCACTTTTAAAATGTCGCGAATTGCTGAAGTATGACCTGCAATTTTGTAAAAATTTGTCTGGCAAACCTGAAAAAGTGAGGGAAATATTTTTTTTTTCTGAAATAGTCTGGGAATCCTGATAGCTGTAACAATCCTTTACACTGATTATTTAGATGAGGTTCTAACTGTTTACATAAATCACTCATTTGAGTAGTGCCTTATAAATTGTAAGTATTAGGATTTCTCTCCAGACAGGGTAATATATCATATTACTCTAAAATAGAATATGTTGCTGTAAAATGTATTTTTATACTTTTCAATGGTTTTGTTAATATTATTTAATTGAAATTTTTTTTTTAAGGTACCAGACCTTGTTACTTACCTACGTGAACAAATTCGTGGTAAAGACCGTGAAATATTTTTAGTTGTCGATCAAGACCTGGATCGTAACTCTCTGTGGAAAAAAGAAACCCGATGGAATGAAACATATAGTTCTCCTACCCCGCTTAATATTTCAAGTAACCGAGTGAACAGTACAGTAGCAGTAATTCATCTCAACTCAGAAGAAGAATGTAGACCTCTAACTTCTATCAACATGCATACTGACATTAGCTCTAAAGATAAAAATTCATAGCTTTCACAATGACTGACTTCAGATTAACAACAATTGGCAATCCTGATATCTCTAAAGGCTGATTTGAGATTTACAGATTTTTGAGTATTTTTTGTTATGAAAGAAACCCATCTTTAAAGTTTCTCATTGTGCTTGAACATAACCAGAGTTTTTCTTCAACTGAGACGAATATATTTATTATTATTACCACAATTCATGCTATTATGTGCACAGTTACAATGTTCCGTCCTTGCTATTCTCATAAGCAAATTTCGCAAAAGATTCACTTATATAATTCAGAGAGAAATATATAATATGATTTTTTCTAATGTCAGTCAAGATCAGACTATGGCAAGTTGATGGTGAGGTTTAATTTTCAATTGTGTAAATTACGAATATTCAAAGCAGAATTAATTAGAATCTTTGATGTTTGAGATTTTTATGAATTATGTATATAAGAAAGACATACTTGTGTATTGTTTGAATGATTGAAATTTTATTATTTGCTGCTATTAAATGCCATTGTCATTTACAAATGTAAATATCATGCAGCCTGTTTTTATTCAAATTGTCATCTGATTCTGCTAGTCCTTTTTTTATTTTATATTTTTATGAATTAAAGATATTCAATTTTTTACTGTTTTGTTTTTCCTTCATACACATAAAATCTAAATAAAAATGACTGAATGTAGTACACACAAATCTTTACGAAACAGTAGTATTTCAATTACAATACTAAATTTATGCAACATAGCCAAATATCTTCCCTACTTTTAACCTTCATCACTCCAAGAATATTATTAATATGCTTGAAAACATTACTGCCGGTTGGAGTGATGACGATTTATTATGCATTTATCTGGGGCCAATGTCATTCCCTGGGTTCTAACAGTGAGTGCTTCAAATAAATATTTTTTTATCATTGAATAGATAAAGTGATAAGGGTTAATTAATGTATTCATCTGCAATGTCAATCTGGGTTTGAACAACGAGTTACATTATGCATAAATCTTAGTCATAAATAGTGCAAAAATGTTTTTCCAATTTTAAATTTCTTGTTTGAAGTTTATAAATGATGGTGTAGCACTAAAATGCATCAAAAATAGATCCTTGAGGAAATAGTTATATTTTCTCACATTGTAAAAGTGTAGCTGAACACTTTCCATAAGGTTTTTTTTTTCAGTTTTTCAAGTTAATTTTCTTTTAATAAATAATTTTTCAGTTAAATATTTATATTTTTTCACAAGAGATAGTGACATCACGCTGATTGGATTTCTTCACAATTCAAATTTGGCCACATTTTACAATAAGCGATGCCTGTGGACCATGCTGTGATGGCTGTTATTCAATAGGCTTCAAATTCCTAAATAAAGTTAAATTTTAGAATTTCTACTTAATGCATTATTGATACTTCCATAATGTATTTTATCTATCAACTTACTGTCTATCAAGGGAAAGCGTTTTAAATGGGGGGGGTTGCATTTTTTGGGACATAATTTTGTTACAACCTAAACTTTAACACTTGGGAAACAAAAAGTCAATGTAGTGTTTTTTCAGAACTCCTGTTCATCCCAAGTAAATAGGAATCCATATGAGAATGTATCTCGAACGTAAGTCTTCTAGGCAATTGCATATCTACTTTCACTAGATATCTAATATGTTCATGATCAGAATTGATGTCTAATCTAGCTTATAGAAGACTTGAGATTTGCAGATATTTCTTTAGCAGGTACACCTTACAGTGATCAGGTACTTGGGTCTAAATAGGGCCTTAGGAAATGTGAAAAGCTTTTGTAGGAGGAATCTGGTAAGCTAAAATTAAAATATTATCTTTTCTTTTATAAGGGAAGTACAACAAGCAATTTATAAACTTGGAATTTATTTAAATTATAAAGGAAAATTTAATGCATTTGTGATTGTTAAACTTTGAATATTAAGAAAACATTTAAATTTTGAGATGGGCCCATCCAACTCGGGACTGTGTTCATAGTAGAAATGTGTCGATCTGTTCTTTTAGTTGATCAGATCTTCAGAAAGAACCATTTAGAAGCTTGACAACAGTAAAAACATTGAGTAATTAATATTTTCTCATCCAAGATAGCTGAGCATAATCTCAAAAATGTGACAATGGAATGCTAAGTTTTCTTGACATAGAGATTTTTATCTATATGTGAGAGACAAAAATTACAAAACTATAAATTCTTAATCTCCTTGATATTCAATTGATTATGACCATCATATCACTATACCCAGTTTCATTCATTAAAAATATTACCTTTAGAAAAATTAATGAGTAGCCTCTTACCCAAGTTTTTAAAATTTTAGTGTTGGAAGCTTGATGTGATATCTTCATTCCAAGAAATTATATCCTCAAGTTGGGTGGCCGACCAACCGGTATAGTGGTTAAGGTGTTAGCCTCTAGATCGGAAGGTTCCTAGTTCGAATTGTTGGAAATGCTTCTCTATGTCCGAGCCACATAGAATTGACTGATATTTGTATGTAAGTTTCTCTCTCGCTATGTGGCAACAGTGCGTGGTCGTTGACTTTTGAAAAATGACTTGAAAAAATGTATCGTGCCCTTTTTGTGATCGTCATTTATTAATCTGTTCTAAATTCATTTCATTCATATAATACTTATTTGCATATTTAATAAATCTCAGTAATTTGAATTAACGTATTTTTGTGGTACTTTTATTTGAATATATCTAACCCGTTATCAGCACGAGTTGGACTCTTACTGAAGAAACGAAAGTACCATTTTTTTTTATGAAGCATCGTTAAGGAAGAGATCTATTGAAAAACGAACTGGTACAGCTACACTCTACGTTTATGACTGATGGCAACGGCTTGGCGATTTTTTTTTGGCGCACTTCTAAAGTCGCCAAGGAAAGAATTATTTCTTAACTCTTTTCCTGTCACAATTTTTTTTCTTTTTACAACACACTTTTTAAGCACATTTCAGAACGTTTTAAAAAGTATATTTAAAAAAAAAATTCACAAAAAGTAGTAAGCTTAAACACGTTTGTGAACCAGCAGAGAAACTAAGCTACGAATGGTAAGAATACCCTGAAACTTATCAATTACACTAAATACAGTGAGCATGTTGAAAAAGAAAAAGATTTACAAAAGAAAAAAAAGCAAGAAATAATACCTGATAACGTCAGAATTCTCTCGTAAAAAAATAATGAAAACGAAAATGGTCAAAAAAACAAAACTCTTAATCCTGTCGTGAAAAAAAAAACTATCATAACAAAATAAAAATTCCACAACTATCAAAATACAAATAAATGGACCAATGGTATCACAGAAAACGATTTAAAAGGACCAATGCAATAAAATGACATTTTAAAAACAAAATAACCAATGGGAGGAAAGAAAAAATTTCAAACGAATCAATGAAATCAAACGATTTTAACGGATTTTGGAAGAACTTTCTAGAATATTCAAAATGGAAATTGAAAGTTTCCGTTTGCCGAGGTTGCCGTGAAAACCACAACAACAGCAACGAAAGATGGGTTGCCTTAATTTACCGTAACTCACTACTAAAAGTGCGCCAAAAAATCGCCAAGCCGTTGCCATCACTCATAAACGTAGAGTGTAGCTGTACCAACGAACTGGTTTTTTTTTTTGAAGTAGCAAATATTGATATTTGTTGATGAACATTTACTTAAAAGCGAAGTGCCATTCATTGATTTCGTCTTGAAGAAATAAGACGTTCAGAAGAAGTCGGAACGTTGAAATAGAAGAGACACAAGACTTTCCGAAGAGGTAAAAGGCATTTTTTTAGAAGAAAGCGTTTGTTTATGTAAATGATGGCGGCTCACGAAGAACACAGATTTTGCAAACTAAATGGCGAGAACTATCACACATGGTGCATTCGCGCCAGGGCAGCGTTAGTCCAGAAACGCTGTTGGGAGGCCATTCAACCTGGATTTGGTCCGGAACTGACGAATGATGAAAGAAGAAAAAACGAAGAAGCTTTGGCACTATTACTCCTAATAGTTGAAGACACATTTTTGGACGATATAGGAGAGTGTCTCCGTGCTGCCGAAGCTTGGGACATTTTGAAGAAGCTGCACACCCAATTCGGACTTTTGCACATTTTGCAGTTGATGCGTGACTTTTTCAACGTTATCATGAAGCCTGGGGAACCAGTTAAAGATTACTTAGGAAGACTTATCGACATTCACAGAAAGCTTGCTAATGGAGGATATGCATTCACAGATAGAGAAGTTGCACTAGTGATGCTCATAGGCTTGCCAAAAGCATATGAACCCATAATCCTAAGCCTTGAAAAAGATGAAGAAAATCTGACGACGACGACAGTAAAGGCAAGAATTACTGTAGAAGAAAGAAGAATATCTCGTAAAGCAGAAGAAAATTCAACTCAGATCCCCTATGAAAGAGCCTTAACTACAAAGAACTTCAAAGGGACGAGTAAATTCTCTAAACGACATGTACCAAAGAAAAACACAAATAACTTTGAAGGATATGACACCAAAACTAAGAGGAACACTTGTTGTTTTTCCTGTGGAGAATGGGGCCACATATCAAGATTTTGTGATGAATCTAGAAGAAACCAAAATTCGGCAAAAACTGTCATAGATGAAGAAACCCATCATGCTTTAACAATAAACCATCGTGGAATTGACGACTCAAACTCATGGATTTTAGACAGTGGAACCACTGAGCATATGTCATCACATCGGCACAAATTTTCAAATTCCTCCTTCCACTCTGTAGCTGTATACTTTGCTGCGGAGTGCTGCAAATTCGATCATGATACGACCTCCGCATTCATCCTTCATGAGCCTGTAAAGGCTCACAATAGATGGCACCATGAGCGAACGACAAACGTTGTTGGGAACGCCAGGGGGCCCCGAGGAGAAAGAACCAGACCCTTTCGACCAACGGAGCGAGACGATCGACTCGACGCTTTCTTCCCCGTTCTCTCTCGACATCGAGAAAAGCGACTTCGTCGAGAAATCCTTGTACCAGTATTAATAGAACCAGTCAACAAATAAAGTTATATTTAGTTAGGATTGTGTGTGCCTATAAGTATCCGGATCAGTGGTGGCCCTTGTGAAAATTCGATGGAATCCGATAGTCTTGGACTTACGACATTATCGTGAAAGAAACATGACCGAGGTTCAGAAACAAGTGCTCTAGCTTCAACCAGACGTCGGCAAGCAATTCAGGGAATGAAGGTTAGGGTGGAGTGGTCGTTGACGGTAAGACGTTTGTCGCCAACTAATTTTTGTCGCCAAATCAAGATGGCGGCAGAATTCCGCAACAGCAGATAGGGTTGCTATGACAAAAACGGCAGATGCGAAGAAAATCCGCAAAAGGTAATGGTTACCATATTTGGCGACAAATCGACTTCTTACCGTGAACGACCACTCCACCAAGGTTAGTGCCAAAATTTTGATGCTTTAATTCGCGGAGAGAGACTTTAATTTTCCTCTATAGTGTGTTGTAACGTCGTGATAAAAGAAATAGCCTTTTTTAAAGAAAAATTTATTTACAATATGGTAGCGACATCACCGTTACAACTACCTATTATCATACGTTTTAAACATAACGGCTGAAACACGCCATTCGAACACTGCACTCAGTCCTAGAGATGGGCGATCCGCTCAGGAGCTGACTCAAAGAGTCGACTCTCTTGACGGAGTGAGCGAGCTCTGATTCGTCAAAAAAGAGCTATAGCTCTTTTTTAACCAATCAGGGCTGAAGAGCGCTAACTCTTTTTTAACGAATCAGCGCTTCCACTCTCGAAGAGTCATTTCCGCATGCGATCACCAGCTCAGTGATTCTTTTGGGAGTTGATTCTTTTCGGAGTTGATTCTTTACGAGAGTTGGCTCTTTCGAAGAATCATTTCCGCATTCGATCGTTTGCGCTCACTGATTCTTTTGGGAGTTGATTCTTTTGAGATTTAACTCTTTGGCTCTTTTCGATAACTATCGCTCTCGAAGAGTCAATTCCGCATTCGTTCTTTTGCGCTCCCTAGCTTTTTGTTACTTTTTTGAAGTTTCAAATTTTTAAATATCTATGTATTATCATAAATGTTATTTTTTTAAATTTAATTCAATTTTAGATTGAAAGGGTGTTTTTACGGCTTAAGTCATATCACGCCTTTTAGCACTAATTAAAACTAGTCTTAAGGTTGTTATTAAAACATATTCTAACAGTTATTATGCTATTCACTTAACATTAATATAATAATTACCTCGATTTCTCGGGAGTGATATCATTTTAATAAAGCTACACAAAATTAAATTAAACGTAACTCGTTTTTATTGCATTGCCTTCACAAAACAAGGCATTTTGAAAATATTTTATTAAAAGACAGGGAGGGGACTTGGATTTTGAAAAATCTTTGGGACAACGAGTATTCGAGGGTATTATATACCTATATCTTAAAATAAATAGTTAAAAATCTTAAGTACTTCAATAAATTATTAATATTTTTATTATATGATTTTAAAATATCATTTAAATTATTAGGAAGTCTTATTTGGTAACTAAGTGGTTTTAGAAAGAAATCTTAATGTATCCAAACACGTCCAAGACACTTTTTTTAAATGTGGTATAGAAACATTTTAATGATATTTTTATGTTTTGTGTTTTAAACAATTGCAATGGGCTATAAATATTAAAAGTATATATTAATAATTTTGTAAAAATATGATAATTATGTATGAAATTTTAAAGAAATGTGTCAAAAACTTCAAATGTGCTACATGAAAATCTATTCAACCAATTTGAAAAATGATGCTACCAAAATAAACTACATGCATATTTCTAGGGAATGAACTAGAATAAAAGGATATTTAAATAAACAACAATTTTACAAGTGATTGAAAAATGAATAGAAGATTTTTTATAGTTTTACAGTCCTACTTCTTAAATAAATAGTAATAATTTAGAAACTTTTGAACTCAGCATAATTATTCTAGTTCATTCACTTGACAACATTATAAATAACAAACTCTCAAAAGTTTACTAGAATCCAGTTATAAGTTTTTGTATTATAACATTTGAAGTGAAGAAATAATGCAAAAATATTAATTTAGAGTTAAAGGTAGTTTCAAGTGCATCGCTTGCTCCCTTGCGTTTGCTCTTTGTGTAAACAATTTTGTTCTTCCTTCTCTTTAAAAAAGTTCACTCCATTTCCAAAAGAGAAACCATTTAAATATTTGAAAAAACTTTCTAAAATTATATTTGCAAAAAAAAAGTCAGGTTTAAATTTAGATTTTGCCATGTTTTTGGCCTTTTAATGGCCATTTTCAGTGTTTTCCATTCTTACTTCTTGTTTTCCCGCCTTGATTAAAATCTTAATACTTCTTCAAGTAATTAACAGAGAAAAAATTAAATATGTTTTGGAAAGTCAAATAAATACTCTATCCAATAAAATCGAAAACTTTTTTAGAATTCTTGGTCAAAAATGAGATTTTTAACGTGTTTGGATATTTTAATTGCTACTTCTGTAATCTCAACGGGTTCATGACGGGAATTACAAACGTAGAAGTGTCCTCAAAGTAATTTATTCTTTATGGACAATTTCAAAGTTATATGAATTGACATGGTTTTGGGCCATCTTATGCCTTAGCAATTAAATTTTACAGCTTAGCAGCCCTATGCTGCAATGCCTATCGTCCTCGGGCCCCGTCTCCCTCCTTTTGTTGATTTTAGAGGAAAACTCCGCAATTGCTGGATGAGTGAGTGTTTCAAGTGTTGTGTGCGTGGGTGTTTCAAGCACGCTTGGCGCCTCTTCGTCTGGACACATGCGCTCACGTGACAACGAGGGATGTTCGATGGCCCAAACATATTGTATACATTTCGATGTGTTATATACATTATTATATATGTCAAAGGAGCGGTGAGTCATCAAAAAGAGCTAGCTCTTTTTAGTGAGTGAGCGGTTCCGATCCGATCCCTGAAAAGAGTCATTTTCCCCATCACTACTCAGTCCACACTTCAACGAAGCATCCAATCGACTCTAAAAAAAGCCGTTAAAAAAAATAATCTTTTCACCAACGTTATACATAAAAGAAAAAATGAACTTCCGGGAAAACCATTTAAGCTCACATAAATATGTCAAAAGAAAAGATATCCTTTCCAAGAGTATTAAGATGTAAAAATAAACACAGGAAGTATCACAATATCTTGGAATAAGGAAAAAGAAATACTATAGAAATACATTTAAAAGATATTCCGGAAGTGTACGTTACAACTCTTCCCCCCCTTAGAATAACTTTTTACCCTGTAAAAAGTTACCATAACTTTTCAAAAAAAAAACTAAATTCTACAAAATTTTATACAAATATTTACAAACATACATACAACTGCCAAGAGTTACCTAAAAAAAACAATAAAAATAAACTCAAAGGACATTTTGGTAACTCAGAACAGTCGGCTAAGGCTGTCAGCATTCTGGTGTTTTCTGCCCTGACGATGGATTACCTCATAGTTCCAAGGCTGCAATGCAAGAGCCCATCTCATGAGACGTGGATTTACCCCAGAGTTCTTTTTTAACCATACTAGAGGATTATGATCAGTTTGGATAAAGAACTTGGTAGGTCCATCCAGGTAGCATCGTAGCTTCTTGACAGCAAACACAATAGCGGCACATTCTTTTTCTGTAGTTCCGTATTTTCGCTCTGCTGTTGAGAACTTTTTGCTGAGGAACAGAATAGGATGCTCCTCCCCCTTTTCTGTCTTCTGGGATAAAACTATACCCATGCCTAAATCTGAGGCATCACATTGAACATAAAACGGGGCATTAAAGTTAGGAGCATACAGAATAGGGTTCTGAGTTAGCCTCCTCTTCAGTTCTTGAAAAGACCGTTGGCATTCATTGGTCCACTGAATTTCGGACTTCTTGACTTTTCCCTTCAGGAGTTCGGTCAAAGGAGCAACAATAACAGAAAAGTTTGGGATGTATTGGCGGTAATACCCGGCTAATCCAAGGAATGCTCGAATGTCTGTCTTGGTGGTTGGAATAGAAAATTTTTGGATAGCTTGAATTTTCAACTCATTAGGGGGACCTGTCCCACATAATGTCCCAAATACATCACTTTCTCTTGGGCAAATTTGCATTTGCTACTTTTTAGACGAAGGCCCGCTTTACTTATTATCTCCAAGACACAATTCAGATGTTTAAGGTGAGAACTCCAATCCAAAGAGAATATGGCCACGTCATCCAGATATGGTACTGCGAACATGTCACACCCTCTCAAGAGCTCAGACATCATTTTGCTGAAGTAATAAGGAGCATTTTTCAGTCCAAACGGCATCCTTAATGGTCGAAACGACCCGAAACTGGTCACGAAAGTGGCATACCGTTGAGCACCTTTAGTCATGGGAATTTGCCAGTAACCTTTTGACAAATCCAGAACAGTGATGAATTTGGCATTGGAGACGGCTTCCACTCTTTCCTCGATGTTAGGGATAGGAAAATACTGAGTTTTCGTGATTTCATTCAGCTTCCGATAGTCAATGCAGGGCCTTGGGTCTTTCTCTGGTACCTCAACTAAAATCATAGGCGAAGTGAAATCACTCTCACCCACTTCAATAATTTTCATTTGGAGCATCTTTTCAATTTCGGCTTTCAAGATCTGAGATTGTCGGACCGACATTCGATATGGCTTCGCTCAGATGGGCTTTATTTCAGAAAGTTCGATATCAAACTGGATACGATCTGTGAGGCCAGGCACGTTTGAGAAACAATTGGAATATTTACATATAATACAACTGAGCTGGTCAATCTGGTCGTCATCCAGTCTTCCTTTCACTTCACTGTTTCTCAATATCTCCTCGAGATCAAAAATATTGGGATTGTTTTCCACGGGCGGAAATTCTTCTTCCAACTCTGATTCTTCATCCTCACAAGTAGTGACCAGATTTATGAATTCAGGCCTCTGGTAATAAGGTTTTAAAAGATTTACATGGTAGATTTGTGACGAATTTTTCCGGTTAGGCAGGGCAACAAAGTAGTTCGTCTCCGAAATCTTGCTTTCAATGGTCCCAGGACCATGCCATTGAACCGCTAACTTATTTACAGGTGAGGGTGCCAGTACCAGTACTTTATCTCCAACATTGAATTCACGTTTCACGGTATTTTTGTCGTACCATTTTTTTTCTTTTCTTGGCAGCTTCCTCCATATTATCAATGGCTAGGCTGCGACATTTTCCCAATCTTCTGAGAAGATTGATGATATATTCAACAACTGAAGAATTTCCTTCTTCCGGCTGTAACCAGTTTTCATACAGAAGAGTGACGGGAGTCCGTAAGTTTTTTCCATGAACCAATTCAGCTGGACTGAATCCGGTGGATTCATGAGTAACTGTCCTTAAGGCGAACAAGACTGCATGGACATGCTTCTCCCAATCTGGTCCTTCTTCGGTACACAAAACTCTCAAAATACGTTTCAGGGTTCGATGAAACCTTTCTACCGGATTGCTGTGGGGATGATACACAGAGCTAAGTACCACCTTGATGCCGAAACGTTCAAAAAATTCTGATGTGAGTTCGCTCATAAACGAGGTTCCCTGGTCGTGTTGAATCTCCTTAGGAAAACCCATTCGACTAAAAATCTGAAGGAGAGCATTAATTACGGATCTAGATGTTATGTTTGGTACTGCCACAGCATCTGGGTACTTCGACGACATACACATTGCCGTAATCAGGTATCTTTGGCCTGAGTCCGTCACGGGCAAAGGTCCTACAGCGTCAATATTAATACGGGAAAAAACTTCAGTAATCACTGGAACAAGAGTCATGGGCGCTTTTTTCTTGTCCCTTGCCTTTCCAGCTCTCTGGCAGGAATCGCAAGCCTTCACGAAGTCCTCTGCTTCTTTGTAACAGTTTTTCCAGAAAAAGTACTTGGTCATTCTGTTTTTGGTCTTGGTGGTCCCAAGATGACCTGACGTGCCTTCATGACACAATTTCAGTATCTTTTCTCGATACTCTATGGGCACGACGATGAGCTTCCTTTCGATACCACTCTTGTCTTTCTTAATCTTTACCAAAAGTCGGCCTTTCACAAGTTCAAAATCTTTAGGAGGGTTTCCATTTTGGATTTGTTTTACTTGAGAGCTCATCTCTTCATCTTCACCTTGAGCCTTGATTAGTTGCTCAGTATCCACTTTTAACAATTCAGTGATATCTTGATCTTCTGCCACATGAGTGAACTCGTCACTTACTTCCCCTGCTTCCATTTCATTTTTTTCCATCGTAATGAATTCTTCGGCTGGGATAGGGTTTTCGGATTCTTTAATTAAAGATTGAGAGAGAGAGAGAGAGAGAGAGAGAGAGAGAGAGATTCTTCCCTTTCTTTCACTTTTTTCTGATGCCTTGTCAGTACTGCATTTATTTGATCCACAGATTGACAATCTTCCCTTTTTAACAAGGCAGCAGTCCGATTCCCTAAAAGATATCGTCCGCGGTCTAGTTCATCTGGAATCACAGCAGCCTTAGTCAGTGTTTTTCCCAATTCACACTACCAGAACTTCGGCAAGAGGTAAACAAGTTGAACTGGAGTCCAAAGGTTGCTGTACCCAAACATGTTCACCCGTCATGTCAGCTGAATTCACCAATTTCCGACACACAATGTCAATGGTCGCTCCGGTATCTCTTAGTAAATTTATATCCTGACCGTTTATTTTTCCTTTCATGATATACGGTTCCAGGTACTTCTCAGGTTCTTTGTCCGAAATGTAATTTACAGTTTCCGAAGGTTTCTTCAACTTTGGACAATTTGGTCGGATATGACCAGGCTGATTGCAATGAAAACACCGCATCTGTCTCCTGCGGTCGAATTCCGGATTTGAGTCTTGTTCGGAAAATCTTCGTTCTATCTTAACCCCTTTACCATTCATGGTACCACTTCTCCTTGGTGGATTATCGGTCTTTTCAAACTTATTTTGAACTCGACCCTCGAACTTGTCTTTCGCAAAGACAGGGTATCGTTTCACAGTTCGTCTAACGTCTTCAAACTTCTCCAACAGTTCCACCAAATCTGTAGGGGAGTTTATTTCTGTCCATTCTCTGAGATACATATCTTTGAATTCGGATGGTGTTTTTTTCTTCATCTGATCTGTGATGATAAAATCTCTCAGTTTTTCAAAAGTAAGGACCTGACAACCTGCAATCCATCCATCGAAATAAGTAGACAATTCATGATAGAAATCCCTCCAGTTCCGATCAACTGCTTTATGGTGTGAACTAAATAACTGTCGAAATCTTTCTGGTGTTAGTTTGAATCTTTTTAACAGAATATTTTTGATGTGATCATAATTTGTAGCTGGGTCAGCTGGTTCACGGGCTATTATATGAGCAATCTCTTGGGGGATCAAACTTAATAGGTGAGATACCCACATTTCTTTTCCCAACGACAGCAAAGTTGCCTGTCGCTCGAACAAGATTAAATAAAGACTCATATCATCTTTCATGTCGTATTTCGGAAGGATCTTGGTCAAGTCTCGATTCGATGGTCTAGAATGATCAACTGCACCTTGCTGGGTTTGTCTAGTTGCTTCTATTCTCAATTTTTCCAACTCATACTCTCGTTCTTTCTGCTTTTCTTCAAGGTCTTCAATTCTCCGCTTTTCTTCCACTTCAAGGGCTTCAATTCTCCGCTTTTCTTCAAGGTCTTCAATTCTCCGCTTTTCTCCAAGGGCTTCATTTCTCCGCTTTTCTTCCACTTCAAGGGCTTCATTTGTCTTTCGAGTTTCTATAATTCTACCAAAAAGTGCTTTGGTGAATTCCTCATCATATCCCTCACTTGAAGTAATAAGATTCACTAATTGTTTTATGGATTTTTCTACGGTGATTTCTAAATCTATCTCCTCCACCAATTTGATCAAGTCCTCTTTCTTTCCCTTAACTAAATAAGTCATGATTAAATTCTAAACAGTTTCCCCCTTTGGACTCAAATATAACGTAAGGTACAAAATGAAAACTTTTCGAAACCGAAACTGTCCAGAATTCTGACTTACCTTATAGCCAAGCCACAAAAATATAACTCAAAGACAATAAAACAATAGAAAAAAAATAAATGTACAAAAACCAATTTTGTAACCCAAAAGACCTTCAAAAGAAAATTAATTTAAAGAAAATTTAAATCAAAATACCATTTCAAATACAAAACAAATTTAAACTATTAATTAAGATAAATAATCATCTACGACAACTAAAATCTCTTAAATTTCTATTTCACATAAATTCCAAATCAATACTAATTTCTATTATAAAAGCAAAATTTGCAATTAAGAAATTTTTTTGTTTCGAAACCTGTTACGATAAATGGAAGTTATCACAAAAACAGAAGTAAAATTGTACATTAAATATAATAGCGCATAAAACTTTAGACTTAAAACCGAAACCACTTATCTGGAACAGTTGCTTGATGGTACACAGGAAGTCCTTGAGCAGGAACCCAAAGTTCGAACTGGACTTTGCTGACGATGACAGGACGGGATGCCCAAAAAGTTCGGACCGGATGGCCCTTTTGCTGCTGAACACACGCGTTTCACACACAGGAACAGGACGGGATGTCCCAATTCTACTGACCGGACTAAGCTTCGTTGCTGGACACACGCAGTAACAGGCCACGTTTCATACACAGAAACAGAACGGGATATCCAAAAACATCGGACCGGATGGCCTACTTCGCCGCTGCCGGACGCAAGCAAATTCTCCACTCACGAGGACGGGATGTCCAAAAACTTCGGACCGGATGGCCCACTTAGTTGCTGCCGGACGCACGCAAATTCTCCACTCGCGAGGTCGGGATGTCCACAAACTTCGGACCGGATGGCCCACTTCGTTGCTGCCGGACGCACGCAAATACTCCACTCACGAGGACGGGATGTCCAAAAACTTCGGACCGGATGGCCCTCTTCGTTGCTGCAGGACGCACGCAAATATTCCACTCACGAGGACGGGATGTCCAAAAACTTCAGACCGGATGGCCTTCTTCGTTGCTGCAGGACTCACGCAAATTTTCGCTGAACACAGGACGAGATGTCCACAGTTTATTCTCAAATCAGGACGGGATGTCCAAGACTTCAATTTAATGGGAACAATCACAGTGCATGCCACCATTAATAGGTAGCTGTAACGTCGTGATAAAAGAAATAGCCTTTTTTAAAGAATTAAAGAAAAATTTATTTACAATATGGTAGCGACATCACCGTTACAACTACCTATTATCATACGTTTTAAACATAACGGCTGAAACACGCCATTCGAACACTGCACTCAGTCCACACTTCAACGAAGCATCCAATCGACTCTAAAAAAAGCCGTTACAAAAAAATATCTTTTCACCAACGTTATACATAAAAGAAAAAATAAACATCCGGGAAAACCATTTAAGCTCACATAAATATGTCAAAAGAAAAGATATCCTTTCCAAGAGTATTAAGATGTAAAAATAAACACATGAAGTATCACAATATCTTGGAATAAGGAAAAAGAAATACTATAGAAATACATTTAAAAGATATTCCGGAAGTGTACGTTACAGTGTATTTTTTTCTTCCATTGTGTAAAGTGCTTTTAAAATGACCGATACGGGAGAAAATACCGGCTCAGGCCAAGTTAACAAAATCGGTTTAAAGCTTCCACCTTTTTGGAGGCACAATATTCAACTTTGGTTCTTTCAGGTGGAAGCCGCGTTTAAACTTTCGAACATCACTGTAGATGATACGAAGTACACTAATTTGTTAGCTTCGGTCGGTTCAGAGACGCTTAATCACGTTAGCGACTTAATTTTCAAACCTCCAAAAGAAAATAAATACGAGGCCGTAAAAAATCGACTGATTGCGGAATTTGCGGACTCGGAAGCAAAGAAAACAAAAAAACTGTTAGGAGAATGGCAGCTTGGAGATAGCAAACCTTCTTTTCTCCTTCGACAAATGCAGGAACTGGCAGGGGAGAATGTAACTGATGAATTCCTTAAAAACTTATGGTTACAAAGCTACCTGCAAATATTCAAGCAGTTTTGTCTGCGTCTAAAGACGATCTTCCTCAATTAGCCGTACTGGCAGACAGGATTTCTGATATCGCGGACAACTCCAACATATATTCCGCATCTTTGCCTGCATCTTCCGTCAGTCAGCCAACACTGTCTGAGTTGCAAAATCAAATAGCTCAGCTATCGCTTAAGTTTGACAGAATGTCGCGTGATCAGCAGCGGTCCGTCGCGCGAGGCAGATATGGAGATAATTCTCGTAATCGCGCACGCCAAAATGGACACCCTACTGCAAATTCTAGTTCAAATGACAACTACTGTTACTATCATAACCGTTTTGGAGATTCTGCGCGTAAGTGTAGACAACCATGTGCTTTTAATCAGCCGGAAAACGCGTAAGCGCTACCACTCAAAATTTGGGTGGTAGCGAAGCTGAAATCGCAGGAATTAGTTATAGACTAAGTGTTTTTGACAGAGCTACTAATTGTCAATTCCTCATCGACACAGGTAGCGATGTCTTGCATTCCTGCTAAAGGAAACCACCTTACATGTACCCCCGAGTCCCTAGAATTGTGCGCAGCAAACAAATCCAAAATTAAAACATACGGTACTAAATTGTTAACTTTGAACCTTGGTCTAAAACGTTGTTTTAAGTGGAGATTTATAATAGCCGAAGTGTCCTCGCCAATTATAGGGGCTGACTTTTTACAACACTTTGGCCTTTAGGTAGACCTCAAGCGACGGAAACTTATTGACTCAGTTACACAAGCGAGTGCTTTAGTGAGTACGAGTTCAAGTCAGCAGGCGGCTATTAAAGTAATTGATGGTAGCTCGCGATTTCATGCCCTGCTACGAAATTACCCTGAACTTATTAGTCCGGCACCTAAATTCAAAGAAAACAAACATGAAACGGTTCATCATATTCAAGCGATAGGGCCCCCCGCCCCGCGGTTTTAGAGTAGGTTAAAAAAGAATTTGAGTTTATGGTTGAAAACGGCATATGTCGTCCCTCTAAAAGTTGTTGGTCATCACCATTACACGTAGTGTCCAAGGCCTCCGGCGGCATTAGGCCTGTAGGTGATTACAGGAAATTAAATTCTAAGACCATACCCGATAGATACCCAATTCCACACGTTCAGGATTTTTCGTCCTTCCCCCCCCCCCATACCGAAAAAACATTTTCTCAAAGCTCGACATTTTCCGCGCATATCATGCCATACCAGTAAATGCAGAGGACATACCGAAAACAGCTATAACCACCCCATTCGGTCTATTTGAATTTCCATTTTTAAATTTTGGACTGTGCAACGCAGCACAAACATTTCAGAGATTTATAAACGAAATTTTGGGAGATTTGACATTTTGTTTTTCATACATCGACGATATTCTAGTGTTTTCTGAAAATGCAAACGAACACGAAGAACATTTAAAAATGGTATTTTACAGGCTAAATGCATACGGCATTGCTCTAAACGGATCAAAATGCGAGTTAGGGGTAGAAGAATTGACCTTTCTGGGCACGTTGTTTCGAAAGATGGTATAAGGCCGTTACCCGAGAAGGTACAGGTAATACTTGCTTACCCAGAACCCGAGACAATTAAAGACTTACGTCGCTTTTTAGGCCTAATAAATTTTTACCGTCGTTTTATCCTGCAGCCGACAAACAAGCGGTCCTGAACGATTTTTTGAGGGACTCGAAGAAAAACGACTTACGCCGAATAGCATGGGATGAAATAAGTAGGCAGGCATTCCGCGATTGCAAACAATAATTGGCGGAAGCTGCCCTTCTTTCTCACCCTTCGCCTGCGGCACATTTAGTCCTTTCTGTCGACGCATCTGATTTCGCTATAGGAGGGGCACTAAATCAGGTACGGGAAACCCAAGTCTCTTTTCACGAAAATTGTCAGCGACAGAACAGCGTTACAGCGCGTACGATCGAGAATTGTTAGCCGTATTTGCCTCAATAAAACATTTTCAATTTATGGTGGAAGGTCGCCAATTTCGGGTATTAACGGACCACAAGCCTCTGATTTTTGCCTTTCACCAGAAGTCTGAAAAGGCTTCACCGCGTCAAAATCGTCAACTCGACTACATTTCCCAATTTACGACCGACATACGGTATATTAAGGGTACCGACAATGTAGTAGCCGACTCTCTCTCTCTCTCGAATTGCATCTATTGGTATTCCTTCTTCCATTGAATACACAGAAATTGCGATATCCCAGGAAGCTGATGAGGAATTACGCTCCCTACTCGACAGCAACTCATCATTAATATTAAAAAAAATAGCCTTACCAAACTGTGATACAGACATTTATTGTGACTTCTCTACCGGTAAAGTCCGGCCGTACATACCAAAATCCCACCGGTTCTCGACATTCCAAGCAGTGCATAACCTGTCTCATCCGGGAATTAACGCAACAAAAAGACTCTTGCGCGATCGCTTTGTGTGGCCCTCCATGCAAAAGGACTGTAGCACAAGGAGTCGGGCCTGCATTCCGTGTCAAAGATCGAAAGTCTACCGGCACACATCAAGTCCGCTAGGGTCCTTTTCAATGGCCAACGAGAGATTTGAGCATATACATCTAGACTTGGTCGGCCCACTCCCGCTGTCACAGGGATTTACCTACGCATTGACGATGGTAGATAGGTACACTCGTTGGCCCGAAATAGTCCCTGTGGCAGACATAACGGCAGAGACGATGGCCCGTGCTTTTGTCTTCGGTTGGATTTCGCGTTTTGGCATACCCCGAAGAGTAACCACCGATCGTGGACGACAGCTCGAGGCAACACTTTTCCAGGAACTAGTGAAACTTCTGGGAATAGTAAAGCTACGAACCACCTCATATAATCCCAAAGCAAATGGGATGGTTGAGAGGTTACATCGTCCTTTGAAAGCTGCACTCAGGTGCCAGTTAAACGACCGCTGGGTAGATGCTCTTCCAACCATCCTCTTAGGTTTACGCTCAGTATTCAAAGAGGAACTCAACGCTACTTGCGCGGAAATGGTTTATGGAACACCTCTTCGGCTGCCAGGCGAATTTCTCTCTCCCACTACAGCACCTGCTGTGGAGCAAGCGGTTTTTGTGAGGACTCTACAAGAACAGATGCACCGTTTCTCACCTGTAGAAACGGCAAAGCGGCCGCAAAAGAACATTTTTGTTCATCCCGACTTGAGCAAGTGTTTTCATGCGATGCGATGCAGTACGGAAACCGTTGCAGCCAGTATATGACGGTCCGTACAAAGTCATTGCTCGGCAGCAAAAGTATCTTACCCTCTCCATTAAAGGGAAAGACAATGTGGTGTCAATCGACAGATTGAAGCCTGCGTTTCTTCTGAACGAGGAAATTCCCTCCCAGGGGGACACGCCCTACGAGCAGCCTCCCCGTATTACCCGCTACGGACGGAGAGTACATTGCCCTAAAAGACTATCGTGTGTTGCCCCACTGGAGGGGGAGTTCTGTAATGGCTCACAATAGATGGCACCATGAGCGAACGACAAACGTTGTTGGGAACGCCAGGGGGCCCCGAGGAGAAAGAACCAGACCCTTTCCACCAACGGTGCGAGACGTTCGCCTCGACGCTTTCTCCCCCGTTCTCTCTCGACATCGAGAAAAGCGACTTCGTCGAGAAATCCTTGTACCAGTATTAATAGAACCAGTCAACAAATAAAGTTATATTTAGTTAGGATTGTGTGTGCCTATAAGTATCCGGATCAGTGGTGGCCCTTGTGAAAATTCGATGGAATCCGATAGTCTTGGACTTACGACATTATCGTGAAAGAAACATGACCGAGGTTCAGAAACAAGTTCCTACAATGAACGAATTAAAATTTATCCTCTGTGTATAAGCAAAGAAAAGTATGCTACTCATATTGACCTGCTCTACATAAAAAGTAATGAGAATACCCACTACGCGTGGATTAAAGATCTTTCGCGTTTGGTGTCAACGCAAATTTCACATCATAAAAATAGAAAGCATATCTGCCGTCGCTGCCTCATTGCTTTCGGGTCGCCAGAACTTTTGTCAAAGCATCAATTGCTGTGCTCCGAGCATGACGCTGTGCGGGTGAAAATGCTTCCAGAAGACAGCTTTGTTCAGTTTAAAAACATTAAACATCAACAGAAAATTCCATTCATAATTGTTGCAGATTTTGAAGCGTTAACTGAAAAAATCGATGGGTGTCAACCAGATCCTAGTGCTTCATTCACTTTTGCTTATCAAAAGCATAAACCCATCTCCTTTTGTTATTATGTTTTATATTTATATGGACCTCATAAACCACCTGTGGTGTACCGAAGTGCAAATGCGTCCAAAAAATTCATGGAGTTACTTATGGCTGAAGCGCAAGAAATAGAAAAAAAATATGAAACCAACGTACCCATGGAATATCTTACTGCTGAGCGAAGGCATGAGCATTTCATTCAAACAATTTGTTATCTCTGTGGTTGTGCATTTTCGAATCAAAATCCAAAGGTACATGACCATGATCACATAACCGGAGCATACCGGGGAGCTGCGTGTAATACCTGCAACTTGAAACATAAAAGGCCTAGTTTTATCCCAGTTTTCATTCACAACTTGTCCGGATACGATTCACATTTCATCGTAAAAGAACTTGGTGTGAATGAAAAAAAGATTAACATAATTGCTGAAAACGAGGAAAAATATATTTCTTTCAGCAAGCAAGTGGGGAAAATGGAATTGCGTTTCCTCGATTCCTGCCGTTTTATGCCAAGTAGTTTGGAAACATTAGCTTCCAACTTGCCCCGCAATGAATTTCATTTTATGAAAACATTTTACCCCTCACCCCAAGTGGACTTGTTACTACGGAAAGGCGTCTATCCTTATGATTATATGGATGATATGTCCAAATTTAAGGAGACGTCTCTTCCGCGCAAGGATGCTTTCTACAGTCTGCTTAATGAGAGTGATATAAGCGATGAAGATTACCAGCATGCTCAACACGTATGGAAGGAATTTAACGTGAAAGATATGGGCTAGTACACCGACTTGTATGTGAAAACAGATGTCTTGTTACTCGCTGATGTTCTTCAAGCCTTCCGAAAAAAATGCTTTCATACGTATGGTTTGGATATGGCCTGGTATTTCACTGCTCCCGGCCTCTCTTTCGACGCAATGCTGAAGTTCACAAATGTGAAAATTGAGCTCCTTACGGATTATGAAAAATTGCTTTTTATTGAAAAAGGGATAAGAGGTGGTATGTCCCAATGCAGTCATCGATATGCTCGCTCCAACAACAAATATTTGTCCGAGTATGATGCTGGAGAACCCGACACATATCTGCTCTACTTGGATACAAATAATCTATATGGTTGGGCCATGAGCCAGCCACTTCCACTCAACACTTTCGAATGGTTGGATTATACATCCGATATATTAAATACATCCAACGAAGACGAATTCGGCTTCATTTTAGAAGTTGATCTTGACTATCCCCATGAACTGCATGAAAATCACAATGATTATCCATTAGCTCCTTCCAGTCAAGTTCCTTCGGGCTGCAAGGAAAAACGGCTTCTCCTCACATTAGAAGACAAGAAAAATTATACTGTTCATTACAGAAATTTGAAGTTTTATATTCAGAATGGACTAAAGCTCAGTAAAATACACAGAGTGCTTCGTTTCAAACAATTGCCATTTTTAAAGCCCTATACAGAACATAATACCAATCTAAGAACAGCTGCCGCAAATGCCTTCGAAAAGGATTTTTATAAATTGATGAATAATAGTGTTTTTGGAAAATGCATGGAGGATGTGAGAAGAAAAGATATCCGCTTATGCTGCAGCACGAGGCAAGCTGAAAAATTGATTGCGAAGCCGAATTTTGTTGATCGAACCATTTTTACTCCCCAACTGGCGGCAATTCACCTCCGAAAATCGGAGATTACATTTAATAAATAAATTACCATTGGAATGGCTATTTTGGATAATTCAAAAATACTCATGTATGACTTTTTCTACAACCACATGAAAGTAAAATATGGAGCAAACGTCCGTCTGATGTATACCGACACAGATTCTTTAATTCTCAAAGTAGAAACACATGATGTGTATGAGGATATGAAGGATTCTCTTCATCTATACGATACATCGGATTATCCTCAAAACAATGTGTTTGAGTTGCCCCTACTCAACAAAAAGAAATTAGGGCTCATGAAGGATGAATGCGGAGGTCGTATCATGATCGAATTTGCAGCACTCCGCAGCAAAGTATACAGCTACAGAGTGGAAGGAGGAAACCCCATTAAAAAATTAAAAGGCGTAAGAAAACCGGCCTTGAAAAATCGGATAACCTTCGAGGATTATAAGAATTGTGTATTTGAGTTCAAAGAACGACACACAACCATGCAAAGCATTCGAAGTATGGGACACGAGATCGTTACTTCAAAGATGAATAAACTCGGGTACAGCTACACTCTACGTTTATGAGCGATGGCAACGGCTTTGGCGATTTTTTTTTGGCGCTTTTCTAGTAGCGAGCTGCGATACATTACGGCTACCCATCTTTCGTTGCGGTTGTTGTGGTTTACATGGCAACCTCTTCTTCCTTCTTTCCTCCCATTGGTTATTTTATTTTTGAAATAAGTAGTATACCCCTCCATATACGAGGCGGAAGTGACGTCATCAAAAAGAGGGACATGGACAGTGACGTCATAGCGTGACGTCATCCCAAACAGGAAGTGACGTATTGATGGTCGAGTTGAGGTGTATGTGTCCTGCTACTGAATTAAAACATTAGGGTCGAGTGGAGTTGAGTTGTTTCAATTTATTTTTTAGTTTATCTATTGTTGAATGGCAACAGAAGGTGTGTTTACGTTTGGGACTTGAGATTTTTTTCTGAGATTTTGATGCGGTGTGTTTACGTTTGGAACTTGAGATTTTTTATGTGATGTGATGTAGAGTAAAGTTTAATTGAAGGTGTCCTGCTTCTAATATTTTTAAATACTTTCTATTTTGTAGTAATGGAGTTGAGTTGTTTTGAATTTTATGAATGACATGTAAGTTACTTTACTGACAAGTGGCAATAGGTTAGTTTTATTTTATTGGGAATGACCATTCTGTGACGTCAGATTACATGTTAGAACATGCAGTACCTAATCACAGCGATTTGTCTACGGGCGTAAACGCGGAGGAATACAAGGCGAGGAGTGACGTTGTGAATGACGTCACAAGAGAATTACACATGACTAAGGATTATGTTTTTGCACGTGTAGGTTAAAGAGGAGGAACGTACTTATACAAGGAGTCATCGATAAAAGTGACTCGAAAGAAAATTAAAGATTAGCTTAAACTACTGAAGTACACGTGTTGTGGTATCTGAAAATGTTAGGGACCAAACAAAAGAAAGTGATTATACTGTTTGATAACTAAGAGGCTTTTAAAAGCATAGTTGAACTTGTTTCTTGGATCTTTGAATAACTTTGCTTCTCTGGATTTTTGTCCTTCTACTGTTTTTAGATACATCATTGATTCTAGTGATATTAGACCTGCAAAGAAAATGCGTACAGACAAAGAACAGTGTTTTCAGAAATACTGTATAAAGATTCTTTATGCTATGAATATGGTAAATTGTTTACAGATTGTGATGGTTGGTCATAATTCCGTCGATTGGAAAACGAATTAACGTATTTAAAGAAAGAGGAAACTACCATAGAAATTTACGATAAGAAACATACTATACCTCGACAACTTGTAGCATACGGGGCGAAGGTATAAGCTATACCTTTAGTGGATCTTGTATTGCAGCCAAGCCCTGGTCTCCTTTACTGTTGGAAATAAAGGGTGAAGTGGAACGAATAATTGATGCCAGATTTAATTTTGTGTTGGTGAACCGTTATAAAGATGGTAAGGACTGTATAGGTGCACATAAAGACAACGAGAAGGACTTGGATCATAACACACCCATAGCGTCTGTATCATTTGGACAAAAAAGACAGTTTGTGTTTTCTAGAAAGAACTACAACTCTTTAAAAATTGTTCTGGAAAATTTAAGCTTGCTTGTAATGATTTATCCAACAAAAAAATTTTGGTTACACAGCTTGCCCCGTGGAAATGCATTATGCCCTAGAATTAACTTAACGTTTCGAAAAATTATTGTATAAATTAGTGATAATCCCGTTATGTACTACCCCCCCCCATCCCCCCCCCCCTGAACTGGAACGCAGTGTAAATAGGAATGTACACTAAACGATATTTGGAAAACATTATAATTAATATTTATGCCTTTGTGACTATTATTTTTTATGCTTACATCTTATTGTTATTTTAAAGAAAATTTTATGCTTGTCTTAACCACATACACTGCATTTCGGATTTAAAAAAAAATTAAATACTAATTTTATAAATTGTGTCTTTTACAATGCAAGATCTGAAATGAAATTTTATTTGCTATAAATATTTATGTTTTTTAATTTATGTGCTTTTACTTAAACACTAATTATACATTAGATGCTATAGTACATATTTTATTGCAGAATTTATTTTTAAATAACGTACCCTTAAATAAAAGTACAAAAATCTTTTTTCTTTTATTTGAAAACTTTGCAAGACCCATACTATGAACATGTTTCCTTGTAAATTTTTTTTAATTGAACCCAAGAAAACTCACCCGTATACCACAGAAGTAGAACACAGGACTTACAGAAGTAAGTTCATTAAACAAAGAAACAGTAGAACAAAGTTAATTAAACTTACAAAGTTTGATGACTTTAACAAATGAGTAGAAACGCAAATGACTCCTTGTTCATTTGAAGAAGTTATAATTGTATTGAAATCAAACCTTACATTATTTTTAATTATTCTTTCCTAGCCATATTTATTTTTTTTTATTTAAATAAAACTGTCTGTAATTTAGCGATTTAATTTTTTAGATTTACAAACTGTTTCAAATGAAATTTTCTTTGATTTATTGTAAAATGTTCAGATGCTTTTACATCAAAATTAGATACTATTACACATATTTTAATAATGATTTTCAAAAAATACGATTAAAACATGTAAATTAGCTATTATTACAAATTTTTAAAATGCAGATTACAAAAAAATTCTTTTTGATTTACAATTAAGACATTTAGCAGTTTAATTTCTTAAAGCGTGTCTTTATGTAAGAAAAAAAATTAAGAAGAAAACTGTAAAAGTAAAATATTTTTTACCTAAGTTGAAACTTTGCAAGACCCATACTATGAAGATGTTTACTTGTACATTTGAAGTAGTCAAAATGAATAGTAATAAACTTTTAGTCCTTGAAGTTCTAAATTAAATGTTCTTTTTTCTAATACTCTTGCAAACCATACATTTTACTAAACATATGAACTTCTTTTTATTTACTTGAAAACCTTGTGTATGTTATGTAGTTTAAATTGCAGAGCCAAATGCCAATTTTGTATAAGTATTTTACAAGATACTTTGTATAGGTCTTTTATAATTTCAGATATACTACATTGCTACGTATAGTAAGTGGGTTTCGTGATTTTGAAAATAATGTGTACACTTCGAGGCTGCTAAACAAAATAAATTGTTGCACTTTCTTGATAGTTAATGCATAGTATAAAGATTTACTCACACCACTGATAGTTTTACACATGAGTAAAATTAAATAACAACTGAAAATTTTAAATACTAATTAATTTTTAAATGAAGAAATATCATTGAAATAATGTTTAAGTATGAATTCTATGTATTTCTTCAAACAATCTCTGCTAAAAACAAATTGTTCTAAATCATATTGAAAAATAATTCTAAAACATATTGAAAAATAAGTCTAAAACATATTGAAAAATAATTCTAAAACATATTGAAAGAAGTCATACTGAAACAAAATAAACTGTATAACACTTTTTAATTGAAAAACAACCAGTATTCATATATTTTACACAAAATTATTGCATTATAGCAAAAACAAAAGAACATATTTTTTACATGCCTACATTTTTTTTAAAGAGACATATATTTCCTATGAGCCAGTTATTAAATGCCGTCACCTCAGCTTTTAGGCAATGCAAATTATTTTTGTGATGACCACATGGTTGTTTTTGGATCTCTTTGTTGCTGCTTAAAGCACATAGTGCATCGAATTTGGGACACCTAAAGTGTTCCAAGTTGATGTTCGGAATATTCAATGCATCTAAGCGTTGCTTCTCAACACAACCACCTTTGTAAGCTACTAGGTACTGAGTGGCACTCTTTGTCTGCTTGTACAATTCCAAACGTTTAGAGTCTAGACTTTCTAAGGGAGACACGTTTTCCCATGCTATGGGACAGAAAGGAAGTCCACACACGTCATTTTTAACATATCGCACAGTTTTATGATCTTTGGCACTAAGTTTATACTTAGTAGGCGATAGGTTAAAACGAATACTTGAAGCTACTTGCGATTTTATAGCGATGTGTCCGTATTCATGTACTAAGAAACCTTCCTTAGTCTGAAATGCATCAATATCCACAATTGCACAGACATTAAACATGGATATTGATAAACGTTATCTGTTCTTGGGGAAAATAATTGTAAACTGAAGACACGAAGAACTGAACTATATAACACCATACACTTACTAATCAGTAAAGTTAATTTTATTTTAGTCCTATCTTTTGTGAGTGACAAAGAACTCGTGAGTGAAGAACGTACACAAAAAACACGTGCTTGTGATAATGCGACAGGTGAAACTTTATGTTATAATACAGGATTTTAACAAAAGGGGTATGCTTAAATGTGCATGTAATTTGTCCTTTTTTTTTTTGCTCCATCACGCTGATGAGCTGAATGCAATTCAATTCGATGCCTAAACATGAGCAAGAAAAGAAATATGTAGCCAAATATAATTTATGTAAGAGAAACTTGTTGTTTACTTTCTTTAAAGTATACTGATTTCTCTTGATTGTGTAGTTTTATTTTTCTAAATTTACATCAGCAAAATTGAATTATTTATTTAGGAGAACAAATCCTTGCCTTTTGTTGAACAGTAATTAGTATATTTAACTAGTACAGGCCTCGAAATAGAGTTTTTACTACAGATGCCTCTTGTGCACCTAAGATTTTAAATTTGGTGCACAGGTTATATTTTAGGTGCACATTTAAAAGAAAATGTAATATAAGAGCATTAATGTAATTTAAACTACTTTATTGGTTTGGTATGTTTATATGGGTCAGTAGTAGATAGTAAATAAAAATATTTAAACATCTAAATTCTTCCTTCTCTCCGGCCCACGGCTGTCGAGACAGCCGCTTCAACAGAGCCATCTGCAAAATGTTTCGATCATCTGAAAGTTCTGATGGCAGTGAAACAAGTAAAACTTCCTAATGTATAAACCCGTTACGGCTCAACGATTTTGGTTTTGCATAGTGTGTATTTAGAAATGTTAATTAAGTTCCTTTGGAACGAGAGAGGTCGATACTAATATTTTGTTCAAACATCAAAATAAGATAAAACCCTTTCCCCCCCCCCCTTTTTTTTTTAACGTTAGGTACACCGCGTGCACCTAGCGGGAAGGAATTAGGTGCACAATTTCATTTTCACGTGCACAGTGCACCCGGGTATTTCGAGCCCTGAACTAGTACCAGTTTTTTTTTAATTGCTGAGGATAACCTTTTTGAAGGGATTTAACTCAATAGATCTTATAATTTGACACTTAAGAGTAACAGAGAAGTATAGTGTTTAGGAAAATGAATAACCATTATGTAAATATGAAGACAAAATTTCCAAGCATGTCTATGCTCAATAAACGCCTATCTGCGTTTAGAGATTGGCCACGCACAAACTTTGACTTTTGGGACCTGGCCGAAAACGGATTGTTTTATACGGGTGTAAAGGACAGGGTCAGGTGCTATTGGTGTGGCGAAGAGCTTGAAAATTGGCAAGGAGATGATGTAGTGAGACACGAACACATAAAGTTTTATCCAAAATGTTTGGTAGCCCAACAACAACAAATGGTTGCTGACCCTATATCAAAAAGAACACCAACAGATGAAATTGTACAGGTGGATGAAATCAAGAATAATACCGATGTTTTTATAAAACCCGATGTAAAACCTTACCCCTCAAACAACAAGGACGAACGACTTTGTAAAATTTGTTTGGAATCGGAAATGGATGCTACTTTACAGCCTTGCGGTCATCTGGTGACATGTATGAGATGTGCGAAAGGTCTCTTAACGTGTCCTATGTGCCGAACAGATATTTTACATAAAATTAAAACGTACGTTTGTTACTAAACGTCATATACCCTTTGTCAATTCAAGTAGTAGATGCAATTTTAGTGACTAACTGAACATGGCGTAAAAGAATTCTACAAGAGTGATATTTTGAGTTTAATGTTATGAAATTAACACATGTGCGGTAGCAAAAAGACTGCTAAGGAAGTTCGAAACTTCTAAAAAAATTATAAGACTTTCTATCAAGGACTTGTGGGAAAATCGTGTAGGAAAGACTTATATTTAATACATTTAGAAGGGGTATAATAACTATTTTACTTATTTGTTGTTTGTTCATTACATGCTAAACCTATTTTGGATAGAGGAATTTTAAAGTGCCTTTAAAAGGAATTACAAATTGCTTTAAGAAAGATATGTGTGATGCAAGAAAGCTGGAAATAAATATCCATATTTGAGATTTTTTCCTATTTATTTTCTAACTGAATTTTTTCGGCATGACTTTTTTGTTACTGTTCTTGATAAACTTTATTTTGCTTTTTCCTTTAAAAAAAAACATGGTAACTTTTTTTGGTTACTGCTTAGCTTATTTTTTATTGCTAAACGTTTTTTTTTGTTTTGTTTATTACTTAATTTTTTTACCGCTTAACTTTGTTACTGTTAAACTTTGTTTTGTTATCACTTAACTATTTTTTTTTCACTGTTTAATATTTTTAATTGTTTAACTTTTCTTTCTTATACAAACTTTTTTTTAACATTATCAAAAAAATACTATAATTGTGTAGAATACTTTTTTGACAACACTGGATTGAAGATAAAATATTTATTGAAAACATAGGAATCGATAAAACAGTTAATATAATTGTTATAACATATCTTACAGGTCTTTTATATACATTTCTTTAACAGTATTGAAAATATCTGTTGTATTCAAATTTTCAAAAAAGTTGTCTTCTAATATAATGTCATAAAAGTTTAACAATTTATTGCTCTCTCTCTCTCTTACAAAACGAATAACAAACTCTTTCCAGTTAAGAGCACATAAAGCAACGGTGAAAAATTTGCAAAAGCGTTCGTCAACATTCATCTTCATGCATGCATGTACAGATTGATTGACAATTTCATTCTTACAACCTAAGCAATCAAAAAGAATATTAATATTATTTACCACAATTTCCTTTAGGCACTTGCAGAGAGAAGCTATAACTTCTCTCCAACATTCAGATTTACCAGTATCAATGCAGTAAAGTTTGTAACTTTTATCAGGAAAACCATTTTTGATTTCCAGTTTCACATAGTATGGCAGCAAATACGTCAAAAGCGATATTTTCAATATATTTGAAACATTAGCGTAGATTTCGTACAATTTAAAATACTGATCAGAATTCATAAACACAGATCAATTTGTTTTTAGCAGAGATTGTTTGAAGAAATACATAGAATTCATACTTAAACATTATTTTAATGCTATTTGTTCATTTAAAAATTAATTAGTATTTAAAATTTTCAGTTGTTATTTAACTTTACTCATGTGGAAAACTATCAGTGGTGTGGGTAACTCTTTAGATTATGCTTTCATTAACTATCAAGAAAGTGCAACAATTTATTTTGGTTAGCAGCCTAGAAGTGTACACATTATTTTCAAAATCACAAAACCCATTTATTAACCATTTAACCCATCCATTTAACGTAGCAATGTAGTATATCTGAAATTATAAAAGACATACAAAGTATCTTGTAAAATACTTGTGAAAAATAGCATTTGGCTCTGCAATTTAAACTACATAACATACACAAGGTTTTCAAGTAAATAAAAAGAAGTTCATATGTTTAGTAAAATATTTTTTACCTTTATAGTTGAAACTTTGCAAAACCCATACTATGAAGATGTTTATTTGTACATTTGAAGTAGTCAAAATGAATATTAATAAAATTTTAGTCCTTGAAGTTCTTTGACAATATCGCTTTTGACGTATTTGCTGCCATACTATGTGAAACTGGAAAACAAAAATGGTCATGCCGAAAAAATTCAATTAGAAAATAAATAGGAAAAAATCTCAAATATGGATATTTATTTCCAGCTTTCTTGCATCACACATATCTTTCTTAAAGGAATTTGTAATTCCTTTTAAAGGCACTTTAAAATTCCTCTATCCAAAATAGGTTTAGCATGTAATGAACAAACAACAAATAAGTAAAATAGTTATTATACCCCTTCTAAATGTATTAAATATAAGTCTTTCCTACACGATTTTCCCACAAGTCCTTGATAGAAAGTCTTATAATTTTTTTAGAAGTTTCGAACTTCCTTAGCAGTCTTTTTGCTACCGCACATGTGTTAATTTCATAACATTAAACTCAAAATATCACTCTTGTAGAATTCTTTTACGCCATGTTCAGTTAGTCACTAAAATTGCATCTACTACTTGAATTGACAAAGGGTATATGACGTTTAGTAACAAACGTACGTTTTAATTTTATGTAAAATATCTGTTCGGCACATAGGACACGTTAAGAGACCTTTCGCACATCTCATACATGTCACCAGATGACCGCAAGGCTGTAAAGTAGCATCCATTTCCGATTCCAAACAAATTTTACAAAGTCGTTCGTCCTTGTTGTTTGAGGGGTAAGGTTTTACATCGGGTTTTATAAAAACATCGGTATTATTCTTGATTTCATCCACCTGTACAATTTCATCTGTTGGTGTTCTTTTTGATATAGGGTCAGCAACCATTTGTTGTTGTTGGGCTACCAAACATTTTGGATAAAACTTTATGTGTTCGTGTCTCACTACATCATCTCCTTGCCAATTTTCAAGCTCTTCGCCACACCAATAGCACCTGACCCTGTCCTTTACACCCGTATAAAACAATCCGTTTTCGGCCAGGTCCCAAAAGTCAAAGTTTGTGCGTGGCCAATCTCTAAACGCAGATAGGCGTTTATTGAGCATAGACATGCTTGGAAATTTTGTCTTCATATTTACATAATGGTTATTCATTTTCCTAAACACTATACTTCTCTGTTACTCTTAAGTGTCAAATTATAAGATCTATTGAGTTAAATCCCTTCAAAAAGGTTATCCTCAGCAATTAAAAAAAAACTGGTACTAGTTCAGGGCTCGAAATACCCGGGTGCACTGTGCACGTGAAAATGAAATTGTGCACCTAATTCCTTCCCGCTAGGTGCACGCGGTGTACCTAACGTTAAAAAAAAAAGGGGGGGGGAAGGGTTTTATCTTATTTTGATGTTTGAACAAAATATTAGTATCGACCTCTCTCGTTCCAAAGGAACTTAATTAACATTTCTAAATACACACTATGCAAAACCAAAATCGTTGAGCCGTAACGGGTTTATACATTAGGAAGTTTTACTTGTTTCACTGCCATCAGAACTTTCAGATGATCGAAACATTTTGCAGATGGCTCTGTTGAAGCGGCTGTCTCGACAGCCGTGGGCCGGAGAGAAGGAAGAATTTAGATGTTTAAATATTTTTATTTACTATCTACTACTGACCCATATAAACATACCAAACCAATAAAGTAGTTTAAATTACATTAATGCTCTTATATTACATTTTCTTTTAAATGTGCACCTAAAATATAACCTGTGCACCAAATTTAAAATCTTAGGTGCACAAGAGGCATCTGTAGTAAAAACTCTATTTCGAGGCCTGTACTAGTTAAATATACTAATTACTGTTCAACAAAAGGCAAGGATTTGTTCTCCTAAATAAATAATTCAATTTTGCTGATGTAAATTTAGAAAAATAAAACTACACAATCAAGAGAAATCAGTATACTTTAAAGAAAGTAAACAACAAGTTTCTCTTACATAAATTATATTTGGCTACATATTTCTTTTCTTGCTCATGTTTAGGCATCGAATTGAATTGCATTCAGCTCATCAGCGTGATGGAGCAAAAAAAAAAAAGGACAAATTACATGCACATTTAAGCATACCCCTTTTGTTAAAATCCTGTATTATAACATAAAGTTTCACCTGTCGCATTATCACAAGCACGTGTTTTTTGAGTACGTTCTTCACTCACGAGTTCTTTGTCACTCACAAAAGATAGGACTAAAATAAAATTAACTTTACTGATTAGTAAGTGTATGGTGTTATATAGTTCAGTTCTTCGTGTCTTCAGTTTACAATTATTTTCCCCAAGAACAGATAACGTTTATCAATATCCATGTTTAATGTCTGTGCAATTGTGGATATTGATGCATTTCAGACTAAGGAAGGTTTCTTAGTACATGAATACGGACACATCGCTATAAAATCGCAAGTAGCTTCAAGTATTCGTTTTAACCTATCGCCTACTAAGTATAAACTTAGTGCCAAAGATCATAAAACTGTGCGATATGTTAAAAATGACGTGTGTGGACTTCCTTTCTGTCCCATAGCATGGGAAAACGTGTCTCCCTTAGAAAGTCTAGACTCTAAACTTTTGGAATTGTACAAGCAGACAAAGAGTGCCACTCAGTACCTAGTAGCTTACAAAGGTGGTTGTGTTGAGAAGCAACGCTTAGATGCATTGAATATTCCGAACATCAACTTGGAACACTTTAGGTGTCCCAAATTCGATGCACTATGTGCTTTAAACAGCAACAAAGAGATCCAAAAACAACCATGTGGTCATCACAAAAATAATTTGCATTGCCTAAAAGCTGAGGTGACGGCATTTAATAACTGGCTCATAGGAAATATATGTCTCTTTAAAAAAAATGTAGGCATGTAAAAAATATGTTCTTTTGTTTTTGCTATAATGCAATAATTTTGTGTAAAATATATGAATACTGGTTGTTTTTCAATTAAAAAGTGTTATACAGTTTATTTTGTTTCAGTATGACTTCTTTCAATATGTTTTAGAATTATTTTTCAATATGTTTTAGACTTATATTTTTCAATATGTTTTAGAATTATTTTTCAATATGATTTAGAACAATTTGTTTTTAGCAGAGATTGTTTGAAGAAATACATAGAATTCATACTTAAACATTATTTCAATGATATTTCTTCATTTAAAAATTAATTAGTATTTAAAATTTTCAGTTGTTATTTAATTTTACTCATGTGTAAAACTATCAGTGGTGTGAGTAAATCTTTATACTATGCATTAACTATCAAGAAAGTGCAACAATTTATTTTGTTTAGCAGCCTCGAAGTGTACACATTATTTTCAAAATCACGAAACCCACTTACTATACGTAGCAATGTAGTATATCTGAAATTATAAAAGACCTATACAAAGTATCTTGTAAAATACTTATACAAAATTGGCATTTGGCTCTGCAATTTAAACTACATAACATACACAAGGTTTTCAAGTAAATAAAAAGAAGTTCATATGTTTAGTAAAATGTATGGTTTGCAAGAGTATTAGAAAAAAGAACATTTAATTTAGAACTTCAAGGACTAAAAGTTTATTACTATTCATTTTGACTACTTCAAATGTACAAGTAAACATCTTCATAGTATGGGTCTTGCAAAGTTTCAACTTAGGTAAAAAATATTTTACTTTTACAGTTTTCTTCTTAATTTTTTTTCTTACATAAAGACACGCTTTAAGAAATTAAACTGCTAAATGTCTTAATTGTAAATCAAAAAGAATTTTTTTGTAATCTGCATTTTAAAAATTTGTAATAATAGCTAATTTACATGTTTTAATCGTATTTTTTGAAAATCATTATTAAAATATGTGTAATAGTATCTAATTTTGATGTAAAAGCATCTGAACATTTTACAATAAATCAAAGAAAATTTCATTTGAAACAGTTTGTAAATCTAAAAAATTAAATCGCTAAATTACAGACAGTTTTATTTAAATAAAAAAAAAAATATGGCTAGGAAAGAATAATTAAAAATAATGTAAGGTTTGATTTCAATACAATTATAACTTCTTCAAATGAACAAGGAGTCATTTGCGTTTCTACTCATTTGTTAAAGTCATCAAACTTTGTAAGTTTAATTAACTTTGTTCTACTGTTTCTTTGTTTAATGAACTTACTTCTGTAAGTCCTGTGTTCTACTTCTGTGGTATACGGGTGAGTTTTCTTGGGTTCAATTAAAAAAAATTTACAAGGAAACATGTTCATAGTATGGGTCTTGCAAAGTTTTCAAATAAAAGAAAAAAGATTTTTGTACTTTTATTTAAGGGTACGTTATTTAAAAATAAATTCTGCAATAAAATATGTGCTATAGCATCTAATGTATAATTAGTGTTTAAGTAAAAGCACATAAATTAAAAAACATAAATATTTATAGCAAATAAAATTTCATTTCAGATCTTGCATTGTAAAAGACACAATTTATAAAATTAGTATTTAATTTTTTTTTAAATCCGAAATGCAGTGTATGTGGTTAAGACAAGCATAAAATTTTCTTTAAAATAACAATAAGATGTAAGCATAAAAAATAATAGTCACAAAGGCATAAATATTAATTATAATGTTTTCCAAATATCGTTTAGTGTACATTCCTATTTACACTGCGTTCCAGTTCAGGGGGGGGGATGGGGGGGGTAGTACATAACGGGATTATCACTAATTTATACAATAATTTTTCGAAACGTTAAGTTAATTCTAGGGCATAATGCATTTCCACGGGGCAAGCTGTGTAACCAAAATTTTTTTGTTGGATAAATCATTACAAGCAAGCTTAAATTTTCCAGAACAATTTTTAAAGAGTTGTAGTTCTTTCTAGAAAACACAAACTGTCTTTTTTGTCCAAATGATACAGACGCTATGGGTGTGTTATGATCCAAGTCCTTCTCGTTGTCTTTATGTGCACCTATACAGTCCTTACCATCTTTATAACGGTTCACCAACACAAAATTAAATCTGGCATCAATTATTCGTTCCACTTCACCCTTTATTTCCAACAGTAAAGGAGACCAGGGCTTGGCTGCAATACAAGATCCACTAAAGGTATAGCTTATACCTTCGCCCCGTATGCTACAAGTTGTCGAGGTATAGTATGTTTCTTATCGTAAATTTCTATGGTAGTTTCCTCTTTCTTTAAATACGTTAATTCGTTTTCCAATCGACGGAATTATGACCAACCATCACAATCTGTAAACAATTTACCATATTCATAGCATAAAGAATCTTTATACAGTATTTCTGAAAACACTGTTCTTTGTCTGTACGCATTTTCTTTGCAGGTCTAATATCACTAGAATCAATGATGTATCTAAAAACAGTAGAAGGACAAAAATCCAGAGAAGCAAAGTTATTCAAAGATCCAAGAAACAAGTTCAACTATGCTTTTAAAAGCCTCTTAGTTATCAAACAGTATAATCACTTTCTTTTGTTTGGTCCCTAACATTTTCAGATACCACAACACGTGTACTTCAGTAGTTTAAGCTAATCTTTAATTTTCTTTCGAGTCACTTTTATCGATGACTCCTTGTATAAGTACGTTCCTCCTCTTTAACCTACACGTGCAAAAACATAATCCTTAGTCATGTGTAATTCTCTTGTGACGTCATTCACAACGTCACTCCTCGCCTTGTATTCCTCCGCGTTTACGCCCGTAGACAAATCGCTGTGATTAGGTACTGCATGTTCTAACATGTAATCTGACGTCACAGAATGGTCATTCCCAATAAAATAAAACTAACCTATTGCCACTTGTCAGTAAAGTAACTTACATGTCATTCATAAAATTCAAAACAACTCAACTCCATTACTACAAAATAGAAAGTATTTAAAAATATTAGAAGCAGGACACCTTCAATTAAACTTTACTCTACATCACATCACATAAAAAATCTCAAGTTCCAAACGTAAACACACCGCATCAAAATCTCAGAAAAAAATCTCAAGTCCCAAACGTAAACACACCTTCTGTTGCCATTCAACAATAGATAAACTAAAAAATAAATTGAAACAACTCAACTCCACTCGACCCTAATGTTTTAATTCAGTAGCAGGACACATACACCTCAACTCGACCATCAATACGTCACTTCCTGTTTGGGATGACGTCACGCTATGACGTCACTGTCCATGTCTCTCTTTTTGATGACGTCACTTCCGCCTCGTATATGGAGGGGTATACTACTGAAATATCCTTTGATTGCATTGGTCCTTTTAAATCGTTTTCAGTGATACCATTGGTCCACTTATTTGTATTTTGAAAGTCGTGGAATTTTTATTTTATTACAATACTTTTTATGAAAGAATTATGCGTTTTGTTTTTTAACTATTTTCTTTTCCGTTATTTTTTTTGGAAGAATTCTGCCGTTACAGGTTGTATTATTTCTTGCTTTTTTTCTTTTACAATTATTTTTCTTTTTTCAACATGCCCACTGTATTTAGCATAATAGATAAGTTTCAGGGTATTCTTACCCTACATTCGCAGCTCAGTTTTTCTGCTGGAAGGCAAACGTTTGGCACTGAAGGAGTGGCTAATCGTTTGTTTTGTGTTCGTTTATGTATGGATAAGCAACTCCTGTTGGATTTCCTAAAGGAATCAGGATTGCTTAAGTCAGAATTATTGTGCCCCAAATGCAACGCTCCTATGAAATTCACTGTCAGAAGTTCCATTTCAGATGGATACGATTGGGTTTGCACTGGAACTTCTGACAGTAATAAGAAATGTACTACTCATAAAACCATAAGATATGGTTCATGGTTTATGGGTAGTAATTTGAAGCTGGAGGAGATCTTTCTTTTGACGTATGAAATAGTGAGGGGGACAAAATCTACTGATATTGGGGTTGAGTATTCTTTTTCACCAACTACCATAGCGGATTGGAAGCAATTTGTTAACGAGGTTATCGCTGATTTCGTTGAATTGCAATCAGAAAAAATAGGCGGGGTCGGAAAAATTGTAGAAATTGACGAGTCTGAATTTGGGAAAAGAAAATACAATCGCGGTCGTAAAGTTGAGGGTCAATGGGTTTTCGGGGGGATTGAAAGAGGCTCGAGGAAAATGTTTTTGGTTGCAGTTCACAATCGTTCGAAAGATACCCTCATTAAAGTTTTGACAGAATGGGTTGAGCCTGGAACCACTGTTCATTCCGACTGCTGGAAAGGGTACATGGGGGAAAAGGGGGTAGAGGATGCTGGTTACATTCATTTAACCGTAAACCATTCTCTTACGTTCGTTGATCCGGTGTCAAAATGCCACACAAATACCATTGAGACAATGTGGAGGCACGTAAAAAGCACGCTGCCTACACATAATAGGCAGACCCCGTTTCATTTTTATTTGGCCACATACTTATTCAAAAATTCGTGTGATGATTTGAAACAGGATTATTTTACTAAATTTTTGGAAATAGTTAGGGACATGAATTGGGGGGAGTTTAAAGCAACATAAAAAATTAGTGGTTATAAGTTGATCCTATTCCGTTAAAACCAGTATTGCTTCCATATGTCAAAAAAAATTTCTCTTAAAGCATATTAATTTTTTATAACGTTTTAAAAAATATATAGTTCAAAAAGTTCTAAATTGTGTATTGAAGTTTTTGTTTTCCTTTGTAAAAAGAACTTATTTTGTAAAAACATTTTTGTTTATGCGTTTTTTTCTTTTTTTGACTTTTTATTTTCAATATATTTTTTAAAACGTTCTCAAATGTGTTTTAAAAGTGTGTTGTAAAAAGAAAAAAAATTGTGACAGAAAAACAGTTAGGAAATAATTTTTTCCTTGGCGACTTTACAAGTGCGCCAAAAAAATCGCCAAAGCCGTTGCCATCGCTCATAAACGTAGAGTGTAGCTGTACCTAAACCCGCACTATCTCCTAGTGATGAAAAAAGATTCGTCTCTGAGGACGGTATTTCAACATACGCCTGGGGACATCACGAACTGCAAGTAGTAAGCTCATCTTAGTTAAATATTGTAAATAATATTATCAATTAACTATTTAACTGTGTTATGAAACTGCGCGTAGCTATTTTTTAATATTTTCAACTTTGTAGTTAGTTAAACATATTTTTTTTAATGTTACATTTTAAACTGGTTTCGATTGAAGAATAAACATTCAAGTAATGTAGTAAAGCCAAATTTCTTTAAAAAAACAGAATTTATGTATTCTGAAAATTAGATTGAAAGGAAAAAAAAGCCGGTATGAAAAATATTTTAGAATACTAATTTTGGTGTTTGTGTTATCCATGCAGATATATAGTACAGTTATGGCTAATGAGAGAGATAAGTATATATCACGCCTTCATGCACATTGTCACTCAGTATGGTTATTGTTTTTGGAATAGAATGATCTATCAGAGCACTATGGCATGTGATCGAATTTTTAATCACAAAGTTACGAAATTGTTTGGGTTTCTTGTAATTTTTGAATTTATCATATACATTGTTTATGCAAATGAAAACATTTCTGTATGTTTTGACGAAGGCATTAATATTACTGATCATATAAATGTGATGCTATGTAATAGAACTTGGAAAATGAAAATTGGTCGGAAAATTGCTGTTGTTTATAATAGGAGGAATTTAACTTCTGTGTACTGACTTTTTGTACGTTGATGTAAGAGAATCTGTTTGAGAGGTTGTGTTACAAACTATTTATGAAGATTTGTCTCTTGTTTGAGTGTTAAACTGTTCTATTTGAAACTAAATCTAAACCTAGTTGAAAGATGCAAAGTATCATTTGAAAAGCGTATGGTCAAAAAGAATTTAGCCTCATAAATGTAACTTTTCCTTTAAAGTATATGGTGAAATAAAATTTGTTATTTGGATTTTTGTTGTGTTTCATTTTTTTTTTAATTTTTTTTTTTAATCTTCTACTTTCTTTCTGAAAAAGTTTCTATTGTATTGTTTAAAATGACTATATTTCTAAAATGAAATTTAAGAAAACTTAGTAATGCAATTCTTGTGTTAATTTGTGCTAAAAAATTAGACAAATACATTTTTATTTTGAAGTAATTGATGTGATTAATGATTACTTTTAATAGAATTTTTTCATGATAAATGGTCTTTTTAAGAAAGAGAAGAAAATCGTGTTTCTAATATATTTTCGAGAGAGTTTTTTGTTAAAAAGAGTTTGTATTTCCAGTAATTAAGTTAATTTTAGTTATTATTCTTCAAATGAGATAATTTTTTAATGGTAATTTTTTTGAAATCTCTCACAGCAATTTATTATTGTAAAGAATAATTTTGATAACACACAAATGAAAAAAACATCAACATTTATTTAAAGCACATAACCTTTTACAGACCTTTCACATACATCTCTCTAACAGTATTAAAAACATCAGTTGTATTCAAGCAATCAAAAAAGTCACCCTCAAATACAATATAAAAGAAGTTTACAATTCCATGGTTTTCTTTCACAAAGTTAAAAGCAAAATCTTTCCAGTTTACAGAATATAACGCAGGAGTAAAGAATTCGCAAAAGCGTTCATCAGCGCTCATGTTAATGCATGTATGTACAGATTGATTGATAATTTCATTTTTACAACTTAAACAGTCCAAAAGAACAGTGATGTTGAGCGCTATAACATTCTTCAGACACTTACACAGTGAAGTTGTAACTTCTCTCCAGCCCTCAGGGTTATCAGGATCACCGTAGTAAGGTTTGTAAACCTCACTGGGAAAGTTCTTTTGCACTTCCTTTTTCACAAAATACTGTAGGGAATATTTCAAAAGCGATATTTTCAGCATATATGATACACTCTCATAGTGTTCACACAGTTTAAAGTACTGCTCAGAATTCAGAAAAACAGAGTTGGGTAAGAATTGTAGTGAATGGTCTCTTTTCTGAAATATTCTTTGTAAAACCAAGTCCATTTTTCCGTTATCACGCACTTTCGAAAGACAGACTTCTTTCTGTATTACTTTAACGTCGGAGGCAGAAGCATGTGCGAAAAAGTTGCTAACCTTTCTCATCAGAATATTCCATGTGTTTGGATATAGGGAGATACCTTCCTTCGTTGGTAGCAAAACTCCATTTTCATCCAAAGCAAATTTTCATACATGCACTCGAGTAGAGCCGATGAAGTTATTAATCACCACAAATGAATAGTTTCCAAGAGGGAACATGTTGTCTGGAATAGTTTGCATGGTTAATTTTGAGACATCCGATGAAATAGTTTGATCATCACCGCGAATTCTTTTGCATATTTCAGGTTGATTGCTAAAGCGTTTCATTTTTTTCTTCTTTTAAGACTTAACGTTTCTCAAGAAGAAATTTCTTGTAACCACGACAGCAACTTTTCACCAAGGGAAAGAAGATTTTATCACACGAAATCCAAATTAAAACACTGTTATAGCTGCCGTTGTTGCCAAAAAGAAGTACAAATCTTAGACAGCCAATGAAAATATTCCTAGCAGGACAAATACAACTTAAACCAACTTCTTTCCACCTTATGATAGCACAGCGTCATTGAGAACATGATCAGACATGTGTGAATGAGTCCTTTCACGTATAAGAAGTCTGACGTCACGCAAAGCTCCGCAATTTGTTCAACCATCCAGACTGTGACGTCACTCACGTCACCGCACTTTGGTCATCATATGCATTTCGTCAGTCGTTGCCATTCCATAAAAGTTAAATATTCCTATTGCCAGATCCGAAAAACACCTATAATAAAACAACTCAACTCAACTCTAGCATGATGACGTCAGCAGCAGCAATCGAAAACAACTAAAGTACACTCGATTAGTATGACGGCACTTCCGTCAGCAGGAAACACAACTCCACTCTACTCGATCAATATGACGTCACTTCCGTAACCACGCTGATGTCACTTCCGGCACCGCGGCACCGCTTGGTCCAGAAACCGCCTCTCCCTTCTACTCCTTTATTGATGATTTCTCAAGATATATGTTGGTGAGGCCGATGAAATCTAAGAGCCAAGTATTGGAGAAGTTTGATGAGTACAGGTAACAAGTAGAAAATATTCATGGTGCCAAAATCAAAATTTTACGTAGTGACAATGGTGGAGAATACATTAGCCATGCATTTGATGATTACCTGAGAGAACATGGGATTTCTCGTCAACTGACTGTACCGAGAACACCACAACAGAATGGTGTTGCCGAGAGAGCAAACCAAACTCTTTTCGACATGACACGTTGCTTGCTTATACAGTCAGGCATACCGAGTCATCTTTGGGCTGATGCTGTTAATACTGCTTGTTATATTCGAAACAGATGTCCAACAACAGCATTGGATGGAAATATACCAAATGATATCTGAACTGGCAGAAAAACAAACATTGATAATCTTCGAGTATTTGGCTGTAGAGTTTTCTCTAAATTTGACAATAGTCAAATTAGTGGGAAACTAGCTCCCCGAGCAGAAGAATGCATCATGATTGGATATGTGGAGGGAGTTAAGGGATACAAGCTATGGAACGTTAAGAATGATAAATTCTTTGTAAGCCGGAACGTGACATTTGAAGAAACCGTTTTCCCTTTCAAAGAAAAATTATCAATTTCAAACTCTGATACAAAAGAGTTTACACTCCATGTACCTGATAGAGACATCCCAGATGAGACACTTACCACAAATTCCTCCGATGAAGGAAATTCGGATAGTTTTGAGGTCATGAAAGATGGTAATAATGAAGTAAGTGAAACTGAAGAAGATGCAAACGAAGATACCAATTCAGATGCATATCCCACAAATGCTGATGATATACTTAGAAGAAGCAACAGGATTCGAGAACCACCAAGGCACTTAGAAGATTATGTTTTGTACAAAGTGAAAGAAGACATGACAGCTGAACCAAATTTGTCTACACTAGATGAAAAAGACCCTGCAAATTTGAGAGAAGCAATGAAATCCCCTTATGTAGAGAGATGGAAAGAAGCTATTACCGAAGAACTTAATAACTTGAGACGTAATCAAACTTGGGAACTAGTCACAAAACCACCAAATACCCAAGTTATTGGTTCAAGATGGTTATTCCGGAGAAAATACGATGAAAAAGGAAACGTCTCCAAATTCAAGGCACGATTGGTTGCAAAGGGATATTCCCAAATCCCTGGTGTTGATTTCAATCAAACCTTCTCGCCAGTAATAAAAATCAAGTCCATTCGTATGCTACTAGCATTGTCCATTGAAATGGATTACAAATTACATCAAATGGACATAACAGCTGCGTACCTTAACGGCACTCTGAAATAAGATGTTTACATGATCCAACCTGAAGGGATAGCTGAAAGATGGAACGAACATCTTGTTTGCCATTTAAAAAGAAGCTTATATGGTTTGCGACAATCGGGGCTTGAATGGAACAGGTGCTTAGATGAATTTCTAAGACAGTGTGGCCTAAATCGTTCAATTGCAGAGCCATGTATATACTATGACGATGAAAGATAAGTAATCATAGGTGTATACGTAGATGATTTACTTATCCTTGGAAAGAAGAAAGCAAAAATTGAAGCTTTTAAAGTCAAGATAAAAAAGCGCTTTGAAGCTAAAGATCTGGGTGAAGCAAGGCATATATTGTCCATGAGAATAGACAGGAAAGATGATGGATCATTGACTTTGGATCAATCCTCTTATGCTGAAGAAATCCTCAACATCTTCAAGATGGAAAGTGCCAAGGGTGAGTCGACTCCATTAGACCCTAGTTTGAAATATCGCTTACCAGATCCTGACATCCAAAAGGCAACTGTACCCTACAGACAAGCGGTTGGAAGTCTACTATACCTAGCCTGTGGAACGCGGCCAGACCTGTCATATCCCTCGACTTTTCTGAGCCAATTCAATGAGCATCATACTGACGATCATTGGAGAGGTATTAAACATATATTCAGGTACCTGAAAGCAACTAAAGATCAGCAACTAACGTACAAAAAGACGGGAGAAATATTGAAGATATACTCTGATGCGGATTGGGGTGGTGATCGAATTGATCGGAAATCCTTTTGTGGATACGTCATAGTCCTGGCAGGAGCAGCTGTTTCGTGGTGCAGTAGAAAACAAACTTGCATTGCACTCTCGTCTACGGAAGCAGAGTATGTCGCAATGTGCCAAGCTGCAAAGGAGGTTCTATGGATCATAAACTTGCTGAATGAATTACAGATGAAGATGTTCATTGGTGAACCCCAACCCATTTTGGTAGACAATCAAGGAGCAATGTGTATTGCCAAGAATCAAGAAACCTCGGAAAGAAGCAAACACATCGATTTGAAGTATTTCTTCTTGCGTGATCTTGTCAACAAGGCAGTAGTAAATTTTGTATACGTCCCATCTCAAGACAATGTTGCTGATATACTTACGAAGTCTGTGACAAAACAAACTTTGTGTAGATGTAAGAGTAAATTGGGTATTTAGATCATCCTTTTCTTTGCGAGAGGACACACATCAGCAAGGGTGGGTGTTGGAAATGCTTCTCTATGTCCGAGCCACATAGAATTGACTGATATTTGTATGCAAGTTTCTCTCTCGCTATATGGCAACAGTGCGTGGTCGTTGACTTTTGAAAAATGACTTGAAGAAATGTATCGTGCCCTTTTTGTGATCGTCATTTATTAATCTGTTCTAAATTCATTTCATTCATATATTACTTATTTGCATATTTAATAAATCTCAGTAATTTGAATTAACGTATTTTTGTGGTACTTTTATTTGAATATCTAACACGAATTGAGGTCCGGGCATGGATATTTGTAAGCGTATGATGTAGAGGCGGCTGGTGCACCTTAAATCTGTAGTGGCCGAAAGTCCTCACGTTGGGTTGGTATGGAAATTTGGAGAGTGGGGGTGCCAGCTCAGGTGTTTCCTCATCATCTGACCGTGTTTTAAAATTACGTGGTGGTGTCCTCGGATTTTCCCTGTGGTGATTGATCCCGGACCGTCGTCAATAGCCCGTTGCGTTGCTTTAGTGCGACGTTAATTGAAAATATTATCAATTACCAATGAGGTAATCCAACATGAGGACTTTCGGCCACGACAGATTTAAGGTACAACAACTGCCTCTACACCATACGCTTTCAAAAATCCATTCCTTGAACCGAATTCGAACCAGGAACCTTCTGATCTAGGAGCTAACACCTTAACCACCAAACAGGTTGGTCGGCTACCCATAGAGGAGTATAAAGGTAGGTTGTTTTGCACCAATGTACGGTTAATTAAATACGTAACATTTAAGAAATAATGGTTGGGTCAGACTTAATTCCAATTCAATTGACTGATAGTTTATTCCTTCATGATTAAGCGTTGTGTTGCTCCAGTGTGTAGTTAAATTCAAAACTACCAAATACATTCATGATTAGAAATTCTCACACCCATTTTTTACTTGTTTTGTTTAATCCCCTTGGTGGTTGTTTCCATGAGGTATATTGTCATTAGCAAAACTAACTAGATTTTGATGAACAAGATATCTTGTCGAACCTACTTGGAGGGTTGTTTTGAATATATCAAGCCAAAGACACTCTTATACGTGTGAGATGGTGTACGTCAAATCTGTCGTTGCCTCAATTATCCTCACATTGGCATTGTCTAGAAGTTTGAAGAGTGTGGTGCCAGTTTAGTTGACCTCGTCATCTCACCGTGGCTCAAAATTACGACTAGCAATCCTCGAATCTCTCCCTTCAAGATATATCCCAGACTCTTGCGAACAGTGAAATGTTATTTCTTTAGTAGAGCGTGAATTTAACTACCTGCTTGCCTAAATTGTATATAAAAATAAATTTATAGTCTTATTTCCCTATTCAAAACCGTCACCTGACCGTGGTTCAAAATTACGAGGTGTTGTCCTTGGATCTTTCCCTTAAGGGACTGATCCCGGACCGTCGTCAATAGCCCGTTGTGTTGCTCTAGTACGACGTTAACTAAAATTACCATTACCTTTACCCTTAAGGGACTGATCCCGGACCGTCGTCAATAGCCCGTTGTGTTGCTCTAGTACGACGTTAACTAAAATTACCAATTACCCTATTCAAAACCATTACCCCTAGGATGAAGAAGCTGCTGCAATGACGTCACTTCATACTTGCTGTTCATTTGCTGACGTTCTGACGGACCTTTTATCTCAAGATGACAACTTTTTTAATCTCGCTTGGAAGCAGACGGAGAACGAAGTCGTCGGTCTGCTCTTCGCTGTTGATAGAAGGGAGTGAGCGATGGTCTGTAGTGAGGGGCTTTTAAAACGGATTGTTTTTGTAACCACGTGCTGTGTTTATGACAACATTTCAGCCAGAGATTTGCATTTCTGATCGTGTCTAGAACTGAAGAAATCTACGACTTGTTCAAAGGTTTTAAAACGTTATGGCTTACATTAAGTTCTGGTATTCGGATATCGTATCTAAGCTGTAGAGATGTGTCTTATGAAAATCTACGTTGGAAGATAAGTTTTAGCATGGGCTGCTCTGTTGGCAAACTAGACAGCCACAAAATCAAAGATTCTGCTATTATTAACGAAAATGATTTGAAAATCCAGACAGTTTTGCAATTAAACGTCCCTTCAAAGAAGGCTCACAGGAATAACAACAAAGTTGTATCTGCAAACCACAAAAATCGTAGACACAAACGAAACGAATCTAAGAAAAAAGGAGAGAACCGACAGAAAACTCCAAGGACCAAAACTGAGAGAGTGGTTAAACCAACATACGACTCCAAAATCACTGTTAAGTATGACATAAAAGCAGTGATAGGAAAAGGTAGTTTCAGTCGTGTCCTACGGGTAGAACATCGCATGACAAAGCAGCCTTATGCTCTAAAAACAATCGACACTCCTCATGGACGCGAAGCATTTGAAGCAGAACTCTCTGTTCTTCGACGACTTAATCACCCCAATGTGATTAAGTTAATTGAAGTGTTTGAATCTGATGACAAAGTATACATGGTCATGGAACTTGCAACTGGAGGCAGTCTTCTAGATCGTCTCGAAACCCGAGGCTATCTGACTGAAGACGACTCCCGAGATGTCATGAAAATGGTAATTAATGGTGTTAAATATCTTCATGCTCTAGGGATAACGCACAGAGATCTTAAACCTGATAATTTGTTATATTATCATCCTGGAAAGGAGTCGAGGATCATGATAACTGATTTTAGTTTTGCAAGCACTCGTAAGCCATCTGGAAACCCATACATGCACACAGTTTGTGGTACGCCACAGTACATTGCTCCTGAAATAGTGACACGAAAACCTTACACAAATGCAGTTGATATGTGGGCTGTTGGAATCATAACATACATTGTTTTATGTGGTGCATTTCCATTTGACTCTGAGCAAGATGCACAGATTTTCAAGCTTATACTTCGTGGTCAAGTTGATATGTCTGAATCAGTAAGTATATTTTGTAGTATGTTCTAACTTGTCTAGAAAAGAATGAATTCAATATTTTTTCTTAACATTCATGCTGATACAATTACAGGAACATTCTTAGAATATATTTATGGGCAGTCGTCATACTGATCACTACTGATTGACTTATGATAAAAAATGCATGTCTTGTACTAATTTTTTAGCAAATGTCTTTAGATGTGAAAAGTTTTTGCCTGTGTGTTAATGAAACTAAAATTTATTCTAACTAGGGGGCTCCACCCCCTGCTCGCTATCGCTCGTCAATCTTTTATGCTGTTTCCTTTCTAAAGAAAACAATAAGTATGTCATTGAATTAATTTTTAAATTTTCTAGATTGAATTTGAAAATTTTGGCTTATAGTACAAAAATTACAAAAGATTCGGACTACCAATGTGCCTAATCCCATTACTGTAAGTGCCATAGATTCAGCAGAAACTTAAACATAACTACAAACAAACAAACAGACAGACAATCACTTCCTTTTATAACAGTAGAGAGGTTTTTAAGAAGTATGGTGACTAGCAAAATTTTTCAGTCTCCACTTTCAAACATTTAGTTGCAACGTTGCAAACGTTAATTTTCACCTTTAAGCTGTAGACATAGATTTTTTTTCATTACTAGTCGTATCATGACCAGAGCCAGACTCATCGTCTTGCTCCCAGTGGAAATATGAACTTTGCCTTTTTTATTTACAATCTGATCACAACATGCAAGTCACAGTTTTGCGTTAGCCTATGTTCATATGTCAAATTTAGTTGGCATTATTGTGTTGTTTTCTGTTTTTGTTTGATATTATTGCAATGAAGAAATTTTGTAACTTCTCAGTTGTAGGAATAATCAGAAATGTTTGTTTGCCAAACATTAAAAAAAAATTGTTGCCATGAAATTTGCTACTCCAGACTGCAACCTATTTAAAGGGTTATACCTAGTTACAAGGCAGAAAAAAAAGATTTTTCACAAATGTTTTGGGAAGACGCAAATGAACAGCATATATTGAAGATCATCAAAATTATATTGTGCTTGGATCTTAAGAGTTCTAAGCACGGAGAGCAGTTTTCAATTTCGAAAAGGAGCTGGATGGGTAGTGAAGGGCTGCAATATGTCTCCCAAACATATCCTACACATGCTCTATAGCAGTGTTCCCCAACCTTTTTAACGCCGCGGACCGGATCATCGTTTGATAATTTTAACGCGGCCCGCTGAGGGGGGACGTTGATTGTTTATATTTTAGATTGTTTTGATTTAATAATTTTAGTTTAATTGTATATAAATGCCTTCAAAATAAAATACAGTTACACCAAAAAATGAATATAAAGTGATTTAACATTTTAACTCACTAGAACGGTAAATCAATGAGAACCCTGAGCTTGTTTCATTGCAACGAGACGGTTTCATATGGGGTAATAGGAGACAATGACACCCGAAGTGTGTTGCTTATGTACAATTTATTCCGTTGTTTTGTTTTAGTTGCTGCAGAAAACCTCGCTTCACACAGATTATTTGTCGGAAATGGCTATAGGGATTTAAATGCTGTGGTGGCAATCTCAGGGTATTCCGCCATAACTTTAATCCAGAACACCTGCAGATTTGTTGTCTTGAACGTAGTTTTAAGGCCGCCTTCATTTGCAATCTCCAGCAGTTGACCTTCTTGCACAGACATGCTAGATTCAACTGATTTGTTGACAAATGGGTTGCGAATCCATTCCTTACTAGTTCGTGGGTCTTTTGTGGTTGGGAAGTAGCGATCAAACTCTTTTAAAAGCAAAGACAGGTGATGGTGCACCAACTGGGAGAATGAATGTTTAGGCTCAGTCTCGCCTAAAATCCCCGCTAATGTCTGAAACATGTCCGAAATGCCTCTGTTCACGCGCCATCCCCACAACTTCAGTTTGGTTTTAAATCCAGCTACTTTGTCTGTCAACTTGAAAACAGCTGTCACATTTGTCAAAATTGGAAAATAGAGACAGATAGAATTCAGAAATCGTAATTGAATCTCTAGTAACAGAACAAATTTCAAGTTATGATTTACCGCCTTCTAATTTGTGTGAACATTTCATAGATAAGAACTGCACAAACCCGAGAGAAATACACCACAGTAAATAAAATGGAAATAATTAAATGTTCCTTGGGTGGCCCGGTACCATTTGATCCATGGACCGGTACCGGCCCGGGGGTTGGGGACCACTGCTCTATAGGATTCAGATCAGGAGAGTTGGCAAGCCACTGCGTATGCTGGATATATTCACTTTGAAGAAAGGCATCGACCAGGCTTGACAATAACGTTGGTTGGTGAGTATTAACAATGGTCACACATGATCCCACAAAAGCAACTGTCACTGGCAATGTGTGTAACAAATGCAACAATCACTGGCCGTGCTAGCATTTCAATATTTTGTGACTTAGCCTGTGTATGTAATAACCTTCTAAGTAGTGTTGTTATTTATACTGCATTTTACTGTTCTTCCTTGTAACATTTGTTGTACCAGAAGCATACTTTCTGCTTTATTCACTCCACAAAGTGTTTTGGAATTACTCTCAAGAGTTTAGTTGGGCAACCAAATCAATGAGTTATCTCCCTGATCTACATGCTCTGTAGATGCCATGTTTGATGAGGATTATGCTTTACTGCTTTTAATAACAAACCATAAAAATCCTTGTGGGTATTTGCTCTCTATGAATTGACATGTGTGTGAAAAAATCTTGATTTAAAGAATTCAGATTTTGTTTCATTTAAATCAGATTTGTATTATTTTAATTAATTCGTTACACCATGTTTCAGCCTGTTAGAAAAGCAACATGCAATTCACAGTGTAATTTCTAGATAGTATTGATTTATGTTAGTTAATAGAAAATGTTCTTTCTACAAACAATAGAAGTAGCAGCTGTGGAAAGATGTCTTTAGGAATGAATGCCTTGTCTTTTACACGAGCACTAAAATATACACAAGTTCCTTCATTCCAAAAGATGTTTGTGGCATACAATGTTTTCGCAAACCAGGAAATCACAAAACGTCCTACTCTTGAATTTTTGTAATTATAGACATGATACAAGAGGAATAATTCGCTTTTACAAATATAAAGAGGTTTTCTATTTAAACCCAGTTTATTTACTTCCATAGGGTTTATTAAATAAGCTGGAAAGTGAGGGGCAACCATTATTGTTTGTAACATACAAAAAACAAATGTTCAACAGTACTGATTCCTTTAACAGAAGTATAAAATTCTCTCGTGGAACATCATCAAACCGAGTCTATACAACCTTTCCACCGAGAAAAGTGTCAAAATTAACTGAAACAATTTTTTATAATGTATGAAAAATAGTGCTCACTTTTGGAATATTATAACCGCGCAATTGTGCTATGTACGAAATGCAAGATAGTGTTTAAAATACATTTTGCTATTTTAAGGTACTTAATTTACTATCAAATTTAACAAATAATTTTGCATTAACTTTGGTTCCATATTAAAAGTGTCCTCTGACACATCTCCTTTGTGTGTATGGGTTTCACAAACCCCAGGTACTCTAGAGGTATTTTCTTTCCCATAGGGTTTACTGTCATTAGTAGGGCAACTTTTTTTCTCATGTTCTACGCTGCATGTTAAGTACTAAAACTAAAATTTCTCCTACATGGCGAAAGTTTGCAAGTGAGTTATAACCGCAACATGAATGCAACTTTCTGCATAAATGCAACTTTTTGTATAAATGCAACTACTTGCAACTTTTTAAAATTTAGCTTAAAATTAATTAATGTAAAATTACTATTTCATTTTTTGCCCTCTGAATCAACCCTTCGATCACGTGTATGATCTTGTGAATGCCGAAGTATTTTGGATCAAACAAGCAGTTCATGGAAAGAAGGTGTTTGTCCTAACAGACAAAAGTGAAATTAATGGCAAGAAGTACTTTTTAACACATTGGTGGCACTCTTTATAGCCCAGAGGAAACTTTTGTAATCGACTGCAGAGTTTGCGAGGTGAGTGTCGATCATCAATATGTTGTTCACCTGGTAGATGACGTTTTAAAATCTCTGAATGTTGAGCGAAAGGATTTTGCGCTTCTGCTATCCGATACAGCATATTATATGACTGCGGCTGATGCAGTTTTTCAATGTTAAAGAAATTGCTGACCAATATCGGCCATTCAACGTTCTTCTGTATTTGAGAATGTATTATAATACTGTTGTACACGACGAAATATGTCAATATATATTGGATTTTTTCATTTTTTTCGAATAACTTATTTTAGATTTTAGTGTATCAAAAATAAATGCAACTTTATTTCCATAAATGCAACTTTGGAGAATGATAAATGCAACTTTTCCCATTTTTACTGCAACAAAAAAGTCGCCCTAGTCATTAGTTAAACACACGCTCCCGGGATACTGAAGCGATCTTTTTCTAATTTCTTCCATTACTCTATTCCCCAAATCTCTTCCCCTTTCACAACATTTCTTGTGTTTTGCCCGGATTGGTCAAATATGCACCCTAAAACTGATAACAACCAACCTTACTGAAAGCAGTGACGATTGAATTGTTTGACCACCAGGGAAATGTTTCCTTCTACCGGCATCGGTGTAGTACTGTCTTAAATTGCAAAAAGACTGAAAGAAAAAAAGTCAAAGTAAAATATGCAATTTTTAATAATTTTACACTTTTTAATAAATGAGGTAAGCATCTAAAAAGACGCTCAAATGAGTTTGTGAAGTTGTAAATTAATGAAGTGGATAAATTTGACATGGACTTAAATTTTGTTGCTTAAAAGGTTTAAATTATGTATCTCCTACCAGTTTTTCGAAAGTTTTCAAAGCTTTTGAGCAGATGCGTAGATACTTGCTTCCGCTATCGCAGCGAAAAATTAGCAAAAATATATTTGCTTACTCATGACATACATATTAGTTATGGCAAGAACAGATCAGTGAACGCATGTGCCATAAATAAACTCATTATTCAATTTCTAATTATGCTGTTATTATGGAGTTGCTATATACAACAAAGTGCAAAATTAGGAATTCAGTTTGCTTTCTCACCGAGGAAGCTCTCTGCTTTTCGGAAAGAATATGCCATACAGAATTAAATTCAGTCTTCGCTTTTAATAGTTTTGCAAAAATGCAAGTCATGAACTCCACCGTGAAAAAATATAATAAATTAAGATTCCACAACTGGAAAAAAAAACCTTAAATGAACCAATGAAATAATAATAAAAAAAATTGAAAGACCAATTCAATCAAAGGGATATTTAAAAATTGATATAACCAAAAGAATCAAAGAAAAAATTTCAAACGAACCAATGACATCAAATTATTTTTTGGAATAATGAAAATGAAAATTTTAAAGTTCCGTGTGCTGAGGTTGCCATGAAAACCACAATAACAGTTAATTCAGATGGGATGCCTTAACCTACCGTAACTCGCTACTAGAAATGCGTTAAAAAAAAAAAAAAAAACGCCAATGCCGTTGCCACCGCTATAAACGTAAACTGTAGTTGTACCTTTAAACATTTTTAAAATTCAGTTTGCAAATTGAATGTAAAAGTAGCAAATCGTATTTAATGTAGTCCATCGTAAATTGACATATTTTAGTATAGCATGCAGCTGTAAATATCTGGTTATGTAATTTTGATTTGCGTATTTTTATCTTTTGTACACTAAATCTCCTTGAAGAGACCACCTCTCTTGAACCACTCTTGACTTCATTTGAGGAATTCTGTTTAGTCAAAAGATAGAGTACTCAAATTAGATAGGAGTGTCGTAAGTTGCATACATTTGCTTTAGTTTTTTTGCATGAGTGATCTGGATTAAGAACGTTTTTTTTTTAATGTAATCTTATTGGTGATTGTTCCTGTGTCAGAGGTACATTATTTTGTTACAAATTATACAACTTAAAATAAACTTACATTTTCCGTTGGGCAATCGAAATAATCTGTTTCAATGAATCTGGGGACGATACAATACATCAGGCCTGTATGAAGAAATAATTTCAGAGGTGGCCCAGACTTCTCTTTCTAGGATTCCCATCTCTTGAATTGCGGCGATACTAAATGAGCGATTCTATTGGATTGTTTCTTTTTCCGGACATCTTTTTTGTTGTTTGTGATTAACGAAATTTCTTGGTTTAATCCCGATTGCGCTAACTTCAGCATTTATTTTTTAACCCTCCTAGTGGTTGTCTCCTCGAGGCATCTCGTTATTAGTAAGAATGACCAGATCTTGATGGATGAGATCTTTCGTCATTGGAAAGAATACTGATCAGATCTTGGTCTCGTGATAAAAAAAATCAGCAATAAGATATCTCGTCAAAGCAAAATTGGTCAAATCTTGATGGACGAGATATCTCGGCCAAACCAGTTGGAAGGCTGAAAAAAAATTAGCGATGGCCTGGACTCCGCATGTAAATAATAAAATTCACTACAGAATAGTAATTTCGTCCAGCCAGGGCACATCACATGCTCATAACGGGAAATGTGACATTTTTTGTAGTGTAGTGTAAATTTATTTCTTAGGTTTTTAGTTGAAAGATCTTTTTGTATAAAACTGAACAGACGCTGCATATTTACAATTGAAATATTTACAAATGAGTTATTTTGTTTGTAATTTTTTTGGTAGTGAGTTATTTTGGTAGATTTCTGTTAAGGCCATGTTCACGTGAGACGTTTTCTAACGTGCATTTGAGATTTTCGAGGTCAGCTTTCTGTTCGCATAAAATTATGTTTTTTTATTCCTCTATCTTTGCGATCGTTGAAGATTGTGAAAATTTCAACGGATTTGAAATCTGCGGAAAATTTACACCAGATCAATACCTTAAATGTGATTTTCTTCAAAAAAAAAATAATGATTTAATAAATAATAAAATAGTAAATCTATTTTTGGTGTCGGTCTAGCGTAGAATTTTACTTTGCTTTGAAGTCCGTTGAAGTTTTCACTCCATCTTCAACGATCGATCGCAAAGATAGAAGCTTGAATTAGAGGAATGAAAAAACATACCTAATTTAATGCTTATGGAAAGCTGACCTCGGAAACGCGCGTTAAAAAACGCCTCATGTGAACCTGGCCTAAATATGGGCTTTTAGACCGACTGTGCGAGAAAAGTTCAAGAACTTGGAATACCTATTAAAAATCGGGCGAGGTCCTTCATCTAACATCGTACACAAGTGTTCAGCCGTTCCCGAGGTGGTGATAGAGCGACCCACACAGAAACAAATACAAATACAAATATTGACGACCAGCTACAGGCTCAAGCCCAACAAGGCTGGTCCTTTGTTTATGAATTCCCCAATTACCACTGACTATCCAATTGTATCTTAAATTCGTACACTCCCTTTGAATTAACTATATTTTCTGGCAACGCGTTCCAACTGTCTATTACCCTATTAAAGTAGTAGTTTTTCCTTAAACTAGCCGGGCTGCGCCGGCTAGAGCTCGGCGGTGTGTAAAAGTGCTTTTTTAAACTTTTTTACACACCTTAATTAAACATGTTTTGATTTGTATATTTTATTTATTTTTATGAAACAATTCTTCAAATCATTGCGTATTCAATCAAATATTTAAGGAAAGTTGGTCGAAATATACATATACCGCTACAAAATTACCCAAGTCTAGTGATATTTTGCAGGAAATAGACATATCATTATCTCTAACAACTAAATAATATTTCTGCAATAAGTAATATACTGGAACACATAATGCAAACAAAAATAAAATTCCAATCCTTGAAAAAATGCAAAATTCTGAAAACAAACAAGTACGTATCTATTGAAACGTGTTGAATTTCGACTTCCTGAATATATTGTGAAATAGAATAATGCGACAAAAGACTTTTCAACGATATTGACAAAGATATAATGATTTATTAACAAAAATAACACATATTTATAATACTTGGGAATCCTGAAATATGTCCGCAACATCTCGCAGTCAACTCAAATACCCAAACACGGAATTCTAAATCAAATTAAAAAAGTAAACATTAATTCTGACGCGTGGCCAGATACCGGGTAGTAAAATTACGTTTAAATTACTTTTACATCAAAGCAAGAAATAAAAAGTAAGTTCAAACATAAATATTACAATTTAATTCCTTATTTTTCATAGAAATTGACCTCGGCTATTTGAAAACAGCAAGAATTCAAAATATCTGGGTTATTTTATATATGTTGATTGCTGCCATTCGACGATACACAAATAACGTCGATTTCGGGTCCACGTACGTTAGTGTTTTATATATATAGATCCCGATTAAAATGTGTCTTTTTCAATTTATACCCATTACCAACCTCAGCAAACTCTCCCCTTCTGAATAATAATTTTAAATAATTTCGATGGCTTAGTCTTTCTCTCGGTTCCCTTCCTGCCGAAATGTTAAATGAACATTGCTTGTAATGATTTTTTTCGACGCATGTTTTACCTGTAACAAACTACTTGGTATAACAGATCAACCTAAGACCGTCGTGTGCGTGAGGGCTGATGCACGTTAAATCTGATGTGTTCTCATGGTTGACCTCGTCATCTGACCGTGGTTGAGAAGGACGAGGTATCGTACTCGAATCTTTCCGTTCCGGATTGATTCCGGATAATTCGCCAATAAATGGCTCGTTGGGATGATCCATCACGCCGTTAATTCAACTACCTATCTACGTACAGTAAAACCCCGATTAACCGAGTTTCCGCTTTTTAACCGAGCTATCAAATATTTCTAGGATTTTTATTTTGGTTCTACATTTTCCAATTTTAAAACTACCAAAAAAAATTCCGATCTCACAAACACTCAGGAAAACGAAATCCGTGACTGGATAAACTCTGACGAACAAGAGATTTCAGATGAAATGATCGTCAATAAGGAAAATGAATCAAGCGATGATGATGAAGACAGTGACAGTGAAAATTTCCCATACAGATGGACTAAAAGCTATCGAAAGTGCTATTGAATATATAAAACAAGAAGAAGCGACACCGGCAATCCTGTTATCCTTAAAAAAATGGCGAAACATTGCTGCAGAAAAACGCCACAGTAACGTAAAACAAAAAACAATTAAGTACTTTTTTAAGTAAGAACTCTTTAATTATAGTAACAATATTAATTGCATGTGGTGTATCTGTATAACTTTTGTATTTGTTAAAATATACATTTAAACCTACACGATTTATATTATTTACACTTTTTGCTTTAACCTAGTTTTTCGGTTATCCAAGTTAGTCTTGGTCCACATTAACTCGGATAATCGGGACTCAACTGTAATTTAAGTTTTTGAGTTCACCAACGTATTATACCAACGTACAATACCACTTCAGCATTTGTGATTTTAACCTCGAATTTCCAAAAATAAGACCCAGGACTTATTTTTTTTATACATTGGTTTTTACGACTTATCTAAAAATTAAATAAGTATTGTGGTCATACATAATGCTCTTCTCTTTTTATTGCTTTCCGTTAGGTGCAGCATAGCCTACCGACTCCTGCGCTATAAACCTATCCCCAAACCCTATTGTACATAGTTTCTATTTCGATGATTTTTTTAATATTTGTATGTTCCAATGAAATGGAAAACAATTCGTGATTGTTGAGCACATGTCAAAATTAGAAAGTAAAAGATGTGACAAAAAAAAAACAAGGACAAACCTGATGCGATGGGGATGCATTTATGTATCGCGCGTCGCTTTCAAATTTTTTTACAAAATAAGAAAGCTCAAGCAACCTTTGAGTTCTGAATTTACAATAACTCCGTTGTAATGGTTTTGATCGTAGTTAAAACACGTTATTCATACATTAGGCTTGGCCAGGGAATTTTTTTCGTTCTCTGGTCCGATAACATCTTTTCATTCCCACTAGTGAAATATTACTGGAGACATTGAATTAGGAATCGCGTCGTATCTCATTTCAGGAGACAGCGTCTTGATACAGCTTTGTTAGTGACAGTTTTATGGCTGGTAATCAAATTATTCCTCTCACTTTTTTTCAGCTTGAATAGCCTTAACGGGAGAACAAAAATGCAAGGAAAGGTTCATGATGTGTTTACTCTGAAGGATAGTATAGTTTTTTACGATTCCGGCGCTAACATCCAAGATTTCGCATGGATGTGCGAAGTTTACTAATTCTGTAAATGAAGCCTCGAAACTTTCTCGTCTTGGTTAAACCCGTATTTACTAAAAATCCAGTAGTTCCTAAAGTCCGTCATTTTTTTTTGTCTACAATATTGTCAAAAATTATTTTTGCCTCTTTTTTTTGTTGTTGAAAATATAATTTATTTGTTTGAAAATACTTTTGTTGCTATAATTAATACTAAACAATGATCAGAGAGAACTGGTGGCTATGAAAACTGGGCCGAGATATATCTAAGCTCTAAAACAGCGAGTGCAAGGCAATGGTGAAAGAGTTACAGTGGAACATCCAGTTAATACCAATAGAGTAGAGGTTAGAGCAGTAATTCCCAAACTTTTCAGTCCTCGGACCCCTTTGAAAATTAAAAATTTTCGCTGACAGCTTTGAAATTAGGATATTTACTACAAGCCTGCACAACATAGTGAAACGCAATTTTTCACCTTTACATTTAAAAGTAAGAAATTCATGAAAAAATGTTAAAATAGATTTATAAAACCGCTAAAATCAATTAATACCAAATTTTAGATTCTAAAATTTAGATTTTATAATGTAAAAGAAAATAGATTTAGAGAGAGAACATAAAAGAATCGCGCGGAGAAAATAATGAAATATTTTTATTTGGAAGTTCTCTGTTTGTGCTAGTGAAATATTACACTTTCCGCAGACCACACTTGAGAATTCGCAGGGTTAGAGAAGATGCGGGAATGAAAAAGCACATGTGATGCACCACGAAGAAAATAATAGGACATAATTTTTTTTCCTGTACACGTTCTTGATTTGTTCTAACTTTTTAAGAAAACAGACTGTTTCGTTCGTACGGAATTTTCCCAACCCTACATATTCAAAAGGCGGTATCTATTGGAAGTGAATCCTTTCTTAAATCTACCCAGGTTCTGTATCCTGCTGTTGTCTCCGAGATCCCCACCCCACATGCCATAACCGTAGTTGGGTGTGGTGCCGTAATTGGATTTTGGGAGAGAGGGCGGCGAATGAAAAGAAGGGCTCATAAAAATTGGTGTGGAGACAGACTGTCTTTTATACGTCTTCCTGTCTGGCATTTCTCCCCTCTTCCCCTTGTAATGGTTTTCTATTACACGCTTTCTTTTTTTTTTTTGTGTGGTAAAACTCCTCCCTCGTTTCTCTGAACGAGCGTGCCCGCCTTCTCTGTTAACTGCATAATTGATCAATTATATTCAACAAAGCAAAAGATATTTACACGTCTAAAATGACATTTTATTTGCTGACGCTTACACAAAACCAGAAGTGGCTAGTACAAAATGCATTCCATCTAAACGCTGTCTTGGAACAAAAATGCATCAGATGATGAATTCTTTTGGAATTAAAGGGCTGTTAATATCGCTCAACCCAAAATATTTCGGAAGGAGCACCAAAATAGAAGTGCATATTTTATGCCAAATTCAAACCTGCCCCCCCCCCTCTTTAAAAAAATTTTACTTTCACCATCGTCCGAAAAGCCTACATTTTGTCTGGATTAATTTCGAAGCAAGGCAGGTATTACTTCCCCTCCAAGTGATTTCGACGAGACATCACCAATTTTGCTGACGACGAGATATTTCGTCCATCAACATCTGACCAATTTTGTAACGACGAATTATCTCGTCCATCAAGGTCTAACCAATTTTACTAATGTCGAGATATTTCCATCAAGATACTAACAAGTTTTTTTTTTTTTTTTTTTTTTTTTGACAAGATCAAGATCTGGTAAGTTTTTTTCTTTCGATGAACTATGTCGTCCATCAAATATCGTCAGTTTTGATGGACGATACCTCGTCGAGACAACCATCAAAAGGGTTCCATACAAAAGTGACATTGATCCGAGCTGTGGAAGCAAATCAAGGATTCCTGTGTTTCGATACACCGTCACGGTTGAAAATGGAATATAAATTTGAGTGTAAATACATACCCTTGTTGAATTAGTCACCAATTTTTTTTTTTTTTTTACTAGTTGAAATTCATGTTATTAAATTATCCCTCATATTCATCAAAAATTATAACATTTTGATTTTGTAAATGAATAAACAACCTGTTGTAGGAAGAAAAAAAATTCTGACTCAAGGAGAACAGGACAAGAGTATTTTGAAGATGAGAGTTGGATATGTTTTAAAATTACGTATAGTGTAAGACTTCAGAAAAGTCACTGGGAAGCAAATAATATATTGCTTTGGTAACCTAGTATTTGCAGACTTGAAATTGCCCCTTTCGTTTTTCTTATGGTTTTTCGAAAACTAGGCCCATCCTGTGTCTTTTTTTTTTCAGTGGAAAACGTATTGTAAAAAAGGATACGATAACATGCCATGTTCACGTGTGGCGATCTGTGTAGTCGTGTGACAATTTCCTCAAATAAAGAACAATGGAAGAATTCCTCCTTCCCGTCTATCGCAATTTTTCTGTCACTTTCGAGCCCCCAAACGACTGATTAAGACGAAGATTTCTCGTCGGTGTGGCATGAGTTAACACAATTTTTTCATTCCAGGCCAATCGTAAATAATATCCGCTGGCGCCTGCGAACTGCGCTTTATTGCGTGGGTCGGAAGAATTGATTTCGGGTATTTTTTTAAGGACCGAATTCCTCACACAGTGTTTGTCTTGCTTTGATGTGCGATGGCTCGCTGGACAATCGGCCATTATGATGGAAGATTGCCTTTTCGGATAAAATTGTTCCATCGGTTGAATATCGTCTACTTTTTTTTATTCACCGATTCTTCCTCCTTTGCAGAGATTGGTCGACCATCGCCGCGCTTCCAGTGGCCGAAAGAAATTAAAAAAGAAAATGGCGCTTCGTCTTTTTCTGTATGCCGATTAGGAAAATAAGTTCTTGTATGACTCAAATGTTAATTTCGTCATCGTGTTATGCTAGTGTGACGTGTTTAGGGTGTGGTGAGTGATGTGTCTTTGGTTTATCGATGTTTGGGTAGCCGGCAACTACAGCTTTCTGTTCTTTTAATGTGTTGCGGTCCTGTGAGAAAGCTTTGCGGGTCATCTGGTTATTCACTACTGTTTGACAGGAACGTGCAGTGCTCGGCTTGCATGTTTTCGAACACACGAAACACTGTTTTTTTTTAATATGCCACTTGTATTATTTTTTAGGGAGAAGCCGGAAAAGAATTGGACAGTCTATTCTTTAGTCTTATAATTAAAGATAATACGGTCTTTTATTTGATGCCGTGGCTCCTTTTTTTTCCGAGGGACCCTTAACTATAAAAAAATTCTTATCATTTCCTCTTCAATATTTCGTTAGTTGCCGAAACCTAACCAGACTTCGATGTTAATTTGTTTTCATTAAAATTGAATAATGATACTTTTTTATGCTTATGAAGACATACAAAAATAATTCATCAAAGCTAACAACAAAATTGCCTTTGTTTTTTGTATTGAGTTACAAATTTCAGTTGATGACTTCCAAATTTTCACGTCATTGTACAATTTTGATTCACTGAATCTCCAGAGAATCATGCTTTCCAATTAAATCACTTTCAGAAAATATTTTTAATCTCAAAATTTGTCTCACTGAATAGGATATATTTAAACGTTCGACGAACTTTCTGAAAAATGTGACGTTATGTATCAGCCTCTGGTAATCCACGCAGTTTATAAAAAATTTTCTCCCAATACAAAATTTCGCTTAAGCAAAACAAAAATACATTTTTTAATTTTGAAAGCAAACACTTACGCAGGAACCGATTGCATCTTCCTTCACTGAAGTTGGATGCTGAAAAATATTAACTCTTCCTCATCCAAAATATTCAGTTAGTGTTTCAAACACCGCCGCTGTTTATTAAATTTCTTTCGGCTTTTTGTTGTGATGAACATACATATCGCACTCCGGCAAGAAAACTGACACGTCAAAAAATGTAAACTTTTGATAGGTCATTGAAAAATATGTTTGAGGTGCCCCAGCATGTTATATAACAACTAGTGAAATCGTAAGAGGGCAGGAAATGTAATCTGTTTATTATTTCAACGCGAAGCTTAACGTGACGTCACAATTTCTTGCAAAAAAATATAAAAGATATTCAGTTTAAAAATTTTATTTACTTGAAGAAAATCATATTTTTAGGTATCGATGTAATGTGAAATTTTCCGCAGATTTTAAAACCCTTGAATTTTTTACTCTATCGTTAACGGTCTAAGCGATAGAAAAAGGAACTAAATAACTCCAGTTAAAAGTTTTTGTTTTTTAACGTCTGCTGGAAAATCATTTCTCCGCGCAAAATGAAAACGGGAACGAAAAAAATAAATTTAGAATACGTGATCTTCTATGCTGTTGCATTCAATAATGATTAAATTTCATATTAAATTAATCCTCAAATGTTCCAAATTGAATTTTAAAATCCGCCGCCACCCAAAATTTGCAAAAAAAAAAAAAAATCGAACTACTTGTGTGCCAAATCCCATTACTGTAAGTGCCATAAATTCGTCAGGACTTTGCGGGCAGACCACATACAGACTAACACTTCCTTTTATAATATTAGAGATTCTATAGAATATAATAGAAGTTACCACCATAAATACTTAAAATTTATAAGAAGCTTATTACTATTGCAATCTAAGTTTTATAGCATCCTTTAAGTTGATGTTTCTCAAATTCTGCAATTTTGAGTTGTGACTTTTCTTGCCGGGGTGCGATATGGTACAGCTTTAATATTTAGACTTTGTGGCAACACTCTTTCCACATATATATGGCTTGCTTTTTTAATCGCCCAGGAAGAATTTCTTAGAAAAACGGTTAGCAGTTTTTCGGAAGAAAAAAATTTACGAAACGAATTTTTTAAACAAAAATATCCACTCAACTGAATGTCCTTTTTCAAGTTTTTCGACTGGTTTGAATTTATTGAAACAATCTATTTTTGAGGAAATCCGAAGCATACTCACGTTAACTGTATGCAAACTAAACGGTTAACTCCATCTCCTACAGTTACCCAACCACAAGAAAAATCAAATTTCACTAAAGAATACCCGGAAACGTTTCGACAACACAGAAGTCATAGTAAGATCAAAAGACTAATTTACAAAAATCAATTAGAGATTCAAATAAAAGCAAGAAACTATACAGCCTGATGCGACTGCGCTATGTCGTGTTTAAAATCCAAAGTGAAAGTTTTAATTCTTCAAATTTACAGAAAACGGAAAAGAATTGGGGAAAAAATTCAAATAGATCAATGAAACAAAAATGATGAAGATTATTTTAAAATATTCAAGAATAAGGGGCCGGAAATGAAAGTTTTAATTTTGCGAGGTAGCCATGATCGGAAAAATACGGGATTGCCTTTGCCTGCTACAAAAAGTACTGCACCAAAAAATTGATTGTTTTCGAATTGTATATGAGTACGTGTGTGTTAATTTTGAGTGATTAGGAATGCTCCTCGTCTTATAAAATTACCTTACTAAAATTATAAAAATGACGAATCTACGGGGAACTAAAGTCATTCTCAATCGTTTCAACTCTTACAATACATTTCTAAATAGGCAGTACGAATACATTTCTAAATAGGCTTCTACCTAGAGCGGAAATTTTAATTTTTGCCAGGACTTTTCGTGTCCGATTGAGGAGTGATTTCACATCTTTCAAAAGTATACAAAATGTTCGAATCAGTTTATTGCGTTGACGTTTGTTAAAGACTCGATGCACAAGCGATATAAATGTGTGGCAAAAAAAAATCGTGATATTCATCGGACTTGTGGTGAGATAGGTAATAGGGGAGAGAATTCACGTTGCCCCATAGGTGGCAAAAGGATAAATCTAGCCCCGTTCCTGGAAAATTTTACTCTTTTACTAGTGACACTTTTGCACCGGAGGTGCAACCTATACGTCTTGGAATGAAAAACTTGAGTGTTCTAAAAAAAATAGCTCTTCAAGACTTGAAAGAAAGACCCCAAGCGATAGGGATTTTTTTTTCCTTCTGATCTTTTTGAGCAAAAATAGGAAACATTCCTTGTGTGCATTAAAAAAAGCTGCTCAGATATCGCGCACCGTTATCTCCCGAAGAAAAGGTTCCTTTGCCAATTGACGGCTCTCCCCTGCACACCAAAAAAAAAAATTTCTTGTCTATAAATCAGAAGAGCTACCGGAAAACAGATAAGCCTCCCCTTCTCTTTCGTTCGAGGGCCACTTCGGGACCACGCCCCGGTGTCTTGACATCCCTCGGCGTGTGTTTATGTTAGGGGCCCACTCCAATCCAACAGAACTCTCCCGAGTGAAGTGCCCCGCGCTCTGTGTGATGTTATTGTTGGTGTGTCCGTTCTCGGAGTCTGCTAGCTTTTTTTCTTTCGCCTGTTTCTAAGAGCTTCGGCCTGCATCGATAGGCGAGCATCTGGTGTTCGAGCACTTGGGGTGTCAGAATAATAAAAAGAAGCGACCTTCGACACCCCAGATTCAATCGGGTTTTTTCTCTCAATCCCCGGATAACAATGATGCCATTATGTGGACCTATCGGCAGCAGCTCTGGGATCCCATCCCTTTCGAAACTGTTGGTGTCTTGTTTTATATCATTTTGCAAATGAATATTTTTCTTTTGTACTATTTTTTCCATAAAATTTCAATTTTTCTCCAATTCAGCTTTTTGCTATTTAGAATATTTCACGGAAACAACCATTCCAAAGTGACTTCTGCTCGAGAAGCTTCAATTAGGCTTGGCCTCCACTGGCGATTTCTAGTCGCGCGATTTTTCAGTCGCAAACATAAAACTCATTGTTTCAAATACAAGTGCACAAACTTGCGACTCAATAATCGCAACGATTAAAAAGTTGCAACCGGTCCTATTTTCGCTGCGACGCGACTGTGGCTCTACGCAATGAATCACACAGACGGGCATGGACATGTGCACTAACTTTCTATAATTTAGTCGCAGTTCTGTAGCAGTCTTGTTCTAGTGTCTGTTTAAAATAGTGCAAATACTTGTGTAAAATGTCTGACAACGCGAATCTACCGAAGTTGATGGACGAATATTAACTGTATTTTATACTGAGTCACTCATTAAAGATATTGAAAAGAATTGAACGAAATTGAGGATTGTTATTGATGGACCAATTATTACCCAACAATTCGTCGTGGTCCAAAATTATGTGATGTTGTCCTCGGATCTTTCTCTTAAGGGATTGATCCCATACCTTCGTCAATAGCCCGTTGTGTTGCTCTAGAACGACGTTGATTAAAATTAACTTACCTTTTACCCAACAATTCATCAAAACTACTTTTAGTCATTCGGTAATACTGGTTGGTTGATTTTGACTTTATATCGCAAGGTCCTGAAACAGACAAGCTGCACCAAACGCCGGATAAGGTCCGGTGTACACATACGGATTTTCAACGTGCGGCGCCGCAACGCAAGTGTGGTCTGAGATACATTAGATCCAATGGAGTAGTGCACACATGCCTCCGGCGACGCGTGCAACTAAGAGTATGTCCATGATGGCGACATTCGTCGCATCAGAAAGAGCTTTTTCCCTAACAAGTGGGACAATTAGTGATAAAGGAGTCAGCTTAAGGGAGAGAAGTTAACTTCCTTTTTTACAAACTGTAAATAACAAATATTGAGGCGTATAATAGCTATAAGCCCCAATGTTTTTTATTTGCAAGGCATAAAAAATAAGTTTGTTTCCTCCCATAAGTTGGAAATTATTTTTAACTAACAATAATTATAATATTTACTAGGGGGCCTGCCCCCTGCTCGCTAACGCTCGCCAACCCCCGGAGGATTGCTTCGCAATCCTCATTGGTTCGCTGCGCGAACCTATGCTCGCTTCGCTCGCCTCAATGAAGACATGGGTCCTAGCAGAAGGGATTGTTTACAAAATGTTACCAAAAAAAATGTGTTTGAAATCTAAATTTCCTTTTTTCAGAAAAAATATATACTGTACCTCTGAAATCAGAATTCAAATGAAAACTTTGTGCAAATTTGACTCGAAATGTGAGCGTTGCTTTGGAAATTGAATACCCAGCATGTTGTTTCTGTGGACATTTTCCCAGCACTCAAACGACCCACACTTTTTCATTGAGTTTGTTCCCGAAAGTTGTAGTGCAAGCGTCTTGTTGAACTATAATTGTTTGCCCTGAAAAGGACCGTTTTTTAAATGGCCCTGAAAAGATCCTCCGCTTTCTTTGATTTCTATTATAAACTAACTGCAACAGCTCATTAAAATTTCCTCTTTTTTTTCAATAAAATTTCATCTGATAACGCTATAAATTCAATCGATGCGCGAGATAAACAAACAATCGTACAGTGTTGCCAAAACGCGATTACAAATAACGTCTTTTTTGCGTGCCACGTAAGAGAATTATATATATAGACTAGGGGGCCCGCCCCCTGCTCGCTAACGCTCGCCAACCCCCGGAGGATTGCTACGCAATTCTCATTGGTTCGCTGCGCGAACCTATGCTCGCTTCGCTCGCATCAATGAAGACACGTGTCCTAGCAGAAGGAATTGATTACAAAATATGATATTCCAAAAAAATATTTTTCAAATCTAAATTTGTTGTATTACATAAAAGATATGTACAGTACCTCTGGAATCAGAATTTAAATGAAAACTTTGAGCAAATTTTTACTCGCAATGTGAGCGCTGCTTTGGAAATTTAATACCCAGCATGTTGTTTGTGTGTACATTTACCCAGTACTCGAGCCACCCATACACTTTTTGACTGAGTTTGTTGTCGAAAGTTGTAGTGCACGCGTCTTGTTGTACTATAATTGTTAGACTTGAAAAGGACCGTTTTTTAAATAGCCCTGAAAAGATCCTCCGCTTTCTTAGATTTCTATTACAAACCGCAACAGCTCGTCTAAAATTCATTTTTTTTTCCAATAAAATTTCATCCGATAATGCTATAGATTCAAATAAGGCGCGAGGCTCCTAGTAAACAAACAATCGCACAATGTTGCCAAAACGCGGTAACAAATAACGTCTTTTTTGCGTGCCACGTAAGAGAAATATATATATAGATTATGGATCACCTACTTATAGGTAGTAAGTACATAGTACCAATTTGAAGTTGTTGTAATTATTATTTTCTTTTGGGTATTATTCAATTCAAAAACAAAATATTTGTCAATTGTTCGAATTAATTTGTTGACTTTGTTTTGACGGTTGAAAAAAAATCTTAGCAACTGACAAATCAAACCCCCCCCCCCCGCGCTAACATTAATGTTAAAGGTTACTAAATCAGTTTTAAAGAATGCGGGGGTAAGTTTAAATACATCGATGTTTAAAATCATCGATTTTTGGGCGATGTATAAAAGCATCGATATTTAAAAATTCAACATCGATGTCGCATCCATACTAATCTGATACGACTGACTACGCTACTGAATTCGTTTGTCTTTTCAGGGCTGCCACATGCGACGTTTTGCTGCTAATTTTCAACCCTGGCGATTAGGGGTATCTTTTAAGCAAAATTGCTTCGAACGCTACAAATTTAATATCTTGGGAGACTTTTTTTGAAATTTCACCAAAATGTCAACGAAAGTTTTGTCTCACTTTTGAACTGTTAGCGAACGGAAAAAATATTTTTCAAAATTTTCTCTTGAAAATTTTCTAAGTGATGCCAATTACGAAGTTTTGGCGCCAAGCCTTGGCAATCTCAAAAGAAAAATATCGGAGTATATGGTTGCTAGTTTGTAGTGAAAACCTTTTTAAGAAATAAAAATGTGTGCAATTTAAAAATGTAAATTTGTTGGAGATATCTGCAACGCGTCGTTTTATAACTGATCCGCACATTTTGTTTTAGCTGATTACCTTCAAATCTGAGCAACTCACAATTCGGTTGAAGAGGATACTTTTTAGCTGCTTTTTTAAAAAATTTCTGCTATTTCACAAGTGCTATGACTGGCAACCCTTCATTTGGAATAAATCTGCGTGCAACTCCGACGTTCGATGTAACTCATCCGCGGAAAGTCCGTTTTGCAAACAAAATTCATCACTGTCTTTCACTCGCCATCCAGAGAAGTGCTGAACAAGCTGATTGCTGCTACGTTTTGTTTGAGGCCCGGAATTCTAGCCGAGGAGAGCGAAGTCCGTTTGGAGAGAAAGAAGGGCCTTGTTTTCCGCCAATCGCATCCGCCCATCTTGAAAGCAAATAAATCCTTGCCCTCTCCGTCTCTTCTTTCGCTGTTTGTGCGACGCGCGTTGCGTCCGGGCTCTTTTTGACATCGCTTCTGATCACTAATTGTGTAATTAGTAGTAAATAATGGAACTGGCACGCATTTGGAGTTCCAGTTCATTCATTGGGATTGGTCGGTTTCCCCTTTCATTTTTTTTTATTAAGAGTTCCCGTCTATAGATAGAATAGGCGTGGCCCTCCAGTGAAACGCACTCTAGGGATTAGACAACAAAACATCGATTTTAATAATAAATCTCCCAAAAAACATCGATGTATTCAAACCTTTTTTTTCTCCATATTTAAAAAAAAAACTGGTTTAGTAACCTTTAACATCAATGTTATCGTGGGAGGGGGGGGGTGTAGTTGTAGTGTCATTTGTAGTTGCCGTGTTTATTAATTTATAACTAAGTTTATCTTTAACTGTCAGAATAAAGTTTATAAAAATAATAAAAATAACAATTAACAAATCATTTGTTTTCAAATTAAATCAAAATTTCAATATTTACTATAAATTGAAATAGGTACTACTAACTATAAGTGTAAATAGGTTGGCACATAACAATACTTTATTGTTAGTTATTAATTATTCATCAACTTATGGGGGGAAGCATAAACTTATTTTTTGTGTCTGCAAATAAAATATATTGGGGCCTAAAATTATTTTCACCCCAATATTTGTTGTTTACAGTTTGTAAAAAAAGAAGTTAGTTAACTTTCTCTCCCTTCAGCCGACTTCTTTTTTCACTAACTGTCCCACCAGTTAGGGTAGAAGCTCTTTCTGATGGGATGGATGTCGCCATCACTGACAAATACCACTGTTATTTTTTAAATTTTTGCAATGGTACTTTTTTATTCAAAAATAAAACATCGACAATGTAAAAACATCGACGTTAAGGGGGTCCGGGACACATCGAAATTTTTTTTATTAATTAATTTAGAATTTTTTTTGTACTGATTCCCAGCTAACTAATAAGCAATTTCAACACAAAAAATTTCCAAAAGTTAAAAAAAAATTTAAAATTAAAGTTTTTTGAAAAAAATAAGGGTTATTTTAAATTGCTAAAACTCAAAATATTCTTGATCAATTTTCAAAATTCTTGCAGTAACTTATTCACAAATTTATGAACTTTAATTTTGATTCAGCAATTTAAAAAATAATTATTTAATAAACAACAAAAAATATTTTAATTGAAATTTTTGAAAATTTTAAGGTACGTTTTTTTTAAAAAGTCATATTTTTAAAAGTAAATGTTTGTTTCAAATTTGCTGAATCAAAATTAAAGTATAACGTTTGAAAAAGATATGTTCCAAATTTCAACCCTTAAACTTTATCGGTTGTCGACTTATAACAATTTGAATACAGGAAATCTTGAAAAAATGTATCATGGAGAAAAACGCATTTAAAGTTTTAAAGACAGATCTTGTTGCCATGACAACAACTGTCAAGAGTGTTAGATTTTCAAAACAACGCACCACAAAAATTACTATATCTCTAGTTCTAATTAAGATACATACAAACATGATTTAGACGTCATTTTAAGCAGAGAAACACATATAATTTCTTAAAATAATAAAAAAAAATTTCGAAAATTTGACGATTTTTGTGTCCCGGACCCCCTTAAACAAACATCAACTCCAATAAATCGATGTTTTTTTATAAAGCATTTTTTTTAAGACATCGGGGTCGCATTCCCAATTTGAGTTACAGTTCATTCATTGGGATTGGTCGGTTTCCCCTTTCATTTTTTTTTTATTCCGAGTTGCTGTCTATAGATAGAATAGGCGTGGCTTTGTAGTGATGGGTTCCTGGTTGGGTTCTGTTTGAAACTCCTGTATGTGGATGTTAAAGCTGTAAGTTCAGTAGTTGTGGAAAAGTAATTTGGAGACCCAAGGCACAGGTAAATTTGTGACCCAATTTCGTGATCAGTCTCGGCTAAGCTGACCATTAATTTAAACGTCCCTATTCATGTTATTAAGGAGCAGCAAAAATATCGGTTTTGAGTTCACTTTTCATTTTAATGTCGTTTCTTCGTACTCTAACCTCTAGTTATCTCCAAATGTGTTCCATTGGGTTTAAATCTGGCGACTGAGGTGGTGTTTTTATAACTTGTCGACAATTATAGAGACATTTGAGTCAAATGTTGAGAGCCGTGTGCTTAGGATCGTTATATTGATTTATAAAAAAAAAATTGTTTCCAGTACCCAAATTGTGGGTTGATAATTTTAAATTGTCTTTTAAAATATTTAAATAAAGAGCATGATTGATTAGGCCGTCAATGAATACCAAAGTACCTAGTCCTGATGCTGACATGCACCCAAACACAAGGACACCTCCACCGTCATGCTTTACTGTTCCATCTAAGTTCCGTTAGGATTATGTTCTTCGGTTTTCTTCTCCATACAATTAAACGCCCATCGGAACCAAAAATGTTAAATTTGCTTTCATATGCCAATAAGACATGATTCCAATACGTTTCGGTCTTATTTGTCATTGATTTAGCGAACGAAAGCCTAAGCTTTCTATTTTTCGCCCTTACGAAAAAATTTCTTCGGGCAGAACGCCCATTTAATCCAGCTTACATGAGAACCCTTCGAACAGTTTCAGATGAAATCGAAGTTGAAAATTTTTCAGTAAATACTATAGAAATGTTTACAGCACTCAAACTTGCATTTTTCACAAATTTTCTAGCTATAAATCTTTGATAATTTTGAGGTAACTTTGCCGGATAACCTTTTCTTACCTTGTTTTTTCTTTAAAACGTTTTATCACATACTGCACCTTAGAATGGGATGAATTTACTAATTTAGTCATATTCCAAACTGCTTTACCACTACTATTATAAAAAACAATCAATTTACGAATGCTGTTCGTTGTTTCCTTGCGACTACGAGTTGTTGGGTTTTATTCAGAATTATACATGGAGTTATGAAAAAATATTGAACTTTATATTGGAATTTCATTTCATTCAAGAGCTTCTTTTCTGCAAACTTTTAAAATGTACGAACACTTTTGGGACCTACTGTATATATGCTGCTGTATCCTGGTTGAAAATCACTAACATATAACAAAATTATACCACCTGAAATAACCATAAAAAAAACTACAAGCTTCAGACACATCGCTTTGTCCTCACATCAACCGCTTGATACCGTTCCAACTGCTGATATAAACAGGCCTTGGGTAAGAATCCTGGTCTGACCACGGATGCTAACAATGGTTCGGAATCCACCTAAAACCACAGATTCCGGTCTAACTAGACTTTAGCAAACACTGACCGTAATGATAAAACAAACCTAACTTCGAAAGCTAATGTAATGCAGTATAACCTTAACCCTTTATTTACTGACGGGGACTTTTAAGTCCCATCAGTTTTCTCATGGTACTGTATTAATTTAAACGCTTTGAGACCCATTGGGACTTTGAAGTCCCCTTCTATGAAGTTAGTTCTCCATAAAGAAGAAAATCTGCATCTGCCTAAAGACATTCGTTTCCAGAACACTGGCCAAAATTTGTCACATCACGGGGAAGATGTGAAAATGTGTGCTTCCAGAAACGTTGAGTCAAGACCGCATTCAAAGTGTTCTGAATGCAACATATCCCTGTGTATAAATGAGATTTTTTTTTTGAATATTATAAGAAATAGCTATAGAAGTGATCTGCTTTCTGGGTATAAGATAATGTAACAAATAAATATTGGCTTTTTTTTCCTTCTCTTTTTTATATATTTTTATTTTATGCACAGAATTATTTTATATTAATCAAATTTTACCAAATGATATAATATTACAAAAATAGTGCTTCCGTAAAGTCGGGACTTCGAAGTCCCTAATTATTCCCATGTAATTAATGACCTTGGTGATGACTCATAATGAAAATTGTCCCATAGGATGCACCTTAATTACGTATTTAAAAAAAGTTAGCACAAATTTTAAAAACTTGAGAAATTCAGTAAATAAAGGGTTAAAGGCAACCACATTGTTTCTTGAAAATTATGGTCTCTCTGAGAGGTTGTCTGAGGTGTGGAAGATAATACGTAAATCCAAATTACTTAAAACCAGAATATTTAAATCTACGAAATTCGCGCAAATTGCGATCTGAAGCTTTTTATTCCCATCTCATTAATAATGAGTATCAACCATTCATTCTCTTTCGAATTCCAGCTATCGTTGAGAGCCGCGGAAACCCAGTTGAAAGTGTAACGGATTTACAACCGGAGAGTTGCGAGTTCGAAACTACATCCAACCAAAGACCATCGTGTTCTTGGTGACTGGTGCATGTTAAATCTGTCTTTTAACTCAAATATCCTCGCGTTGGCGTGGTGTGGATGTTTTGAGAATGTGAAGCCAGCTCACACACATGGTGTTAACCTGGTCATCTGAACATGATTCAAAATTATGAGGTGTCCTCTGATGTTTTCCTTCGGAATTGATTCCGAACAGCCGATAGCCCTACTGTTTCTCCAGTACGACGTTGATTCGCCTACCTACCATTCGATGTGTCACCTTTTTTTAAACATCCAGATCTGTTACAACTTATGATTTTGAGTCATACATCGATAATTTAGTCTTCAGTCTCCAAAAAATTTCACTCGCCAGGAGGTAGTGTTGTTGATGGTATCTAAGTAGGGACATTGAGTCCACTGCCGTTTTCTAAATAGACTGTAGGCCTCAGTGTCTAGAGCGGCGGAATGTAATTTTTTTTTTTGCAATAAAACGATACATTTGAAACGTCGATTAAAATACATTACATTGCTTTATAGCGACTTGCTGTGAAATAAGGATGCAGTCATATAAAATAAGGTTCAACACAGTAAGTAATTTTGTAAATCACCACTGCTTGACGAAAAAAGATACACATCTCATTCAAGATCATATTGAGAATAGGAAATAATAAATTTGGTCCACATGTGGCAAAAGACTACCAGGCCATGATTGAGACGAAGCAAGACTTTTTTTTTACCTGGGGCTGATGCCGCCATCAGTTCAAAACAAAATTGCATGTTGGAAATGAAAATAGTGTACAACTATTTAACAACATAATTTGTATAAAACAGACAAATAGAACTGTACAAAAAATATTAATGAATTATTGATCGTAATATTATTTTGATTGTATTTCTTTATTTGACTGCATTAAATCTAGCAAAATATCAGGCTTTTATGACTGTTGTTTCTTGGACAAAAATTTAGGCGCCCCTTGTCTTAATGCTCTCCAGACGTTTGTGAGAAGATAATTTTTGTTCTTTGTCTCTTTTCCTTGATCTTCCAAGAAGTGTTTCGACGAGATACCTCGTCCATCAAGATCTGACCAATTTCGCTAGCTATCCGATATCTCGTCAACAAGATATTGCCAATTTTTTTAGGATGATGAGATCAAGATCTGGTCAATTTTTTCTTCTAATGACGAGATATCTTGTCCATCAGAATCTGGTCGTCGAAACTACCACCAGGTTGGAATGCGACATCGACAACAAAACATCGTTGACAATACATCGCCCAAAAACCATCGATGTTTTTAAACATGTGTATTTGAACTTTGTTTCTCCCATTTCTTAAAACTGGTTTAGTAACCTCAAACATTAATGTTCCCCCCCCCCGGGGGTGGATTTAATTTGTCATTTGCTGTGATTATTAATTTGTAACTACAATGTTTTTTAACTGTCGAAACAAAGTAAAAAAAAAATTGATAAGAACAATTAACAAATATTTTATTTTTTAATTGAATATTATTGACGGTATTTGTCAACCTTATGGGGGAAACATAACAAACTTGTTTTTTATTTACTGCAAATAAAAATGTATTAGGGCCTATAATTATTATATGCCCCAATATTTGCTATTTACAGTTTGTAAAAAAAGTTTAACTTTCTCCACCTTAAGCCGACTTCTTTGTTCTCTTACTATCCCACCAGTTAGGGAAAATAACTCTTTCTGATGGGACGGATGTCGCCATCACTGTGACAAATGCTTAGTTGCACGGTTATTTTTCTTAATTTTTACTATGGTACTTTTTTTATTCAAAAATAAAACATCTACATCGTAAATACATCGAACAAACTCGAATAAATCGATGGTAAAATCATCGATGTTTTTAAAACATCGACATTGATGTCGCATCCCTGCCACCAGGAGGGATGATAGTAATGCGGTTGCAGGGGTCTACATGAAAGGAACAATTGACTTTGAAGCTTTACATTTTGAAAATAGAGTGCATCGAAACCTTCAATTCACACCATTTACCCATAGTACTGGAGAATACTTCTGTGACAAAACCAAAATTCTGCTAAAGAAAACACTTTTTAAGCATTTCTTAAATTCCGCTCCTGTCACCCACCTCCCTATTGCCGCGAAACTGAATACACGTAAATTCTATTCCAAGAAAATGTGGTGGGCGCTCAGAACCTTAATGGTTATCCTTTTCAAGTAGGATCTTACTGCAAGATAAATTTTAAAGTGAATTCTCTTCAAAAGCACTGTTTTGTGTGTTTCCGAAACACTCCCTCGCATCTAAAAACAACTCCCGCAGCTGTCGATTTGTGGTAAGAATCGGTAACTGTTACCAGTTTGAAAGAGCCGTGTTCCAAGTCCATTACAGCAGTCTAGCATTGCTGTAATTCGAAACCAGCACTTCACTAGTAGTGTCCCCCTACGCGCACACTCCTGTTGCCGATAGCAACTTACTGTTAGTTGAATTAATGCTTTTTTTTAAGAGGCTGAAGAATGACCTTTCTTTATTCTATTCTGCCACGGAGAAAAAAAATATCGCTTATTTATTGTTTAATTCGTGGAGGTCAGAATTGAAAAAGTGTCGTTTCTTTTTGTAACGAATGCCATTTTCCAAAAATAGCGCAATACTTGGAAATACAAAAAAAAAAAAAAAAATCTTGTTTTTGGTCTCCCTTTCTATGGTTTTATTATGTATTTACCAGAATTGTACAAGTTTGAGAATTTGTAAGATTCTAATGTTCGTAAATTTTTGAAATTCCCATCAAATTTTGAGCTGTGTTTCTGAGTAAGGTCCGGAGCACGCATCCGGTTTTTCAACGCAACGCAAGTGTGATCTGAGGTACATTAGATCCAATGGAGCAGTGCACACATGCCTCCAGCGCCGCTGGGGCGACTCACGTCCAACGTGCGTGCAATTTGTACCGCGGTTTCCCACGGCGCAGCACATGAGTCTCCGTTCTGAACTACCTATTTTTCATAAACAAATGGAATATAAATAATAATTAATAAATAGTTGTATCCAGTAACGTCTATTTTGTTTCAAAGTATACTTTTTTTACACCAAGTAAGCGAAATAAACACGTTTTCTTCTAAAGAATATTTATCCCAAATGGCGCAAAATGAGTTCGAGCGTCATTTCACTGTTATGTGTGCATAGTTGGGCTTCGGTGCCGCAGCGGCGGCGCACGTTGAAAAACCGGATTTGTGCATCGGGCCTAACTGGTCATATATAATTTGACTAACAAATTACGAGATAAAACAAATTGTAATTACTAAATTACTAAGCATTACATTACTCTGTAATGTAATGCTTTCCGCCATCATAAAAATTCTGACACTGTATAAAGTGATTTCTATTGATTGAGAAGTTTCGGAAAATTCTTTGATCACTTTCAAAAATTATTCCATTTCTTTGAGAAAAAAAAAGCCTGTAATAGCAAATGGTCACATTTGGAGTTCTCCATTCAACCTGATATACATTTAAAAAGTGGAAAAGGGATTCCAAAATTTCTTATTTGTCAACCTCCTCGGAGGTTTATATTCTGCCCACAATGCTACTTTCTTATTTTGAATAATGTACTGTTACAACACTAAAATCAAATTTACATAATGTAAGTGATACTAACTTTACACTCAAATGTGAAAAATGAAACTTCGTATTACTGCCCTATTCGTATACCTTAAAATATTTATCATTCCTTTCTTTGCTTCTCTTTTCATTAAAAAAAGTTTTAAGTGGGCTCAATATTTGGACCTTAAGATCCGTTTGGCCGTTTTTCTGAATTAAGTGTACCAATCAGTTTTTCCAATTCAAATATCTATTAATCCATACCAAAATTACCGATTTGTTTAAATGTACTTGGTTTGAACTGTGGAGCAAAAATACTCGGAAAATCTCGCCGTTCTAATGAAATTCTTCAGTCGTGCAACGACCGAAGGTAATGAGAAATCTAAAAGATAGAAAACAGCGCAGACAAGAAATTGTTAGCGAGAGATAAAATAGATTTACACATGCCAAAATATACCGACTCTTTCGAATATCTGTGACATGTAGTTGAGGAGGACGTTCAGGAGCTAATTGTGGTAACATGACTGAGGTATGAACTTTTTACCAGACACTGTTTCGAAAAAAATTAACCATATAAGTACAGAAATTCTGTTTTGTATTTCTAGAGTAATTTTATTCCATATTTATTAGTGGGGTCAGTAGGTATGCCCACTGTGCTAGCAACCTTAGAGTTATTTGTGGGTTCGATTCCTGTCAGGTTTATTTCTATCTTCTGTGTCAGTAAAACTTTCTTTGTGTGCGTACTACTTGATTTTGTATGTCTGACGCAGCATTACAAAATATGGCCCTTGCGCTAAAAACCCTCAAAACTACCATTGATACAGCTTCAGTCTACGTTTATAGTGGTGGCAACGGCCTTGGGGCACTTCTAGTAGCCAGTTATGGCAGGTTAAAGAAACTCATCTGTATAAGTGTTAATGCGATTTTTATGGCAACCTTGTCCAGCGGCAAGTTTAAATTTTCTATTCGAATATTCTTGAAAGTTCTTTCAAAATCCGTTAAACTGTTGTTTGATTCCATTGATTCATTTGAAATAATTCTTTCCTTGGAGAATTTAGAACTCCGCCTAAAAAAACAAACGCAAAGGCCGTTGCCACCGCTATAAACGTAGACTAAAGCTGCACCCAACGATTTGTATTAGTATGAAATGTGCATATCAATGATTGATAAACATATTTGAAACGATGACAAGTGTGTAACGACACTAGCATGGTTTGTTATATAAGTAGAAATTTCAAGTCGGGTGCTATGCTCCGTATCTTCTAGTATTATTATTATTTTTTTTATTATTATTTTTTTTTTTTGACTATCTAGGTCGAGTGCACTACTTATAGATATATTAAAGCGATGAACTTTTCATTTATTAAAAGCGAAATACCTTTGATTCTGGAGTTGGAAAATCTTTACAAGAAACCACCTATTCAAGAAACACAGCTTATGGTTGTCAAAACACAAAGAAGTCTTGTATCCATGATATTCAATTTACTGTGTTTTATATCCTTCGTTTAATTTCTTTTTTTATCCCACATGTTTACGATTTTTTTCCGCTGCCCCAACATAAACAGTTAAATGCTACCAGGGATCTGATAAGTGGTCAGTCAGTTGCTCTTTCACTGGATTTGCTGGATCTAATTTCAAGAATACTGGAATCAGTTTTACCCTCATTTCTTCATAGCTCTTTTCACTACTTAACCTAGTTTCTTTCGAATATGCAATCGGTATTCTGGCTGAATCAGTAAATCTTGTATTGCTTGAAGTAAAATATGTCCGATTTTCCTGGGTGAGTGTTGAGGGGGGGGGGGGTCACTTTATTATGCAAGTTTTCAGAAAATTGTCTTGCATGTGTTCTATGTGCGGCTTCCAATTAAGATAATAGTCTATAGGACTACTCCTGAGTATTTGGTATTTGATTTGTAAAGACAAAGGGATATGTTGTCCGTAAAGTTTAAGTTGTGACAATTTAGTGGGATCTCTGCAGAGAAACATGATGGCTGCAGTCTTTTCAAAAATAAAGTTTGATTCTCCATCTAACAAGCCAGGATTCCCGAATCCCTCGCAAGAAAGTTTGAAATATTCACACTGTACGACGGTGACGCTCTCAATAACTGGCGCGGTTCGTGGTTTGCGCAGGAATCTTCATGCTTTGACAAGTTTAAACTTACATTGCTTTTATCACTATAGCTGTGAACTGTAATCATTATCTTCCCTCATTATACATCTTTCGCGATCGTAGAGTCAACGTTTCGGTATTCTAGGCGGGGATTCTGTGTTTCCAAGTTGTTTAGATTGTGTAAAACGGTCCAAATTTTTTTGCTCCAGCTTTTTCAAAGTGAATTACAGTACGTGAGTGCAAGTTCTGATTAATACCGAGCATTGATTTACTGTTTAATTCCGATAGCTTATGCTATGTTTGCGGTGAATTGACTTTAAAAGCGCACCGAGAACCCCTTCTTAAAACTTCTTATCAATTTTACTTTGATTGCCAAGTTGACGATCAGGACAAGGATTGGGCTCCAAAGTTTTGCTGCACTACTTGTTACAGTAGCTTGACCAAATGGCTAAAAGGTACCCGTAAATCAATATCATTTGCTGTGCCCATGGTTTGGAGCGAAACTCGCTGTCATCTCACAGATTGTTACTTTTGTACAACTTCCACCGTTCACAACTATAGTGATAAAAGCAATGCAAATTTAAACTTGTCAAAGCATGAAAATTCCTGCTCAAACACGAAGCGCGCGAGTTAGTGAGAGCGTCACCATCGTACAGTGAATCTTCCAAACTTTCTTCCGAGGGATTCGGGACCTCTCCTCCCTCACCCGCTTTTAGCCAAAAATGTTGCTATGTATTTTTATTAGTTGGAGTGTTTGGGTGAGGAAAGGGGGAGGCTAGAAGCTGGAATATGTGAAAAATAAATAAAAAAATTGCAAAAAAAAAGGATTTTTTTTTTACAATTTAAGGGGACAAATCCCCTCTAAATCTCCCTCCTTGCTTCAAATGTTCATGTTTTAGAGCTTTTCACCTCTTTAGCCCTTCAGAAGAAATTTAATGGTTAAAATAATCCTTTTCCACTCTACAAATCAATTTATGTTCATACAATTAGTATATCGAAAAGTGATAAATATAAGGCGATGCGTCCCCAGAAAACGGTGGGTGAAGGGGGAAAACGGGGTTCATATTCGAATTCAGGAGGTCATTTTACATAAAAATCAGTAGGAATAATGTCGGGGCTGATTTTCATGCAGAGCAGTGGTATTGTGGAGAAAGAGGCGACTCCTTTACAATATGCAAATTCTGGACGCTTTGGCTTGATCCAATTTTCCTAACTGGTAGCAGTTTTCGTCTGAGTGGATTAAGCAGTATTGTCTTGCCTGATGGCAAGAGCTAATAATAATCCTTATAATCCCACCACACTGAGTGAGAGCATAATTTTTCTATGGTACTATCCCGCCTTCCAGGTTCATTGTAGTGGCTCGCTACTCTTTCCCCGTGATCTTTTACGAACGACGTTGTCATAGACAATCCACTTTTCATCACCCGTAACCAGCTGCTTCAAAAATGAAACATTTTCCAGGCTTTTAAGGGGCGTGTCGCAGATGGAAATGCGAGCAGTTGAGTTGTGTTCAGTCAACTCGTGTGGCAACCAAACATTGAGGCGAGAAACGTATCCTAACGGTGCAAATTGTTCTCTACACTTGTGTGGGATATATTGAGTTCCGTAGCAATCTTACGTACAGATTGGGATGGATTTTTACCGAAGGTAGACTTTATTACGGCTGGGTCAATCCACGGTCAATATCCGTTGGACAACCGGAGAGCAGGGCATGTCGCTGAGTTCAAAATCACCGGAAAGGAACTTGGTGAACCACTTTTGACATGCGTTCTGTTAAGGTATCGTCCCCATACACATTGCAGATTTTTCTATGCGCTTCTGCGGCGTTTTTACCTTTATTGAAATAAAAAAGTAAAATATGGCGAAAATGGGCGTTTTTTTCTTTTATGTGTACAAGTACGCAACTCGCACAATAATCTAAATTACCCGGTGGGCTTATGCAAATTACATGCAATTGACGTCGCTTGCCACGTGAGCTAGTTACGCGTTTGCGCTGTGCAGTAGAGAATGTTGATTGGAGATAATCTGTTCCACAGAAAAACCGGACAAAGTTATTTGTCAACCTCATTCTTTTAATAATGCCATTTATGCAGGTTTATCCTCACCCCCCCCCCCCGTTCACATGAGGCGCGTAAAACGCGCGTTTGGCGAGACTATCAGGGTCCCGTTCTTCAAGGTCGCAAAGATAGATACTTGAATTAGAGGAATAAATAAACATAATTTAATGGCGGGACCTCGCCATACACGCGTTGAGACGCCTCATGTGAACGTGGCCTAAAAATTCACGTTCCAATTTTGCAGTTGCGTCCTTCTTCCACAACAGGGATATACTGTGTATGGGTCATTCTTGCAAAATAGGCAAAATTCATGTCCCTTCAAAATTTATAGAATTCTATCACTCTGAAGATTTTGTCAACTTTCAAGAATAGTTTAGGATCACTTTTATAATCTACAGAATTAGAAAATTAATGACATATATTTTTATTTTATACATTTTTAAAACTTTAAAATGTCAAATATCATTGTCCTGGCATGTCCCTGAGTGAAATTTTACAATTTCTTCATTCATTAGGGTTTTAATATTTATTTATATATTCTTGTAAATAATTTATTCTGCTTCTTTATACATTTGAAAGGTTATTAGTTACAATAATGGAAATAATATTGCAAAAATTTCCAAAAGTAACTTCAATAACTATTGTCCCAAGTAATATCATCATTTTCCTGGCATCTCAGATATCATTATGTGGGTAATTAATAGATGACAGCACTGAGTTAGAAGAATACTTTTCAAGTAATCTGGGGTTGAGGTTATTTAAATAAATAACTGCCATTTTGAAAAGTTATCAACTTTTTTTTTGGTCAGCACATACAAGTTCAGAGTTCAAGGTTTATGTATATTGAAGATCATTTTCCTGGCTTTGATAAAAATTAAATGTTTGTAGTAAATTTTTAATTTTTTTTTATTATCAAGTGTATAAAAGATATTTCTTAAATGTGTGTGAAATTCAAATTGAAATTGTAAAGGGTTCATCCATTAAGCCCTAAACAAGCCTATTTCATCATTATCCTGGCCATCATTGTCCTGCCTTTAACATACCAAGTCAATGATGTCAAGACAGAAAATGATGTTTTATGTTCAGTATTTTATAAATATTTAAATTATTAACTGAAGACAAATACATTCTTTACTTTTAACTATTAACTTTTGATTATTTATTATTCATTGTAATTTTTTTAATAGTAAAATACCTTATAATGGGCTTGAAATTTTGAAACTTATTTGTTTCTTTTATTTAAAACATAATGTTTTTGTCATTGCACCTAAAAATGTCTAGATATTACTAAATATCCTTTATCACATGCTCTTTTTTTGTAAGTTGTAAACAATATATGGACAAATATGAGTGGTAAAAAGAAACAAACATATGAGGAAAGGTTGTTAAAGAAAAGGTTAGCTGAAAAACGTCGTCAGGAGCATATTAAAAAGAAATTACATAAAGTTTGATACAAGAGAAATTGAAGAGGCATGTGAAATATATGTTAACCAAAAGAAGAAAGGAGTGGTAAGCCTATAGCTAAAATGAGTTCGAGGCAGAAAAGGGGAATTGTAAAAATAGCAAAGAAAATTCAAAACTCTATCGCTTGAACAAGAAATTGTCATCCGATAGAATTGGCTACCCAAACCAAGTGAAAGTGGTATAGATATTCAACTTTCAGGTTCTTCAAACCCAGACACAACAAGAGATGATAATGTTAAGAAAAAAAGTTAGTGAAAAAAGTTAGAAGAGATAGAGCAGAGACCTACATTCGTATAAAGAAATTGGAAGAAATATTTAAAAAATATACAAGGCAAATGGAAAAATACAAAAAGAAATACTACAGATCAAAAATAGCTGAGAATTGATTGCAGTAATTTTAACACCACACAGCAAAACACGTAATCTGTTTAAAAAGCATAAAAGTTGCAGAAATAACTATCCACAATGTTCCTACTTTCTAATAATACTTAAAATATTCGGGAATCCATAATTTCCTGAATTGTCATGTTCCTAGTAATTTTATTTATGTACTTAATCAGCTGAATTAAAAATACATGGTCATATGAAATGTTCAACAAGAAATTCATATATTTTTTTCTATTTTCATCATTGTCCTGGCAGGTTCGTCATTGTCCTGCCTTCCAATATTTTGAAATATTTTTTTCCTTAACAAAATGTTAATAATTTAGATTGCTGATATTTTTAATTTACTTAATGAACATGGTAGAAAATTATTAGGCCAAAAAAATAAAGTTTTAAAAACCTTCGATTGAAAAAATTTTAAGAAGCCAATTTTTCCTATTTCACAAGAATGACCCGTATAGAACATTGCAAAAGTAAAGAGTTAGGGGAAATATTTCTCAAATACGATAGCATAGCCATAACTTGATTTCAGAGGAGTCACAAATGTTTAAAAAGAATTCTGTTTAGTACAATTAGGATTTCATCGCATTTTCAATTTTTTTTTTTTTTCGTTATTTTTGTTTACCAGACTATGCACTTATAAAATATTACTGTTAGAGTGCACATAATAAAAGTGAAATATCGATTGTTCTTAAGTACGTACATGTTCCCTAAGTGTTTGCAAAATAAATTATTTTAAACATTAAGCAAGTTTTCAAATATTTCTTGAAATTTTCATTTTAGTTTTATGTACCACTGTTGGGGTGGGGGGATAGAGGATGTTTGAGTGAAAAAGGATAAGAAAAACACAGAATTCTTAATTACCGCTTCCATACTTCATAATGAATATAATTCGTCTTAAAATATGAAAGTATTAACTAATTTATTTATTTTCAGAATAAAACAACTTAAATTATATAGATGACTAGAAAAGTATTTTATGCATTTTATATTTTTTATGTTAGAATATTTTGGGGGGCTTAGACCCTTCTAGCTATGCCACTGGTTTCAAATTGCAATAACTTAGCTGTTGCATAAATCATTAAAATACGATTGGTCACAAATATATATAAAATTTGAATATTTTCTTTGTACATTGTATGGAAAAAAAGCTCCTATGTATTGAGAGAAGCTCCTATGATTTTGCTAAGGAACATTATTTTACAATTTCAGATATGGTGTGATATATCAGAAGAAAGCAAGTCCTTTGTCCGTCAACTTCTCCAGACAGATCCTGCTAAAAGACTTGGTGGCAATGAAGCCCTTCAGCATGCATGGTTCACTACATCTAAACTGACATACTCTCCACCAAGAAGCAGCTACAGACACAAAAGCGACCATCGGAGCTTAAGATCCTCCAGGTCGGTAGGATCTTCAAGGTCTGGTGGATCCGTGCAATCCCTCCGTGTTTCTGGTCATAGGAGAGTTCAAATTCATCATTTAGAGGCGTTATCATCTGATCCAGAAGTGGCAGCCATGATGTAAATCTTTTGTAAGTTGAACTTACCAAAAAAATTCTAATTATTTACATCTTGAATCATTTTGTATATTGAAAAGATTTGTAAACAAAGAAATTTATTTACCATTTGTTGCAAGCTTGTATTCACTTGAAAGTACATGAAAATTCTCATTTACTCATTAGAAAAAATGATTAAAAGTTATAACTTTTACCACCTTTTTGAGCATGGCTTTCAGCTTTGCCCTGGTGTTTTCCATTGTAGAGAATTGAAGGACTTGTTGCAACAACATGATACGCAGCACTTTTGGTAAAAAATTAGATCTGAAAACACAGGTTAATTTAATACTCTGTCTTGTAATTATTTCATTATTCTACCAAAAATCTTTTAACTATCACCATTATGTGTAGTTTATTTATTGCTCCAAGGCTTTATTTATTGGTTGTTTGTGAAAAACATAAGCGTCAAAGATTACTGATTGCAACAACCACGTATGCCCAAGAAGAAAAATATTTGCTGTTATGCTTCAAATAGTTCTAATGATGATTCCAGTTCAACTTTGATGCTACTGATAATGGCTAGCAACCTTCAAATAATGTCATCCTTATATCAAATGAGTTGAAGATAAACATTTGACTTACACTATAGTTACACTATTCTTCTCAAATATCAGAAACAAGTATTCACAAATAATTGTGTTGTAAAAACAAATCACAAGAAAAATATTTAGTTTTCCTTTTAATATGGAGCATACTTATTATGCACATATTTATCTATCTAAGAAAATAAAAATGTGCATAAAATATTGTTGAGACCCAGTTAATTTTAAATGTGTAATTTCACAATTGCCTTATTAAAGAATGTTTAAGGGTAACACACACAATGAAACAAGCCTCTAAAGAGTTCAATGTTATGTAAAGCAATTTATTGAAGTACCAGAATAATCTACATTCATGGAAATGACAATACAGGAAAATCTTATTTATTATTGTGAAATATAGAACAATGCTTAAACAAAATTAGAATTTTTCAAAACTTAAAAATTGTACTTGGCATTTGGTTGTATGTAGACATAAAACTGGGGGAATCCCCCTCCTCCAATTTATTACTTGTATATATTATTTACTTGTTAATTTTAAAAATTTTCTTTTCCAGAAATTCATGGACTAAATTGCTGAATGACAACCAAAATTCATATGACTGGTCAACATTCGGATGGATTCACTTTTTGTCTAATTACGAGTAGATATTTTATGTAATTGTATCATTGTCCCATATGTGCATATTTGTATATAGTTTTGTAAAAATTTGTGGTGTTACTTAAATATATATATTTAAAAATTTATGTATAAAGAATTTTAAGCTTTTAAGTCTTGGATGTTTTGTTTATTTTCCCCGAGATTGCTGTTTGGAGATGCATGTTTTTCTGAAAATCTGAGTTGTTTCTGAATGTAGAGGTATTTAAATTAGTAAAATTTACTCCGAAAAATATGTGTAAAAACCTTATGTTCAACAAGTTTTATGTAAATTTTTAATTTTTTCTTAAGCACATTGAAGTTTGTCAGTATTTAAAACGAACACTGCACAGTTGTAATATTTAAAAACAACATATCAGGATTTAACATAAAAAACATTGATTTTTAAAAATGATTGCAAGGCAGTAAAAGTGCTGTTCCCTGTTAAATTGGACAAAAGTTCATGGTAATTTACCAAAATGTCAATGTTATTGAATATTAAACTCTTAATTTTCATTCACAGTTTTTATAAACATGAGAGACTCCTCATTCATACCTTACATTCTCGAAAAAAGTGCATAATCGGAATTAAGATTTCAAGTTTTTAATTGAATAGTAGTCTACTCGTAAAATATTTTTTTTCTTAAGGGTATGTTTGAAATTGTGTTTGTAAGAAACGCGGAAACTGTCTGTTAAAGGCTGTTAGATGAAATAGTCAGCTGTCAAAGCCTTTGCCAATGAGTTCAAAATAAATTTATTTAAAACATAATTAAAAAGTATAAGCAGACAAATACACCGTAATTTTTTAATTTCTTCTATACATCAAAATGAAATTTTTAAAGCACCAAATAATCAACATAAAATTATCACTAATTAAAACAAGTAGTTTTAACCTCATCTTAACATATACTTACCATTACCACACTTCTAGAAAACTACAGGAATTTCATTTTTTAAACAGGGAGAAGAGGCTACACTTCTTTAATCAGATAGATCTACATTCCTTCTAATTACACTGAATTAAATTATTTGCAGATTCATAAATTTACTAAATTAGATTCACAAACAAAAATACTGTTGCAGTTTTCTCAATAACAGAATTTTTTGCTATTGAATATTCCAGGACTTATTTACAAGCTCATTAAATTTTATCTTTCCCCTCTAATTCAGGATGTCTAACCATTAGCGATTTCATTCTTCACATTAAAGATACACAAAAAGGGAAATTCTACTGTTCCATACGTAGGTTTTGAAAATTATCAACATTTTCAATGCCAATACTTCATCCAAGATTTAGATGGGGAAGCTTGAAAGTTATACTGTTACGTCAGTCTGTTCACAGTCTAAATTCAAATACTTAAATCTTCATTTTGGGAAAATTAAAGTAATGGTTTTTGTGGCCGACATCAATGCACTGGATTCCCAGTCACTGCTGTGGCCTTAGCTAAGCGCAGTTACGTCCTATTAAATGTCATACAGTAAGAAAGATTATAAATACAAAAATATCAAACATTCCCGACTTCATATTTACAATACTGTCTCAAGAATGAATGGAGCTACTTGGTCTTGGGAGCAACATGTTCTTCCGGGAGATTATATGAGTTATATTTCTCAAGTTGTCACTGGGCACTAGTAACTGCAAGATCGTCTGCCTAAGGCCCGGTGCATACATCCGGTTTTTCAACGTGCGGTGCCGCTGCCGCAATGCAATTGCGGTCTGAGATATATTAGATCCAATGGAGTAGTGCACACATGCTTCCGGCGCCGCTGTTGCGACGCACGTCCAACTTGCGTGCAATTTGTACAGCGTATTTCTCCGTTCTGAAGTACCTTGTTTTCATATATTAATAGTATATAAATAATAATTAATAAATGGTTGTATCCAGTAACGTCTATTTTACAAAATATACTTTTTTAAGCCAAGTAAGCGAAATAAACACGTTTTCTTCGATAGAATATTTATGGCAAAAGGCGCGAAATCTGAATTTGCGTCATTTCACGGTTATGTGTACATAGTTGGGCTTCGATGCCGCACGTTGAAAAAACCAGATGTGTGCACCGAGCATATTTGGCTTGTCAAACGTGAAGTATAAGGCCCGGTGCACACATCCGGTCACACATTTTTTATCACCTCGTTTGGCGATGTAACATCCTATGAGAGGGTTGGTGTGTGAATCCGCATTTCTATAGAGTGGTGAAGTCACAAACACCATGGATGGACAATGGCAGGATCTCATGTAGGATTAAAAACGTATCAAGGAAAAGAAAACAAATTTTTAGTACTTGGATACATTTTTATTTCATGAGTGGCCTACCATTACTTGTTACTGAGGCCGAGCCGCTACAAAAAATGTACCCAATGGAAGTCTACTTAATATTGAGAGTGTAATCTTTTCTGCCAAGCAATAATTTTTTTGAAAACGTTTTGGAATTGGGCATATTAGTATCATTTTCTTTTAACAAATTACAAAGCTGACTCGTAACAAATTGAGTCCCGGGATTCAATTCTAATTTCAAAGTTTCCATAACCATCTTGGAGCGTCGGTAGCCCATTTGATAGAATCGATAGTACTAGTCAAAATGAAAAGACTACGCATGAAATCAAATCGCAAAATCACGAGACTCACTAATAGACAATCGTTAAGCATCGAATTTTTTAAGTAAAAAAAATAACTAATGTATTCAGAAATCGACTTTTTTGTACAACTTTAGTTTTTAAAAAAATTAGATGACTTGGTTTTTATATTCAAAACGTAATTTAGGTACCCAAGATCATTGAAGCAGATGTCTTATAAATACATTAAAAAATTAAGTTTGCAAATGTAATGACGTTTTTGGGTGTGATATAAAATTTTTCAGATGTTTAAATATGTAAGCACTATTTTAAATATTTTTTATTGAAACGTATTCATTTGATTTCTACAGATATTCAAATACATTTTTGTGTTTAATATGATAGCAAAAAAATACAACAATCTCGCTTCAGCACAGAGTTTACTCGTGTTGCTGATAGTTTCTTCGATGAAAATTTATTTTGACTTTTTGGAGTCGCGCATATTTTAAAATTTTCCATTTTTTTAAAAGTTCTGAACCAGTTTTTTTTTTCCAACTGTATCTTTCCATAATCATCAGCAAGACCATTGATTTACCACCACTGGCAATGGTGCCACAAGTTGCCATCGGACTTTCTGATATTCTCAAGAACATCTTGGCGTCTTCTAAGTTGATCGATGTGGTGTTTCTAAACAAGTCTTTTGCCGACCAACCGGTATAGTGGTTACGGTGTTAGCCTCTAGATCGGAAGGTTCCTGGTTCGAATCCGGGTACGGGCATGGATGTTTGTAAGCCTACGGTGTAGAGGCGGCTGGTGCACCTTAAATCTGTCGTGGCCGAAAGTCCTCACGTTGGGTTGGCGTGGAAGTTTGGAGAGTGGGGTGCCAGCTCAGGTGTTGCTTCGTCATCTGACCGTGGTTCAAAAATTACGAGGTGTTGTCCTCGGATCTTTCCCTCAAGGGACTGATCCCGGACCGTCGTCAATAGCCCGTTGTGTTGCTCTAGTACGACGTTAACTAAAATTACCATTACCTAAACAAGTCTTTGATTTGTCTACACCTTTTATCTAGTTAATCCCATTACTTCAGTTCTGGTTATTTGTATCCATTGGAAAACCTCGAGCATATACAGGATTCAAGTGTGCAAACATTCGAAATCTAACTGCAGCATCTTCATCTTGCATGGACTCCGTAAAATCTGGATGCAATTTATCCAAGCATGTCCTTATACGACGGTTCATTAACAGTTCAACAGGCAAATCTTATGTGGAATAGCATGTTTGCGCTAATAAAAACGATGCAGGTTCCGATTCCTCGTGATAATTCGTCGTAGAGAATCTAGTTTGGACCATCAGTTCCGCTTAACCATTTGATGATGGATGTCTATGAGGAATCAGAATATGCCGAATACAATTATTTTCAATGAACTCTTGAAGTTCTGATTAGGTAAATCTTGTGTCGTTATCAGAAATAATATATCGGATATTCCGTGCGTACTGAACAGCTTTCTCAGTACTCCTTTGTACATTTGGAATCTTTTGATTGACCTTTGACCACCTCCAACCATCTTTAATATAAAAGGAAGTGTTTGTCTTGTTTATTTTCTGAGGGCAAAGTCCTGACGAATCTATGGCACTTACATTAATGGGATTTGGCACACAGGTAGTCCAAATTTTTTGCAATATTTGTGTCACGGCGAATTTTAAAATCCAATCTTGAAGATTTTAAAAAGAATTTAATGAAGTTTAATTATTATTGAATGCAACAGCATAGAAGATCAAGATTCTAAATTTATTTTTTCCGTTTTCATTTTGTGCTGAGGAATGATTTTCCAGCAGACGATAAAAAATCAAATCTCCGTGACCGTTAAAAATAGAGTAAAAATTTCAACGGATTTGAAATCTGCGGAAAATTTCACATTAGATCGATACCTAAAAATATAATTCTCTTCCAATAAATAAAATTTTTTAATTGAATTTGGTTTATTTTTTCGGAAGATAATGAATGTGACGTCACGCCAAGATTCGCATTCTAAAAATAAACAGATTGCATTTCCTGCTCTCTTACAATTTCAGCAAAGGAAAGCAAAAAATATATAAAACATTTTTCAGGCATTGTTTAGTTCTTTTTGTAAAAACGGGATCGAAAGATAGATTAAAAATTTCAACAGATGTGAAAGCTGCGGAAAATTAGATGCCAACTAGGAACTTTATACGTTTGATTTTCTTTTGATAAATAATTTTTCAATTAAATAGTTATATTTTCGCAAGAGATTGTGACGTCACGCCGAATTCCTATTTAGTTTGCGAAGGCAATTCCGTTATGGCTGTTATCCAATAGGCTACGAATTACTATTTGGTTTGCGAAGCAAATCAACACCTTGGGTAACGCCATAATGGCTGTTACCGAATTTGACAATGACGAGGCCATCACGGCGTTGCCCGTGTGTTGGTTTGCGAAGCAAACCATTGTTCATAATAACTTGATTTGCGAACTTCATTTACCACGGACAACGTCATGATGGCTGTTATCCAATGGAAATTCGTACCAATCACCGGGGGTTAGCTAGTAGTGGTCACACCTGACTCCACGAAAATAACTATCACGGGCAGCAACGTCGTGGTGGCCACGCAGTGGCTTGTTTGGAATATGAATCAACAACACTCAGAAAGAATGCCCCCTGGAATGGGCAACCGTGATCAATGCGCAGTCTTGACAAAGGTTTCTTTGTTCATTCCTATGTTGTGGATGCTTTCCCTATTGGAAAAAATTTTTCCGGTATAAAAAAAAATATACCGGTTTATGAAACACCGCATAACACAACATAAAATGAGGTTTAAAATGACAACTTGAAATTAATACCATGCTGGGAATCTGCTTATTTTTAAATGAGATTAAATTAATTGGGTTTGAATTCCAAGAGTTACATGCCAGCAGAGAAGTTGTAAGTAAATTGTTGAAATTTTTTTTTACGATATGGATATGCAATATGGAAAACGTGTGGAAGCTCACATGGTAGAACAGGTCAAACATGTTAAAATTAAATGCATTTTTAACTGTTGAATCAGTAACTAATGGTGACGATGATTATTAGGATGTTGATATTTGAAGAATAAATATTTTTGATTAAAAAATTGTCATTTTTCTCAAAATGGGAGTGATTTTAATCCTCTACTACCTCCCACTTTCACCTAGAATTGTCTGTATTGAAAACTATTTTAACATTTGTTTTTACAGTGTCACATAAAATAGCAGCTAAACAAAGTTCATATCCATTTGTCGATCGCAGGTCATAAGAGACTCATTAGTTTTCAATTTATCACTATATATCTTGTCTCCAGATCTGATATTAGCATAAATGGCTTGTTAATTAAAAAAACAGCTAACATTTAAACATGTATAACTAATTTTACTTTTAAAAATTAGATTGCGCCTACTTTATTAGAGGGGCTATTATCTCTCTCCGGATTCATTTCCATACACATATGGTCAATCACACTTATTGTATTACAAGTCTTTAAGTTATTATTACAAGTATTTATAAGCCAGTATACTGTCTTAAATACTTCCAGTACATTTTCAAACTGGTTTCAAAATTTCCAGTATGTTTGAAAACCGGTATCAAAATTTCCGGTATGGTTTCATACCGGCTTCAAAATTTCCGGTATGTTTCTACTGGTTCCGGTATCATTTTGATACTGGTATTTTGAACTTTTTCCAATAGGGTTAGGAGGCGCATGTCAAGTCTTTTGACATAACATATATCGCAAGAATTCAGTGACTTCAATCTGTTTGTCCATCCCTGCCCACCATATATAACTGCGGCAAGGACTTAAAAGCACACTCAGTTCATTGATGCGAATCATGAAGAGTAGCCAACATTTGATCTTGAGATTACTTAGGTATGAGGTTCTCCGTCCAACACACTGCTTAATGTGTAGCAGAAGGAACCATTGGATCCCCGAGGGAAGTTTGTGGGGTGTCCTTGAACTAGAACTATAGGAATGAAAGGGAACACGACAGGGCCGGCTCCAGGGTAGGGCGATCCGGGCGGCCGCCCGGAGCGCAATGATCTAGGGGCGCCAAAATCATGGAAAATGAAAATAAACTGATAAAAAAAATTAAGTTACAGGCTTTTATAAAATGCACTAAAACTAAAAAGTAAAGAATATTTTTTTATCATTCTGATATCATATCAATAAATTATTTTTCATAATATTGCATTGTCATCGGACCCTTGTAAGTATACCAAATTTCATTGAAATCGGTTCACGGGAATTTTCTCAAAAACGCGTTGCAAGATTTGACTGATAGTTGACAAGATTAAGAGGCGGCAGGCGGAATTTATCATTTTTATTTCTAAGCACATAATTCAAATAATATAATATATTTAAACATTAAGGCAAAACCTACTTGAATTGAATTCAACATGACAAAACCACTCAGCCAACGCCTTTCAAGAATTGACAAGTTTTTCGGCCCGTGGCAACACGACTGTACAGGAAACAACAATTTTGAAACCAAGCGAAACAAGATCTAACAGCCCTTTTTAACTGCATATAAAAAGGAAGTAGACTTAAAACAATGCATTATTTGCCACTAGACTTCGGCTGGTGCGAAATAAAATAGTTTGTTTGAATTGTTAGTGCAAAAAAGCTTTAAAAAAGTGTTTGTGCAAATTGTCCAGTGCGTTTGGCTTCTGTGAAGGTAAGTGTTTTAATTTTTGTTTTCATTTTTAAAAACTAATCAAATCCATCAGACATAAGCCAATAAAAGGGTGGGGGGGGGTAGATTTCAAAAATTAGAGTTTAGATCAAAACATGGCTTGTGTGGTATCAAATGAAAGGTAATTGAGTCTGGAGTTGAATGAAATACATTTTTTAAAGTCAGTGACGCATAAGGGGGAGGGGATTTTGAAAATTAGAGTTTAAATCAAATCATGGCTTGTGTGGTATCGAATGAAAGGTAATTGAGTCTGAAGTTGAATATAATACGTTTTTTTAAGCCAGTGGCGCACAAGTGGGGGATTTCAGAAATTATAATTTAAATTAAATCATGGCTTTTTTTTATATCAGTATTATTTTTTATTTTAATTAATTTGTTCCAGAAACCAAATGTCCGATGCTATTCTCACCAAAACATTACAAGAAAAGGCTTAAAAATGGAGAAGAGGTTTTAAGAGAATGGATAGTATATTCCGTATTTCAAAATGCTTTGTACTGTTTTCCATGTCGACCTTTTGCTGCACCATCTAGCTTGAGCACTCTTGGCAATCGGGGATTTAAAGACTGGAAGCATTTAGGGGACTCTTTAGCACATCATGAAAATGCTAAAACTCATATAGATTGTTTGAAATCATGGCTTGAATTGAAGCAAAGATTGAAAATAGGTGAAACAATACATGCAGTTTCTCAGAGACTCATATTGATTCTGAGATAAATCACTGGTCTGAAATTCTTTTACGCATTATATCAGTCGTTAAAATGCTAGGTGAGAGCTCTCTAGCTTTTCGAGGAACAAGTGATAAACTGTATGAACACAATAATGGAAACTTTTTGAAGTTAATTCAGTTATTGGCTGAGTTTGATCCAAAAATGGAGGAACACGTTCGCAGAGTCCTCAATAAAGAAGAAATCAAAGCTACATATCTAGGGGAAACTATACCAAATGAAATAATTGAATTATTGCATGACAACATAAAGCTCCACATCATTGAGCAAGTTCAAAAGGCCAAGTATTATTCCGTGATTCTTGACTGTACTCCCGATGCAAGTAAAGTAGAACAGATGACATTTGTGGTAAGATTTGTCTCCATACAGGAATCAGAGTCTGAAGTTCAAGTTAATATCAACGAACATTTTTTGGGTTTTCTACCCATTGAGAGATCAACAGCTAAGGAATTGTCGGAGGTTTTACTAGAAGAGCTAGAGAAAAATAGGCTTAAATTAGAAAACATGCGCAGTCAAGGGTATGACAATGGTTCCAATATGAGAGGAGAAAAGTCGGGAGTACAAACAAGAATCAGAAATATAAACCCCAGAGCATTTTATGTTCCATGCAGCAGCCATTCGCTAAATTTGGTTGTAAACGATATGGCAAAATCCTCGTTTGAGGCAGCCAACTTCTTCAATATTGTTCAAAAGTTATATATATTTTTTTCTTCCTCTTCTTTTCGTTGGGCAATATTACTGAAATATATTGATACTTACACCCTAAAACCATTGAGTAATACGCGATGGGAAAGTCGAGTCGACTCATTAAAAGCTCTGCGGTTTCAAATTGGTCCAATTCACGATGCTTTGTACAGCATATATGAAGATTCAGAAATCGATAATATGATCAGAGACGAGGCTAGCGGATTATTAAATAATTTGAAGCAGTTCAAATTTATATGCTCTGTTGTGATCTGGTACAAAATTTTGAGTCATATTAACCCCATCAGCAAACTTTTGCAAACTGTAAATTTTAATATGTCACAAGCTATTGATATGCTTAGCAACTGCAAACTCTTCTTTGAAAACCTGAGATCAGATGAAGCTTTTGAAAGCATCATTTTAGAAGCAACCGAGCTTGCTTCAGAGATTGACGTGGAAGCTAATTTCGAAACCACCACACCACGTCATCGTGTCAGAAGCAAAACAAGAACGTTTTTGTATGAAGGCCCGGATGAACCCGTTCAAGACCTCAAACAAAAATATAAAATAGATTTTTTTTCTTTTCACACTATAGATCAAGCAATAAATGGCTTGGAAACCAGATATAATTTGCTAAATACTCACAGTAATTATTTCAGCTTTTTGTATAATATTTTTGGTCTAAAAGACATGCCCAGAAATGAGCTACTGGCTCATTGCAAAGATTTGGAAGTAGTTTTAACTGATGGAAATTCAAGCGATCTTAACACCCTGGAACTAGCCGATGAAATAAGCATTGTTTCGTCATTATTAATAAAAAAGGAAACCCCTGTCGAAGTTCTCAAGTTTATCGCTACACTTAAATTCGCACCAAACCTCAGCATAGCATTAAGAATCCTACTTACATTGCCAGTCACTGTGGCTTCAGGGGAAAGAAGCTTTTCAAAACTAAAAATAATAAAAAATTATCTCAGATCGATACAGACGCAAAATCGTCTCAATGGATTGGCAATGATTGCTATAGAACACCAAATTAGTGATAAATTAGACTTGAAATCACTGGTTCGTGAGTTTGCCGAAAGAAAAGTTAGAAAAAGGGCATTTTAATTACTTTGGTTAGTTAGAATTTATTTATAATATGGGATATTAGTTCAGTTAGCATTACTACATTTTAATTTTTGTTATTTTGCCTTAAGTGCTAAATTGCTTATCTTGTTATCTGATGATTGAGTTTTAAAAAAACGTTTTTTTTTCCATTTTTTTCAATGTTTTCTTGACTTTCTAATATGGTCGCATGAGATTTACTTAAAAAAAACGGGGAGGAGGGGGGGGGGCAAAATTAAGGTTTTGCCCGGAGCGCCAAAATGTCTAGGGCCGGCCCTGAACACGATCAGTGGAGAGAGATAGACCGACGTGAGAGGAGTTTTTGGGCTGCGATTTTTCCAAAATATTTGGAAATGTGTAGATTCATGCATAATAGCCAAGAAATATTTTATTAAACAATCGTAAATTTACCAATGATGAAGCGTTAATCTCTCTAGTAGCGCATTCCTCTGAAAATTAAAAAAAGTTGCCGCAGTCGTAGGATTGAAAACTTGCTTTTTTCGCTCGATTCTTAGACGGTTTCCCGAGAAAGTTACGGATCAGAAAATTATGAAATTAACATTGTTTGTTCAAAATTGCACAGAGAACAAGACGAAGAAGATATAACAGTTTAAATGTCTAATGTTAAATGTCTTCAAAAATGAACTTTTTGTCAAGATAATGTAATTTTGAATGGTGAATATTTCTGTAAGGTAGGTTGGGTATGCATATCAATTAACATCGAAATGGAACAAAACACGAGCTATTGATGACGGTCTTAAGATCAAACCCGAAGGTTTCTGCAAGGAATTTTGTTTAGGGCTACTGTGAATTGAAAATTTTGCAGCATGGGATAAAAGTTTTGTGTTTTACTACAAAAACAACGCAAATGAAATTTTTTTATTTCACTTCTTTACATCATCACCTACTATTACATCCTCTAATGCATAATTCTAAATGAAATCTTGCTTTTAAGATTGGAGTAATCATAAAATATTCAATTTTGATAAGAGCTTGTGCTCACAGGGGAACAACTGCGGTCTCGTACCTTCCCTCACAATCTCCTCGCCAATCGGGGCATTTAACGAACAACGAATTAAACGTGCATATATTCTAAGTGCAATTTTTCAGCGAGTATTAGATTTAATTAACCGACGGAAACCTCCTTTATGACAAAATCACAAAGCTATGAAGATTATTTTGAAGTACATTTTTAATATGAATAGAAATTTCTCAGTATTGATTCAGTGTAAAACTAACAACCGAAACACAGTCCAACCAAAGACCATCGTGTATCAACACCTCTTATAGTAGGTGTTCCGTGTACACAGTGGCTGGTGTAAATAAAATTTATCGTAGTCCAAAATGTCCACACGCTGGTTTGGCGTGGAAGTTGGGAGAGTGGGGTGCAGTGCTGCAGTCGTAAGTAAATCAGAAGGTATACCATGGGGCCCCATGGTATACACTCTGATGGTACACTCTACACTCTGATAACCGCCGAATTTTTTCCATGGGCAAAAAACATGTACACACACGCACACACATACATGTATATATGTGTAGGAAATCCTTCCTTCGGACCGGGGTAGGTATTAATTTAACTAAACCCGCTCTCATAAACGTAAACGGCCGTGAAACATGGTAATATTATTCAATTGTTCTTTGAGGTTTTAATTTTTCTGGAACAACTTGGGCGTTTTCATTGGTCTCTCAAACCCAGAATAGTGCACATTTCATATATACCAAAACGTCAACAGATCCTTTTTACCTCTACATGGCGAATATCCCCTGTATTTATATTTTCTGGATCAAGTTTGGATATAACCTTCAAAAGTTGACAATTTTCTTAATTAACATCAGAACAAAGTCTGAATTTCATTCTATCGACAATACTTTGAATGAATTGTTTTTGATTAATAGGTACGATTTTGAATTATGTACCAAGGTGATATCTTGAAATAGAATTATTTTCTTCTTGAATTTTTTGCTTCTACAGTTATCTGCGTTTCACGTGATGTTTTCTAGAAGAAACAAAGCGGTATTCGTAGTTTTTAATGAAAAGCAGAGGATATACGGAATTTGCTGGAAAAACCAGAGGGTATACGGCGGTATACGCCGTATACCCTCCACTACAGCCCTGGTGGGGTGCCAGCTCGGTGTTGACCAGTTAATCACCTGACTGTGTGCACAATTACGTATTATTGTTGTTGGATCTTTCCCTTGGGCATTGATTCCAGGCCTTCACCGATAGTCTCTTGGTTGCACCAGGGCTACGTTAATTCAATACCCTTCATACACGTACCCAATACGGAATACATACAAGAAGCATGCTCTACCACAAAAACGACGATTGGAAGAACATCAGATTAGCAACCGGAGGGCTGCGAGTTCGTATCCAATAAAAACAGTCGTGTACAAAGTGGCTGGTGTACGATAAATCTGGCCGTAGCTTCAAATGTCCTCACGTTGGCGTGCTGTGAGAGTTTGGAGAGTGGGGTGCCAGCTCAGGTGTTCCATAGTCATCTAAACGTGGTTCAAAATTATGTGTTTTCCTCGCATCTTTCTGTTCGGGTTTGATCCTGGACTGTCGCCAATATCCCGTTCAGTTGCTCCAGTGTGACGAAAATTGAAATACCTACGTACATCACTCTTCCAAAAAACCTAGAAACCTCAACATAATATCTATAAAAAAGCTTCTCATACAGGTGGAGAATGACCAACCGGTAAAATGGTTAAGGCGTTTGCCTTTGGATAGGAAGGTTCCTGGTTGAAATCCGGGTCCGGGCATGGATGTTTGTAAGCGTATGGTGTAGAGGCGGCTGGTGCACCTTAAATCTGTCGTGGCCGAAAGTCCTCACGTTGGGTTGGTGTGGAAGTTTGGAGAGTGGGGTGCCAGCTCAGGTGTTGCTTCGTCATCTGACCGTGGTTCAAACTTACGATGTGTTGTCCTCGGATATTTCCCTTAAGGGATTGTTCCCGGACCGTCGTCAATAGCCCGTTGTGTTGCTCTAGTACGTCGTTAAATAAAAAAATTACAGTTAAATTACCAGGTGGATAATAATGTAATTTTTAATTAACGTCGTACTAGAGCAACACAACGGGTTATTGACGAGGGTCCGGGATCAGTCCCCTAATTAAAAGATCGGAGGACAACAGCACGTAATTTTGAACCACCGTTAGAAGACGAGGCAATACCTGAGCTGGCACCCCACTCTCCAAACTTCCACACCAACCCAACTGGAGGACTTTGGGCCACGACAGATTTAAAGTGCACCAGCAGCGTCTACACAACACCTCCTGTAGATATCAAAATTACTTGGTGTTGTTCTCGGTTCTTTCCCTTAGGGGATTGATCCTTGACCGTTGTCAGTATCCCGTTGTGTAGCTCTAGTATAACGTTAATTAAAAATTACCAATTACCTATATATATCTATAGGATATGTTGCTCTACACCAGGGGTGGCCAACCTGTGGCGCATGCGCCAAACCTGGCGCATTGGATGATTACAAGTGGCGCATTGCATTATTGTGCCTCATTTTCTTTTGAAGTAGGCGCCATAACTGAAAATGTCTTCATATTTTCAACACCATAGTACTCTCAGTTCAATTCATAGAGCTTTCTTACTCCTCATATCGTAGCAAATTTTTGAGTTTGCAATTTATATTCTGTGTGATACGACTTATTTGTGATCGTATTGTTCTTTTTCAAGATTTTTTTGTACTTTTAATGTTTTTTTTTTACATTCCTGTGTGTTATCTATCACTGTGCAAAAGAAAATGAGCAAAAGAAGAGCAAAAAGTATGAGAAAAAGTGAATTTAATGAACAGTAAAAAAATGAGTTATTTGCAGCAAGTCCATCAGGAAAATCCTTTTGATGCATTGTTTGTGAAACTACTCTTTCACATAATAGAAGACATGATCTTAATAAACACTATAAAACACAGCATCAGGCTAACATAGAAGGAAAAAGTAAACTTGTTCTCGGGTCGGAGTTACGTAAAGAATATGTGACTAAAAAAAGGAAGAAATCAGAAGGCAAAATATTTTTGCTAATGTAAGTTGTGAAGATGAGGCCGATGACAGAAGCGTCCTATGAAATTGATTTAGCATTGGCGAGAGAAAAAAAAAACCTATTCTGACGGAGAAGCCTTGTTTCCAAATATTTGTACGCCATCTTCGTTACATAGATATTGAAAAAAAATCAGACGAAATTGCTATACCAAGGCAGACTAATGCGAGATGCATCGTGGAACTCTCTCTGGATGCATTTCAACAAACGAAAGACCTTGTCTATTATTTTCTCTAGCTTTTGATGAATAAATGAACATATTTGATGTAGTCCAGTTATAAGCATTTTTGTAAGAGGAATTTATTATAATTTTAATGTCTTTGAAGAACTTTCCAGTCTTTAAAATCATGCCTAGAAAATCTAAATTAGATTATTGTACTCATCAGTATGTGTACTGACGGTATGCCGTCAATGGCACTACTACTTTGCTTGGAAATTTTTTTAAATCGTATTGTACTAAAATATTATTTACCCAGAGGCACTGTGTGGAAAAACTTTAAAAATGCAGCATGTTATGTTACCGGTTGTGAAATGTGTGATTAAAATTAGAGCAAAAGCATTAAACAGATGAGAATTCAGAGAATATTGAATTATTAGATTTGGAATATGGTGAACCTTTTCTTTATTGTGAGGTGCGCTGGCTTTCTAGAGGACAGATTATGAGTAGATTTTGGAAACTGAAAAATGCTATTTATAATTTTTTTAGAAGAGGAAATTGAACTAACTGATGAAAGAACCCTATTATTTGATAGCAACTGGCTATTTGATTAGAAATTTTTCGTTGATGTTATTAGCTATCTAAATCATCTAAATTGAAACTACAAGGCAAGAAGAAATAATTTCCTAGCGCTTAGTACATAGCATCAATTCATTTCAAATGAAATAAAAACTGTTCATCTATCAGTTAGAAAATAAGGATTTGAGTCAATATCCACACTTGAAAGAGCAGAGTGGATGTGCTGCGGATAATAATAATTTGATCAAATATATTAAAATTAGTTTTTGCAATGATCATTTGAAAGTACTTTTCTTGATTGGCTAAATAAGAAAACTACATGCTCGCATTAATAAACCCATTTACACTTAGTGAACAAAACATAATGAAGATGCCTAGTAACATACAAATAGTACTTATTGATTTCAAAACAAATTCATTATTGAAATTGAAAAATGATGAGCTTTATATTCAGATCAAAATGCTTCTGACATGATTAATTTCTGACGTTCATTACCCTGTGAACATTTTCCGGAACTAAGAAAATTTGCAAAGGTTATATATGTCGTTTTGGAAGGACATACATGTGAAAAAGCATTTTCATCCATGAAATTTATTAAAAGGAAAATTAGGTAGTGAATGACTGATTCAAATTTGAAGAATTCTCTGTAATATAGACATTGTTTTGCATACAATATAGCTAAATCATTTAAAACTGTTAATTAAGTCGATAAACATAATTTTATTAAAAAAGATATTCAGGGTATGGCAGGACCATGAATGTAATGTAGAAAAGGTGCTTGAGTTGTATGGCGCGTCTGAACTCGTATGTGAAAAAAATTGACGCATGGTATGCACACCATACGTTCTGCACTGACCCGGATTCGATCCAGGAACCTTCCGCTCTAGAGGTTAACACCTTATTTATCACCAGACTGTCACCTTTTGTCATTTTGTAGCTTTGTTTAACAGAAAAAGGCCGACCAACCAGTAAAATGGTAAAGGCGTTTGCCTTTGGATAGGAAGGTTCCTGGTTCAAATCCGGGTCCGGGCATGGATTTTTGTATGCGTATGGTGTAGAGGCGGCTGGTGCACCTTAAATCTGTCGTGGCCGAAAGTCCTCATGTCAGGTTGGAATGGAAGTTTGGAGAGTGGGGTGCCAGCTCAGGTGTTGCTTCTTCATCTTACCGTGGTTGAAAATTACGAGTTGCTGTCCTCGGATCTTTCCATTAAGGGACTGATCCCGGACCATCGTCAATAACCCGTTGTGTTGCTCTAGTATGACGTTAACTAAAATTACCATTACCATTACCACTCATACAGGCGGAAATAGAAATTAAATAACTCACAAGAAAGGGCTATTGGAGATGGACCTGGATCCATTTCTATGTGAAAGATCCGAGATCAGTGGCCTCGGGGTTTCATCTCATAGAGTTGAAATAAAATATCTGGTATATGGTTGACCCTTGACCGCGCCATTAGCCAACGTATTTCTCCTGTGTGAAGTCAATTAAAACAAAGTTAACCTTTCTTCTCTGTGGTACCTGCCTACCGAGATTAGTGTGAACTGAACTGTTCTGAAAAGTTCTAGTCTCGCCCACAGAGTAGTCTCGACAACTCAACTCAACCCCATATCTTTGCAAAGCGAGCGTTTTCCATGGTCAAAATTCGCTCGTATATGAAAATTTATTTGCCATAATGGTATGCAAATCTTTTGTCAGTTTGTGTGAAATTCTTTTGTGTTATTTAATTTGTGTTGTTTAATTTGATTTATTTATTAGCGTGGAAAGTGATAAATATTATCGATTTCTGATTTTTGTGAATCCAAGCCTCTTCTATACACGTGGCTAGGCCTACACTTTCCGAACAATTATTTTTTAAATTGCTGTAAATTTAAAATTAATTACAACTGCTCAGTCATTTAATCTTGTAGCGAATGACTTCATGACTATAATTCCTCACTATCCATTGTTTTACAGCGCATTACGATTTTTTTTCCATTAAGTCCAGTTTTTTAAATGTTAGTTACGTTGCAGTTTTATGAATCTTCAGTACATATGTTCCTTGAGTTTTTTAGTTTTTATGTAAAATTGAACTTTCATGTTTGAATGATGTATTAATTCCGCTTGTTCAGTAGGAATGAACCACCCAATAATTAACCGGTTAGTGCACAGGTTTCTTAAAAAACATTCCCCTAGACCTGATTTGCAATTGTACTCAAAGATTTTTTTTTATATCCTTGAACAAAGGTAATTAAAATGTATTTTTGTATATTGTTCAATATTTGGTGGCAAACTTCGAATTTAAACACAAATAGTAGCAATCGGTATATTTTGATCAAATACAGCTAGGCTAAACATTTTTATGTCGCAAAAATTTGTCTTGAAATATACAGTACAAAATATGCGAAATTGCAAAACAAATTTCTGTTACAAAAAGGGTAGTGACGAGGATAAAGTGAAAATGAGTTGCACTTTCATTCAATTATACACAGTTTTATTTATTAATCGCTTCACCCACTGGTCCTAGCGATCGTGGAGTGTTTGTTTTTTCCAACTCTACATAAATTGGGTATCCATCGGGTCAATCATTTCATCGACATACAGATGGGGGAGTCGCATATTGTATTCTTTGTATCACCTCGTACACTGGCGTAATATAGTTCTTTCTGAATATCGATTTAAGAGGAATTTCTTTACCTGTTAACGTCTTCAAGAAGGATCTAAAATGTTCATTCTCCAACTTTTAAAGAGCAATATTGTATTTGAACATTGTATTGATTTTGGCACATCTCGTTCTTCTCCGAAGATTGAGACACGTACTCAAAACTTTGACGTGATTGAAAGGCTGTTGAATAATTCTCATCTTTTTCCACTTTTTGTTTGCGAGCCGTAGTTGATTTGAATTTGATAGTTTCTGAAAACCTTCCAAGCGCGCTGAGCTAATTTCTTTGAAATTTTTTTTTTTTGCAAAAATGTTTTTAAAAAACAAAAAATTGTCCATGTATGCAAAAAACTTAAATATGCAAAATGGTCCTAAATATGCAAAATAAATTCTTTTTGTTGTTGCAAATTTCTAAAACACCCTGAATACGGATTTCTATCAACATTAGAGACCTAAATAAAAAGTTAAATCCGAGCTCTACTTATAACAGAAGCCAAAGTTAGCTTTGGGATCTAGCAGTTTCCAGAAAACTTGTAACCCTATCAAAATTAACATCTTCATTGTCCTGCCACTCTTGCATTTAAATTTTTTTACCTTTATCACTTCATCTTGAAATTTTTGAGACTTCAGAACAAGGTTGCTGCAATTTCATTCACCCAAAGATTTATTTATTTTATAAAAAAAAGTTAGTGAGCTTGAGATTGATTATAATTTATTCTCGCATCGGTTGCAATAATATAAATTTGATGTATTGTGGAATAGACCAGTTTGCTTTTTTAAATGATAGGAAAGTAGTCTGGTATTCGCTGTTTTAACCTTTAGTCATGTATTGACCAATTTTTTATCTATTCTATTGTAAATAAAAGTCATGTTTCAAATTAAAGAATTTTATTAAAATAAGCCATGATTGCAAAGAATAGTTTGTAAGCTAAAAATCTAAATTAAAAGCCTTCAAATACAAATTAATAGTCTAAATTCTCATGTTGTAGATCTTGTCAAATTTGTGGATAAAAAGTGCTGCTCTAATTTTGTGTAAAAATCAATTTGTTATTCCAGTGTAGTTTTAACTTTGATGAATTTACCTGTTTATGGAAATTCAAATATTATTTTAAACTAGACTTGTTATGTTGATATGTAAATGCAGGCATGAACTAAGTTTTTGATTTTCATTGTGTTTATTTTTTTCTAGTCATTCCGTCACTACGTTCAGATTGGCAGGGTTGCCTTCATTTCCTTCGGTAAAGATTCCGGAAAATTGTGTACCATTGTAGATGTTGTTGACCAAAATAGAGTAAGATGATTTTTGCATTATTTCATTGGTGAAAAGTGTCTAATTTTTATAGCTAAATTCATATTTGTGAATGTTTTTCAGGCCCTAGTTGATGGTCCTTGCACTGGAGTTGACCGTCAAGCTGTCAAGTTCAAGAGGCTTCGCCTTACCAAATACAGACTAAAATTTCCCCATAGTACCTCAAGCAAAGTTGTACGTAAAGCTTGGGAAGAGGAAAAAATCACTGAAAAGTGGAATGAAACTTCTACGGCCAAGAAAATGGCTGCACGAAAATTGGTATTTTTGTTATTGAAATATTTTAATTACTTAAACATTAACGGGTGTAGATTTGGTTGATAAAAAAATATGGAATATTTCAATTCAAAATATTTGTTATCGCCAAATTCTGCTGATATTTTTACTGGAACAATATTTTGCCCAAGGTACTGGCCTGTCGACCAGTTTAAGGAAAGCTTTGTTTCCAATTCACAATCTTAAGATACAAAAATGAAATGGTACTTTTCCCTTTATTTTAACTAGCATTAATGAGTCGCCCATCATTAGACACACGATTTTTTTATGGTAGGATTTTGGCATCAGGAATATACAGACAAGTTCATTTTTGTAATACGTTTTTGTTGTAAATAATGCTAAACCACACATGGGGTTTTGACTAATCAATATTTGAACAAAATTTGGTTGAATACTGGACAACTAAAGTAGCCTAACTAAAAAAATGCCCTTAAAATGATAATAGTCTCATAATTTCACTCAAGATTACAAATGAAATTACTATCTGCTGCCATTGTGTACAAGTGTAAAAAATTTGACCTGTAAACAAAATACAGGCTTCTTAATAAGTTTGTTTTTGAGTTTGATATTTTTATGGATTATTTAATTAAATTTTTATCAATATTTTGCCATTTCAATTGACCTCAGAAAATTGTAATCTGTCAATCATCTTTAGTTAAAGTATATTCAATATAAATTTCTTACATTTTATATTAGCTATTACAAAAGTACAAATTAGTAATTCTATACTCACAAATATGGTTTTTCTAGCCAATAAACATGAATTAAAAATTTTAGTTCTAAATGTGCTTATTTGGGAGGAATTTGAAGGTTTTTCGGTCTTCTGAGTTGGCAACTCTGCTCAATGCCTCGTTTCCCACTATTAAAGTCTTCCATTAGAAAAATGTTTTTCTCTTTATTTTTATGTTAGACTTAACAAAATACTTCTGCATTTTTGAATTGTGATTTTTTTTGTCTTTTGTATTCATTCTTTAATTACAAAATATGTGTTATATTTTAGAAAGATTAGATATATTAGAAAGAAAATTATCAATTTTTCACTTCCTGGAGAATATTCTCCAAAAAATTGAAAGGTGTTGGAATTTGTCAATGTTAAATGACTCTTAAATATATGGCTAAGAAAGCGATTTTGTAACCTTTATGGTTTTCAAGGGGAATATTAGCCTAAATTAAAAATCATTAACATAGTACTTGAAATGTATTTAATTTCAAGTTTCCTATCATGATACAGTATATTTATAGATAGTTTGTAGAATTTCAAGTTTTTTGCTTTCATGTTCTTACAGTACTTTTATTATGTATACCAATGGTTAAAATTATTTGTATTAATTCAGGACTAATAAAGCACTTTTTTTTGTAACCTTTATGGTTTCAAAGGGAAATATTAGCCTAAACTAAAAATCATTAACATAGTACTTGAAATGTTTTTAATTTCAAGTTTCCCATCATGACACAATACATTTTAAAAATTCTAGTGCAATAAAACGTAAAACTTCATACTATGCTTTGATATGTTCATAGTATTGTTTAAAGTTGATTTGATTTTTTTTTTCTTGAATAATGATTTTTAGTCTACATGAACCATTGTCACAATTATGATTGCATATTGGGCTGTTAAGATCAACTATCAAAAAATAATTTTATAATGTAATATAAAGTTTACTATATTAACATAGGACTAATAAAGCAATTTTGTAACCTTTTGTGGTTTTCAAGGGTAATATTAGTCTAAACCAAAAATCATTAACATAGTACTTGAAATGTCATTTTAATTTCAAGTTTCCCATCATGATACATTTATTTAAATTTGGGCTTCAAATTAAATTCCCGTTTTTCTGACTAAAACTGGCTTATTTAGATATGTTTACAGTACTTTTTATTGTAAAGGATAACCTATTTTGTAAATAATTTTAGCCTACATAAACAAAAAAAGTGTGCATATTAGACTGGTACTTGATAAATTAATTCTAGTATTCCAATATGGTTGTTATGCTTAGTGCATTGAAAGCGTTAACTTTCCTGTTTATATGAAAATGTAGTTTTACTTAAAACGACTTATTATTGTATGAAACTGAAAAGTTTGAATATAATGTGGCTGGAATTTTAAAAATCTTATACAGTTTGTATAAAACACTTTTCTAGCCTACAAAAATTCATTATCATAGTACTAGAAATATGTGTAATTTCTAGTTTCCCATTATGATACATTGAAAAATTGCTATTCCCATAACAAATTCAACATCGTTAATTGAATTGTTCATGGAAACAATTTAATGTAGTTTTACAACTACTTTCAAGGCTATTCAATACTTGCCAACTTTTACGGATTATATAAATTTTTTCGGATTTCCACTTAATTTTACTGATTTACAAATGGGTCAGCCTTTTTATCGGATTTTTAATGTTTTAATCAAGCAATCGAAATATATATTTCATTCTCTGCAACCATCCACTAATCCATAAAAACCCCAAACCTTGTTTTGAGCTGAAATTCAGTGCAGAATTATTAAATGACAATCCTGACACAAGTTTAAATTGTATGTAACACACAGCTTTGGATGCAAATGTGTAGTTACTTGTAAAGTGAATGTTTTTTTTACAGTGGATGTGTTCAGTTTAGTTTTAATACACTACTGCTTTGTGAGGTTTCTGCAGTTGATAAAGATGTGAACTTTTACTTGTGCATTTTTAAATACAAATAATACCAGTTGTGACAGACTGATATTTGTAATACACATTAATCCATGTATTTATGTTGTCATATGGCAAGGTGCGCTCGTGCAAAAGTTTTACTGATGCAGTCAAAGTTGGCAAGTATGCTATTGAATTTGTTGAATTACCTCATTAGTGTTTGAAAATTTACTTTCCCTGTTGATATGCAAGCAAAAGTTTTTTTAAAACTGGTCCTATAGTAACAGTATGATGAACCCTAAGATTTGATAGGAATTGCCGTCTGAATAGTTTGATGACAGTAATCTTTCTGATTGTTACTGAGTGGACTAACATTCAATTGTGAAATTAATACTTGCCTTTTTTAACTATTGTCTAGTTATAGGACAGATTAGTTTGTGGAATATATTTATTCAGTAATAGCATGATGATCCTTAAGATTTGATAGGAATTGCCGTCTGATTCTTTTGATGACAGTAATCTTTCTGATTTTTACTGAGTGAACTAAAATGCAACAATCAAATTATTACTTTGATCTTAACAAGTGTAAAGTCTGATGGCCAGATATTTGTTATGGTGTTGAACGAACATTTGTTCAAGTCAGTAACAGTATGATGAACCTTAAGATTTGATAGGAATTGCCGTCTGATTCTTTTGATGACTGTAATCTTTCTGATTGTTACTGATTTAACTAATGTTAAATTATTAAATAAGTAATTTGGTTTTGACTTGTCTAACTAAAGAAACCAGGTGCCTGTCAATAATATGGAAATTTTTTCAAATCAGTAACCATGTGATGAACCTTAAGATTTGATAGGAATTGCCGTCTGATTCCTTTGATGAGGGTAATCTTTCTGATTGTTATCTGATAGACGAGCATTACATGCTAATCAAACCATTGCTTTGTTTCTCTTGATGTGGTCAAGTGCTATTGTACTATTAAAAATTGTCTTGTAACAGTATGATGAACCCTAAGATTTGATAGGAATTGCCGTCTGATTCTTTTGATGACAGTAATCTTTCTGATTGTTACTGAGTGACTAATAAAAATCAATCTATTTATTAGTTAAGTTTCAACTTTTGTCTAGTCATAGGACAGATTAGTGTATGTGGACAAAATTTATTCAGTAATAAATAGCATGATGATCCTTAAGATTTGATAGGAATTGCCGTCTGATTCTTTTGATGACAATAATCTTTCTGATTTTTACTGAGTGTAATGAAATAATTAAATTACTTTGGTTTTAACAAGTCAAGTGTCAAATTTGATATCCAGATATTTGTGGAAGGTGTAGGTAGTAATAATGTGATGAACCTTAAGATTTAATAGGAATTGCCGTCTGATTCTTTTGATGACAGTAATCTTTCTGATTGTTACTGAATGGATTAACTTTAAATTATGAAATGAGAACTTTGGTTTCATCTTATCACAGGACCAGTATCTGTCACTGAAGTAGAACATTTATCTTGTCAGTAACTATGTGATGAACCTTAAGATTTGATAGGAATTGCCGTCTGATTCCTTTGATGAGGGTAATCTTTCTGATTGTTATCTGATAGACTAGCTTTACATGCTAATCAAAACATTGGTTTGTTTCTCCAGATATGGTCAAGTGTTATTGTACTAAGAAAAATTGTCCTGTCGTAACAGCATGATGAACCTTAAGATTTGATAGGAATTGCCGTCTGATTCTTTTGATGACAATAATCTTTCTGATTGTTACTGAATGGACCTACATTCAATTGTGAAATTAATATTTGGTTTTTAACTGTCTTGTCATATGTTTTATTATTGTCAATAGGTCTTAAAGACTTGAAACATTTTTGTTCAGTAATAGCATGATGATCCAAGATTTGATAGGAATTGTCGTCTGATTCTTCTGATGACAGTAATCTTTCTGACTGTTACTGAATGGATTAACTTAAAATTATGAAATGAGAACTTTGGTTTAATCTTATCACAAGACCAGTATCTGTCTGTAAAGTAGAACATTTATCTTGTCAGTAACTATGTGCCGAACCTTAAGATTTGATAGGAATTGCCGTCTGATTCTTTTGATGACTAATCTTTCCGATTGTTACTGAGTGGATAAAGCAATCATTTTTTAGGTTAAAATTACTACTGGTTTTCTAAATCGGGTACTTTACATTCTACACTTAAAGTGTCTGCTTTAAAATTAGTTGGAATTGTCACGATTTATTTTATTGGTGGTGATAATATTTTCTTACCTTTTCTAATGAACTAAGTTGGGTAATTTTTTTAGATGTCTGGTTGGGTTTTTGGACCAGCAATTTTCATTTAAATTGTAACAGTTTCCCTTGCTTTATTTTACGATTGAAAACTACTATTGCTATTTTAATTACTGTGTTGACTTACCTTTCCAATTAACATTTTTCTCAATTTTCCTTTTAGAAATCTGAAATGAATGATTTCGACCGATTCCAGGTTTACAAAGCTAAACAACAGGTAAATAACATTTTGTGAATTAATGTGTTACCTTTATCTAGTCATCGCTCAGGTTAATTGTTTTAACTTGATTTTGCTTTTATACTTGTGAACTTCTATTAATGTAGAACAAGGCCATTTAACTTGAGCCTCTTATTTTTAAAATCAGTTTTATTTCTAAATTAATAAAGTAGAGGTTATTCTTTCCAAAGTGTTTGATTTGACCATATTAATGTTATAACACTCAATTTGTACATATTGGGTTTCAGAAAAGTTTAATTGAAAGGCAATTAAATGTTCGTTGATACAGTGAAACCACGATTAAATGTATTTCAAAGTGAAATCGAAGAATAACAAAACCTAAAGCATGCTATTTGATTTTTTCTATCTACACGATTGTTACAGATAGAGTGGAAATTCAATGGATTTGTAATCACAGAAAATTTTACACACAGATCGATACCTCGGGGAGTCTGAATTTTATGCGTCTTTCCGACATACCCGTTTCATGTTGGATGGAGTAGGGCTCATTCTTAAAATTTGTTTTTCCTTTTTAATGTTTTCAGTATAAGTAAGGACACGAAAATAATTGCATGGGGTACTAGTATCTGACACTATTTTAAGAAAATCGCTTTGAGTTCTCCCTGCTGAAAATACGTTAAGTGCATGAAATGTTTTGAAGTGTAACGTTAAATACAGGATTTTTTAACATGGATAGTATATGAAATTTTTTACGACCAATAAAAAATGACGTTAAATGCTGGTTACGCCAAATCAGGGTTTCACTGTATGTTTTCCTTTTAAAAATTTAGAAGATACTTGAGATTTATGAGGTTATATTTACTATGTGCTGTTTCCTGAATGTTTTTATTTTCATATATTTTTCTTATCACTAAATAAATTAAATTTTCTTTAATAAAGTATAATAATCTTTTTCTTACCTTAACAGAATTTTACACTCAATGAAACATTATCAATTAAAAATGCTTTTTTATTCCATAATTTATGTAAAGGGATAATCTATGAAATTAAAGACAGATGAAGTGAAAAATAAAAAAGACAAATGAATTATTATTTCAATTGTAAAATGTCCAAGATAATAGTTAGGTGCTGAAATGGTTGTTTCAGCAATGTTTTTACCTACAAAATAACTAGCTGTGTGAGATTGAATTTCAAAGTGTAGACAATTGACGGATTTTGAAATGTTATTAATTTTTTATTATTAAAAATATTAAGTTTGGAAAATTTTGTACTACATTGCCAAAAATAAAAATAGCCTTAAATTTGAGCAAAAAAAAAAGGAGTTCTTAGAAATTTACTTGAAATATTTATTTTGAATTCATGTTAAATCAGTTTTGAGTAAAACGTTTGTGCAAAAACAGAATTAGGTGTCTATATTTGTCCATTACTTGGATTTTTATCTGGTATTAATAACTTTCTTGTTTATAGATGAACCGTCTAATTAGAAATGAATTCTTGAGAATGAAGAGCAAGCAGAAGAAAAATCCACCAAAACCAAAAGCCAAGAGATTCAGGGGCAAAAAAGTTAAGAAGACAGTGTAATTTTAAGTTTTGGTAAAATAGGCTAAAAATAAAGCTTCAAAAATCTTAATGTTGATAATTTTATTTCATCTTGTCCAATTTTCAAACTTTTTTTTAAACCTTTGTATGTGATGACCAATATTCAGAATGCAGATAGAAAATGAAAGTGTACACAAACATTGAACTACGTTTTTTAAATGACTTAACAGTTACAACTACAGCATCCAAATCTCATTATCCGTGTTCAGAAAAGCAGATACTTTTACAGCTGACCACCTAGAATTTTTAATTTATTTGCGGTCTTTTCAAACCCACTTTATTATTATTTCGTATAAGAAACTGTGGATGAGGTTTGTATTGAAATTTGTTTATGGAAGTATGAACAATGGCAAATACATACTCCAGCGTTACTTGCTATATTAGCATTTCAACGACCAATTTTGTTAAGCACAAGTCATTAAAAAAATTTAATACGGTTAATGTCTGTTATTTTTTACTAGCCACTGTGTGGCTAGCCTGGCGTTGCCCAAACCACAGGCAACGCTGTGATGGTCTCGTCAAATTCGAATTGCGAAGGGATCCAATTGGTGTGGCATTCAATCTCTTGAGAAAATAAAAATATTTATTTTAAAAATTGTGTATAAAAAGAAAATCAAGATCTATCTAACGACCCGATTTTCCAAAAAAAGAATAAACAATGCCAGTCAAAATGTTCGCTGTGGAATTGTTTGAGCGGAGACAACACATTCCCATTAAATTGCAAAGAGTGGAAGGTCAAAAAAATAGGCATGTTTCCAAAAGAGAGAAAATTGCAAAATTCTGCCTTTTCTTCAATTTCCAGATCAAGAAGGAACAAAGATGTAAGGGTGAAAAAAACTATTAAATTCATTTTAAAATGTTCTAGATTGAATTTTAAAATTCGCTGTGACCCTAAAATTGAAAAAAATTTGGACTACTTGTGTGTCAAATCCCATTACTGTAAGTGCCACATAGATTCGTCAGGACTTAGCATGTAAGAAACAAACACTTCCTTTTATAATATTAGATATATAATCATTCATCTTAATTACCATTCATAGTTCAGGTAAAAAATAAAATGTGTTAACATTACAGGATAAAATTGACAGATATTTTAAATTTATTATAAAAGGAAATGTTTGAGTTTCTTTTCAGATGATCTATACCACTTGGTCCTAAAATTTGTATGAAGGCCAAGTTTTAAAATTTAATCGAGGCTGTTAATTACATAACAGTTTTCCAACACATTGGAGATGTATTCATTCATCGGTGAGGTGGAAGGAATGAGGCGACATGCCGGGTTGAGTTGGGACTTGTTAAAGTTTATCCTTTAATGTTTTCAGTATCGCGAGCAACGTCGTGCGGGCTTGCTAGTAATTAATACATAAACAAACAAGCATATAAGGAGTGCACTTATTTTTTATATTTTACATGATTAAAATCTTTTTTATGAGTTAGTTAAAATTATTACTTTATGAAATAAATGTGCTTTGGTGATATTAATAACTTATAAGGGAAATTTTTTACTACTGGTGCTTTCAAAATACTTTTTAACTGGATGTAACACATTTATATTTAAAAATTTATTGAAAATTGTACATGTGGGGAAGGTAATTGGGTTGTCATTCTAATGGAGATATTGTAAAGGTTTAAATTCACTTTTAAAATCAACCTCAGAATTCAGACTTGCTTGTTTAGATGTTTAAAGTGACAATTTCCTTATTTTTTGACGAGATGACAGCAGCCAACGCGGATCGCAGTCTAATTCACAGTAGAAGGCGGCATTAATGGTTTGGTTAGGGAGCAGGACCTCCTAGTGAATTATACCATGCACACACTTAACAAAAACCTTGGAATGAAGTTCTGATGTCGATGCAGGGGGTTTAGAAGGCCGGCACAGTCCGTCGATGCTTTTACGTTCCATCTTTTGGGATTAATTTAACATGCATACATTGCATTGCTTGCACATTTTTATTAGATTGCTATTATTTTCATTAAAGGTAACTATATTTTAAATCACTTTCATTTCAACACATCTATCTTACCTGATTTTCTGCATCCAAATTTCACTTAATACAGGGCTCCTAACGCGTCACCTTTTTATTTTTTGACATTTTGTCACCTTTTCAGGGGTTTTAAGTTCTTATATCTTATTTAGAGAAGAAACATTTTTGGTGCACAGTTAAAAAAAAATTCATTTCCTCTAAAAAAAAACAGGGTTCGTACGAATTCAATTTCGAAATGCGCGTTACATTCCACCGCAATAATGGATTCAAAAGCGTACCGTTTCAATTGTAAAAGGATACTTCATGTTGCTCACGGTGTATTAGCAGCAAGTTCTGGAAATTTTCCCACAGAAAAAGGCTATCAGTAAAACAAAGCGGCGAAGTTTAAGGGAAGCATGTCTATCTGCATGTCCGACCCTTCTTACCTAATTACCTAACTAGAGTGGCAATTACGACTATCGTTTTCCTTTCATAGAATTGTGTGGCGTATCATTTGGCGCAAGATAGATATCACCGGTCGACAGGGTCGAACAATAGGAGTAACCCTCCAGGAGGTCAAACGCTGACAGTTCGTAAATGGTGATCAATGCCAGTGGTCACTTAAAAGGGGGGATAACATCCTCCATACACAAATCTGAGAGCGGTCTCAACAGACCCTTTTTTTTCTTCGGATTCTTGTATAAGACGAGAATGGACGGATCAAGCTGATATTAACGCAACATTAACCCATGAGGATCCCAGGTATATTGTGGGTCTGATTATGGTCTAGAAGGTATAGATACGTTAGGGTAAACTCTGAAAGGACTGGAACCTTATATATGTATGATAATTTACACTCGAAGGTATCCTCGACCAAGTTTTTAATTGGATACATCAACCTCTCACACATTCTAAGCGCTCGAAGCTCCCCGACGTTCCTGTCTACGGAACGGAGGCTATTCATGCGCTGCTCTCTTTGTGGCACAGAAATGAGGGCATGGAAATCTTGATGGACTTCAGCCGTTTCTTCAGGAGCTTGAGATCTGAAAGATTCCGAACCCCTCCGTAACCAGAGATTGCAAAAATTTCGTCCGTCTCTGTATCCAGAGGGTTAAATATTTAAAGAGCGTTGCAAACGTATTGAAAATCATTCTCTGTTATCATCGGAAGTTGATTATTACAAATTCTTGAGTTTTTTTAGTGAAAGTCAGAAACTATTAATGTGACTCATTACTTTCTACCCGAAAAAAAGAACTAATTAACATTGGGACATGTAATATTCATACTATACATTAGGCTTTTCTTAAAGGTCTAAAAGAGTTTGGGGAAGATGTGTCTGAACTAGTTTTAACTATTCGCAGATTTTTTAATCAGTGGCCTAAGCATTGTGGTCAACATACAAACAAATTCAAGAAGACTTGAAACTTCCCACTCACCATTTCATAAAGCATTGTTCAAGCAGGTGGCTAAGCCTAAAACCAGCTGCTGAAAGGTTACTTGAAATGTGGATTGCAGTGCGAAAGTATTTCCTTGACTATATTCCAATAAAGAAGCCAAACATGATACAAAGATCAGGCAATAAAAATATTGTTCATTTACTTAGAAGAGAAACTATGAAGGCTGAAGTGATATTTGTCGTATCAAGTACAAGTATATTTAATGGTGTGACCGAATATTTCTTCAGAAAAAGGAACCTCTAAAACTTAAACCCTGCATTCTCAACTTGAATTGTTGACAAGAACAATTTTGGGTAGGATCTACAAAGAGGAATTTATTCCAGGTTTGAAAATGGCTAAATTGGAATATAATGTCCTCGGAAACTGTTGCCTCTGGCAGATATTGTGATTGGAGATCAAATTTCTAGAGCGCTACTTGAATGTGAAAGAGAAGGAAAGGAATTTTTTTTTTCTAAGGGCTCAGAATCATTACAGTGCCAGTGTTAAATATCTTTTGAAGAAGTCCTACTTCAGTTCATATCTCCTTAAAAGTTTATCCCGTCTTGGTCCTCTTGAGAGACTCAGTAGCGAGAGTGTTCGACAAGTATTAGAATTTGCAAGAGCAATGCTATGGGATGTCCCACCAGACATACTACTGGATGAGTGGAAATTACTCAAGAGAATTTGAGGAAGAAGGATTTAGAATGAAGCATATTGATGTTTACTGGAACCATTTCTTCAGACTGCGAGACATTAGCAGAGTTGCCAAGTGCTCCGAAACTTCCAGAGTTTCTACGCTGAAGAATCGAAAATCCGCAACTCCGCGTAATCATTGGTTTACTCCGGATATAGCTTTGATGCAGGGAAAAGAAATAATTCTTATAACCTTGTGATTAATAATTTGTATAATTAATAATCGTATAATTAATAATTCGTATAATCCTGAGTTGACTTTCCGGTCCGTGACGTCACAGCGTGGGCTTTGCCCCCTCTTCGGTTATGCTTGACCACCCTCGAGGATTGCTACGTAGTCCCGTTTGGTTTGCTTCGCAAACCAATACTGCTTTCGCAAGTGATTTCACTTTTTTTTTTACTTTACACTTATTGCACCCTAAACTAATAGCCGCATCAGTAAAAAACCTTCTACATCTTTTTTCCTGTACAATTTTAAGTAAACCGTGTTAATCTCCTAACTTTACAATCTGTACTTTGTCCGTAAACCGTCTGAGAGCAGAGTGAAAAAAGCGAGCCATTTTCCTCGCCAAATGAAAATAAGTCGTTTTATGGCAATTGTTGCTACGATAAATTTGATATTTGGCAAACCCGATAGTCAAAAATGCAACCCACACCTGACTGCGAAACCTTCTCCGCGAACTAAAAAATATGAAATTTGTGACTAACTTTTGATTGCATCGAATTTTTTTATGAACCAATTTTAGAAATAATTGTACCGTAAGAAAGAGTACATTCTGAGGTAAACTGCTATATTTTCAAAATTAAAAACTAATAGTAATGAGATATAGATATGACAGTCAAAAAAAAAAAAAGTAACGAAAATGTCCCGATTTTTCCCGAATTAAAAAAAAAGTATCAAGAACCAAACTGGAATTTTTAAAAATACTCAACGAGCTGCAAAAATTTACATTGAGATGTACTTTTAAAAAAAAACTCACGGCTTAAGACTGAAAATTTGTATGTGTTTTGCTCACTCGCGGAAGAAATTTCGCTTCTTCCATTTTGACACTTAATAAACCCTAAACTAATAGCCGCATCGGAAAAAATCTTAATAATTGTCCAGGGAATACAATAAAGAACAAACAATGTTAATTTCATATTTTTCTGATCCGAACTTTCTAGGGAAACCGTCTAAGAATCGAGCTAAACAGCACATTTTTCAATCCTGCGGCGGCGGAAAATTTTTTTTAATAAAGAGAGATATAAAATGTAAGGCACAAGAAAATTTAGAGATGGACTGCGAAGAAAAATATAAACTGGAAGCAGAGAAAAAATTTAAAGCAGCTGGCAAAGAAAAGAATGGTGATAGAAGAACAATAATTTAAAATTATGCGTAAGGAAGAGGATGAGCCGTTGGATAGTGTTTCAAAATTATTAAAGGAAGCAGCACTTGTTCAGGCAATGATTGAAGGAACGGCTAAAGTCTCAGATGATGCTGCTCAGCAAAGACAGACTTTAAAAAAATGCACATTTTTCTATTGAGAAGAAAAAGACAAAATTAATTTTAGTCTTTTTCAACAACAAAAAATTAAGACATAATTTTTCAAAGAAAAGGAAGAAATTCTTCAAGCTGTGTCAAAAATAAACAAATTAAAAAATCATAATTCCAATTAAAAAAAAATTTATGTTAATATTTTAAAATGATGTAATTTTTAAATGAAGAAAATAAAAATATCCTTCCAAAGAAAGAAAAAGAAAAATTAGGGGTAGCTTGGGAGGATATTTTTATTTTTTATCTTTATATTAGAATATATTTAGCATTATTGTTATTTGTTACTTTTTTTTTTGCTCGTGTAGTCACTTTTTGTCACCTTTTTCTACTTGATTAGTCACTTTTTGTCACCTTTTTCTACTCGATTAGTCACTTTTTGTCACCTTTTTGGTTTAATTTGTCACCTTTTTGGACCTTGAAATCTGTTAGGAGCCCTGCTTAATATATTTTAGTTCTCAATGAACCACCATACTTTATGATGCACTATATGGATTTAAAGATAAAAAAATATTTTCTTAATGAGAGAACGATAAAATGCTAGATCAAGTTGGCATAAAATGATCTGAAAATTAAAATGCGTATTTTATCCACATTGTTAATTGTGGCATTTCCTGCATATATCTATCCTTTGACAGTGACTTGGATACTAAAACTGGAAGTTGCATCAATGTGGAAATGTTAACTCGCATTTTATCAAAATTCAAGCTCAATAGAAACCTTAGCAAATGGGTGTTGAGTAAAAATTAATGTACAAAAGCTGATTTTAGAACTGAATTCTGTTCAGAAGGAAAATACATGAAACTGCTACAATTTTAACAAAATGTTTAATTTGTATGCAAATTAGCAGGGTGTCAAGATTTAAATCAGCAATTAAAATCATGATTTTAATCAAATGATTTAAAAAAAATCCCTTATTTAAATCAACTAATCTTGCACTTTTTACTAAGTAAATACACCACAGAAAAATCACAGATGTGGTCAAATGCTTTAATTTTACTGCATTCATGGCAGGCATGAGAATCTTCCGCGGATTTCCGCTTTTTTAGGATTTTTTCATGTTTTTCCGCTCTTTAGTAATTTTCCGGGTTTTTGTAACGTGATTTTGGCCGTTTTTAAGAACATGACGTCATTAGTGTTTCTAGCCAATGAGAATATATTTCAAGCTTTGAAGAACCGGATGTCCTAGTGACGTTTTTATGTACTAGTTGCTAGGCCTAGCGATGTAACGATACATCGCGAAAGACGGTGTGAGGACGACAACCACATCGGTTTCACGATTGCGATGCATCGTGACATCGCGATTTTTTCCGATCTCACACAGGCATCTCTTAGCTATCGCAGATCTCGCTGTCATTGTGACATCGCAAATTTTTCCGATCTCACACAGGCATCCCTTAGCTAGCTCAGATCTCATTGTCATCGTGACATCGCGATTTTTCCCGATCTTACACAGGCATCCCTTAGCTAGTGCAGATCTCGTGACATCGCGATTTTTCCCGATCGTATTCAGTCATCCCTTATCTAGCGCAAATCTCGCGGTCCTCGTGACATCGCAATTTTTTCCGATCTCGCACAGTCATCCCTTATCTAGCGCAGATCTCGCGGTCATCGTGACATCGCAATTTTTTCCGATCTCACACAGTCATCCCTTAGCTAGCTCAGATCTCATTGTCATCGTGACATCGCGATTTTTCCCGATCTTACACAGGCATCCCTTAGCTAGTGCAGATCTCGTGACATCGCGATTTTTCCCGATCGTATTCAGTCATCCCTAATCTAGCGCAGATCTCGCGGTCCTCGTGACATCGCAATTTTTTCCGATCTCACACAGTCATCTCTTAGCTAGCGCAGGTCTCGCGGTCACCGTGGCATCGCGATTTTTTCCGATCTTACACAGGCATCCCTTAGCTAGTGCAGATCTCGTGACATCGCGATTTTTCCCGATCGTATTCAGTCATCCCTAATCTAGCGCAGATCTCGCGGTCCTCGTGACATCGCAATTTTTTCCGATCTCACACAGGCATCCCTTAGCTAGCTCAGATCTCATTGTCATCGTGACATCGCGATTTTTCCCGATCTTACACAGGCATCCCTTAGCTAGTGTAGATCTCGTGACATCGCGATTTTTCCCGATCGTATTCAGTCATCCCTTATCTAGCGCAGATCTCGCGGTCCTCGTGACATCGCAATTTTTTCCGATCTCACACAGTCATCCCTTATCTAGCGCAGATCTCGCGGTCATCGTGGCATCGCGATTTTTTCCGATCTTACACAGGCATCTCTTAGCTATCGCAGATCTCGCTGTCATTGTGACATCGCAAATTTTTCCGATCTCACACAGGCATCCCATAGCTAGCTCAGATCTCATTGTCATCGTGACTTTTCCCGATCTTACACAGGCATCCCTTAGCTAGTGCAGATCTCGTGACATCGCGATTTTTCCCGATCGTATTCAGTCATCCCTTATCTAGCGCAGATCTCGCGGTCCTCGTGACATCGCAATTTTTTCCGATCTCACACAGTCATCCCTTATCTAGCGCAGGTCTCGCGGTCATCGTGACATCGCAATTTTTTCCGATCTCACACAGTCATCCCTTAGCTAGCGCAGGTCTCGCGGTCATCGTGGCATCGCGATTTTTTCCGATCTTTTTTACAATTACAAAATTATAATTCTCTTAAGGGTGCCACCACTTGGATAAGTTTGGGAACCCCTGTGTTAGCTTATCTTGTGGTGTGCAATAGAGATTAAAGAGTAGAAATATACATTTTCACTTGTCATCAGGAAAAAAGAAAGATCCAATATGAATTAAAACTAAGTGAAAATCCATTTATTATTACTGCTTGGCAGTTTTATTATCAGAATTTACTATAATCTGATTATTTCTGTCCTCTATTCTACTTCTCAGACTATAGTTTAGGTCTGTCACTTACACTTACAGATACATTTGTTAACATGATGATGTAATTTTCTCAAGAAAAACTATGTAGGATGTCAACTTGTGTTTTAAAGTTAAATAAATGTTAAGTAAATATTGATTTACCATATCACCAATTCTGACTGTTTACTTAAAATAAATATTGGTTTACATGCCACCCAGCCAGCATGGTGGTTATGATCCTCGGTTGTCAACGAGTGGGCCCGGGTTCGAATCCCGGATAAGGCATGGATGTAAAATTGGGAAAAGAAGTCGGACTTTCGCCTGGAATGGATTACCGTCTTGAAAGGAAAGCAACACACTCCTTCTGTTCTTTGCTGGGATCATCGTTTGTAATAATGAAAATATTCTTCTTCTGTACTTGTCTTGAATGTTTCTGTTCATCCCTTGCTTTCATATGTATCCCAGAAGAACATACGACAACAACATTGGTTTACATGCCATGTCACAAACTCAATTTTTTATTTAACAAATTTATATACATTTATTAAAAACTAGCCACTGCGTTGACCGTGCTGTACTTTGTGGGGTTAGGTGTGTTAATTATGAACGTTTGCCAACCACCGGTGTTTGCTACGCATACCCATTTGGTTTGCTTCGCAAACCAACACGACGGACAACGCCTTGATGCCCTAGTCATTGTGAAATGCGACGAAATTGGAATTGCAAAAAGATCCAATCGGTGTGACGTCACAATCTATTAGAGGGTGGGGTGCCATCTAAGGTGTTGTTATTATTTGACCGTGGTTGAAAATTGCACGATATTGTAAACGTATATTTTACTTATTGGATTTAACTCCGACTCTAGTTATTACGTAGTTGTGTTGCTTGAGAACGTTAATTAAAAATTACCCGATTTTCTCGGATACTTTCCTTAGGGGATTGATCCTGAACTGTAGTAAATAGCCCGTTGAGTTGCTATAGTACGACGTTAAAAATTACCTTGGATATTTTGCTTAGGGAATTGATTTGGGACCGTTGTGAATAGCACGTTGAGTTGCTACAGTACGAAAATTAAAAATGACCTATGATCTCTCAATTAGGGAATTTATCCCAGACCCTCGTCAATAGCCCATTGTGTAATGTTAATTAAAATTACAAATTTCCTCAGATTTAAAATTCGTTGAAATTTTTAATAAAAACTTGTAGAATTTCTGTTGATTGCTGTATTATTTTTATAATCCATTTTATACACATGCATATTTTACACATTTTACTGCAATGCCAAACAATTGTATTTTCTAAGAATTAAAAGTTTTAAGTTTTTGAAAAAGGCAGCTGAGAAAATTGAATAGTGAAAGGAGTGAGAAAAAATGCTTATTTTACTAAAAACAGAAAACAAATGAGTGTTATTTTTTAAATGTTACAACTTAAATGGTATTTTTTTTTAGCACAACAATGAAATGTGTTGGTTTGGCCAACGCTGTATCTTTTAACCCCAAAGTACTGTGATAATAGGGAGACAGAAAAATTAGAAATATTTTTGTAAGTTGAGGTAATTTTGAATTTTAAATAAAATAGATTAATACACCAAAAAGGTATTTTTTATAATTTTGTTGAGCTTAAAGTAAATTATTTTACTGCTTATGTGAATTTTTTATATTACCAATGTTTGTAGAAGTGAAATGTAACTTTAGAAACAATTAAATTGAATGAAATAAATCTGTCCCATGTGTGAGAGGAAAAGAAAAAAAAATTAGCATTTTATACTTGATTATTTTTTCCCGAGAGAGTATACCTCTACACTTATTACAATAACCACATCCAGCAAGAAATTTAAGTGATATCTATTTATAAAAAGTAAAAAGGTATCTAATCGAACACTTGACCATGGGAGAAATGCGGTTTAATGAGACCGAGTCCTATGACTTTGAGTGATTGTGCCTTCTTGATGCTAACAGTGAAACTGAAACGAACTGGGAACTGAAGTTTTTTAAATTGGAAAGTGGGGGGGGTATGAGAAGTGATGATTGGTATTATAGGAATGAATATGTTTTAACTTGCGGCATATCTAGTCACGATGGTGGCTTCAATAATGTTTGGCATGAGTTTGTTGACAGTGTCGTACCATTGCAGAGTGAAGGTGGATTGAGATTTGTGAGAAGCATAATCGGTGCTCCAATATGTGCAAGAGCACTCCAGATGGTTACAATGTGTTAAAAACTGTGTCGTGTGTTTTAAGGAATAATATGTGTGCGACGTTTAATGTATATAGATTTGTAAATTTGAAAACTACGGGGCAATTCTCGCAAGAGTTGCTTTTTGATGACATTGACATCTTTATTTATTTGGGAAAGAATTGCCCTTTGGCACAGTGTGTGATATTTTCGTGAGGCAAAATGTAGCAGTGTAATGTAAAGGGAGAAGCTGATACTAAACAAAAGCATAAAAACAGCATTTGTTTTAGTTGTATAACAAAACATTGTGGAGCGTACATAAAAAGAGGCCGTTATAGCAAAAAGCCATAATTTTGTTAATATTTAATGCAATTTTGTGTTTGTTTCTGTGTCTTTTGGAAAGAATAGCAATATTTAATTTTGATAATTTATGCAATCTAAAAATGTACAAAAGCATGACCTGTTACTTTTGGTTTTGATATCTTTTTGGAAGTTTAGCGATTTCTGTGTACTTTAGTTATCGTACAGCAACATTTCCATCGTTCATTAACGCATCTGAATGAGATGCGTTAATTACACTGCTACATTTTGCCTCACGAAAATATCAGTAATGTTTGCATAACATTGTCGTCATTTTACTGCGTTGTCGCTTTAGTGTAGTTAGACCAACACCAACTTTTCCGATTACTGGATATCCTTTAAAAAACTTATTGCCTTTTTAAAAGAATGTTAACTTTTAGTTAGCGTTGATTTTTAATTTTTTATATAAGTATCTTTTTAGTGTGCTTACTTCATTTTTGGAACTGGATAACGGTTGTGCAATACGTTTGTTATTGTTTGTTTTTTAGACTACGATACTTTGGATTTTGATTTTTAAAGCATATTAACTTTTTGTTTGGATATTTTTTTCAAGGTTTAGCGATATTTAATTTTGATCTTTTGTGCAATTTGTGGTTTGTTTGATTTTTGCAATGTTTTGTTTGTTTCTGTATAGTACTTCGGTTTTCGTATGGTTAATTATTATTATTTTTGTTTCGATGTCTTATGGAAAGAAAAGCGATATTTATTTCCAATTTTATATAACATTATAAAATGAATTAATTATTATATTTTTGTTTTCTTTGGTTTCCTAAAAATGTCCACAGAATTTAAAAGGTCTTTACTGCACTCAGACCTGTTTCAGTGTCTTTTGGAAATAATAGCAATATTTAATTTTGAAAATTTATGCAATATAAAAATTTACAAAAGCATCACCTGTTACTTTTGGTTTTTATATCTTTTTGGAAGTTTAGCGATTTCTGTGTACTTAAGTTTTCGTACAGCAACATTTCCATCGTTCATTAACGCATCTGAATCAAATGCGTCAAATGTGCATACTGTTCCACTGTTGAGTCATGTGATTTAGTCGTATGTACAACACCTTCTCCGATTAAATCTCGGAATACATAGCGACAATAAATTGATGGAACATGTCTTTGCTTCTCAGTAAAACGTTGAAATTCTAAGAGCACATCATCATCCTGTGAGCGTAGAACTACATATAATAAATGTTCTTAGTTTGCATAAATGATTAAAATCCAAGATTGGACTGAGTGCAGTAAAGACCTTTTAAATTCTGTGGACATTTTTAGGAAACCAAAGAAAAAAATAATAATATCGCTTTTCTTTCTATAAGACATCAAAACAAAAATGATAACAATTTACTATACAAAAACCGAAGTACTATACAGAAACAAACAAAAGATAGCATAAATGAAACAAACCAGAAATTGCACAAAAGATTTAAAAAAATATCGCTAGACTTTGAAAAAAAATATCCAAATAATCCAAACTAAAAGTGAATATGCTTAAAAAATCAAAATCCAGACTATCGTATTCTTCAAAATAAACAATAACAAACGTATTGCACAACCGTTATCCAGTTCGAAAAATGAAGTAAGCACAATAAAAACATACAAATATAAAAGATTAAATGCAATAAATTTCATAACGTATATTCAGTAATACTAAAAGTGAATATACTTAAAAAATCAAATTCCAAACTACGATAGTCTACAAAAGAAACAATAACAAACGTATTGCACAACCGTTATCCAGTAGCAAAAATGAAGTAGGCACAGTAAAAAAATTGAAACATAAAAGTTGACACTAACTAAAAGTTAATGTGCTTTTAAAAAAGCAATAAATTTCAAAAAGGATATCCAGTAATAGGGCGGCTACACACGCGCAGAAAATACGGATTCATTCAATACCGATCATGACTGTTGCCATTCGGAGGAAAGGGAATAATAATTAAACTTCGCATTACATTAATTTTAAAATTTTCAAGATTAAATTTTAAAAATCGGGCTGGTCTATAAAATTGCAAAAAATTCGTACTACATGTGTGCTAAATTTCATTAGTGTGAATGCCATAAATTCGTCAGGGCACCCCTTATAAACCCGACACACATAAACTTCATTTTATAATAGTAGAGAAACAGTGGATAGGGCCTGCAGAAATTTAAATAAAATAATTTAAAAAAAATTTAATAATTAAAAAAAAACACAATTTTTATATATATATTTTTTTACATTTTGCAAATTAGTGTTTTTCTTAGTTAATGTATTGTAAAAGAAAAGTACCAATAAACAGGATTTCGCCTAATTTTTATTATATTTGAATTAAACAATCCTTCACTTTTAAAATAGTAATTTCAACTATTTTCTTTGGATGAGTTTAAAGTCTAAATTTTTTTTGTATTAACAAAAGTATTTGACTAAAAGGAAATGTTTCTCATGTGTTTCAAATGTATTTAAATAGAAATCATTAATGTCACTGTTTGTATTATTAACTTGAGATTTGTATCTTCAGAGAATAAAAAAAACACATTGAAGTAAGCTTTTAGTAAAATATTTCTTTAGTGTCATCGCAAATGCTTTGGTTTCGTCTGGGAATATGAAACTAACAAAGATGAATGTTTGATAAAGAATCTGAAGATGGGGGGAAGAAAACGTTTTGGAATTATCCAAACATGTATTAAAATATTGTGAATCAGTCGTTTTTCTTTGTATTCGAAAATACTTCACATCATTTTCAATTAAATCTAAGATGAAAAAGTCCTAATCACCTTAGAGAAGAAGTTAATGTGTGAAAAAGGCCTTCAATAAATGTTGAAAAGCAACTTATGAGTTCTTTGATTCCTGTCTAATCAAGAATCTTCGGTATAAGTGCTTGTTTCTGTTATAACTTGGTCATCGTCATTCAATAATATTCTAATCAGTGATGAATAAAAATTTATTTTAGTAATTGACAAAAGTTATCTTGATTTTGAATTTAAGGCAGATATTCCATAATAACTCAGTGTTTTGGTAATTTTAGAAAAATTCAATAAAAAAACACATTAAAAACTCCATTTTATGCACATGAAAACCAATTTAAAGAAGAAAAAAATGTTCGATCTTTCATTATCAAACTGAATTCTGCATTCATAGTACTTTCATAATATTCCAAAAACTTGCATTTGAAATGCATAACATTTATGTTTACTTCGTCAGATGCCATGTTCTGAACTGACAAAATGCTGAAAAATGTCAATTCATTTCATACGAACCTTTTTTGGTACCAGCCACTAATCGAAAATGGCCAGTTTTTCACTTTAGAAAAACTCGAGACTTTTGCAACACTTGATTCGAATAACTCGTGCAACCAGTGTGATTGGTTCACGTTTACAAACGTGCCCACTGCGAAAGCTGGATAATTTGATCACTCAAGTGAACAAGAAATTTTGATGACTTAGGTGGAGTAACTACAGAACATTAAATATGCATTTCTATAACGATCATGTAATTTTATAATGGCATTCACAATATAAATGAGTGAAAGTACTAAAAATTGAAAAATGATTTTTTTTAAATCTCATTAGTTTGCATACATAGCATAATGTCAATGATATTTAATTTTGACTAACAAACTCTTGTTAGTACAATTAATTTTCTTTAAAAAATTCAGTGCTTGGAATTCATATTTAGTACTTTGAACTGACATTAGGTAATGTTGAATTGTTTCCAAGGCTTCAAGAACTTGTGTTTTAGTAATTGGTAAAAGAATTTCCTCATTTCCCCCCCCCCCACTTTTCTAAAAATTTCGCAGATAAATCTTTGATGGCCGCTTGAGACTATGCTGTTATTGATATCTACTTCAATATGGGAAATAAATTCAATAAAGAATCTGGGTCAGAATCTCCCCACTTGATTTCATTGTTTGCCATCACACACTAACTTTGCTGTTCAAAGACCGTTCCGGTGACAAATCCATTTGAATTCGGGACAAGTAAACAAGGGTTTAATTATGCTGTTGCTAGATGGGACTGAAAAAACTGACATCCGAAATGATGTTTTATCGAGCTATAAATTCAATCTAAAATAAATTAGGGTTCTAATTTATATTCCAGTAGATAGTATTTCTCGAGATAATGTTTTTATGTTGTGTGTTATAGTTTTATTTTGCAGCTTGAAGTCCGAGTGTTTTTTCAGGTTAAATAATAGTTTTAATTTTGTAACTTATGTATAATGTTGCATGGATACGTAGCCCATTGTTGTTATTTAAATATATTTTTATTTAGAAGCATATATTTATGTACAATTTTATTCTGTAAAAAGCAAGTGGAAAATTTTTCATGAAAAAAAAAAACATCTCATTGTTACAGTTGGTGAAATATACAATTTTACAAATTACGAACAATTTTATAAGCAAATTTGTGTCACAGAAAAATCAAATTTTCTTTTGCTGCAAATGAAATTGCTCAAAGCTATTCCATCGTAAGCATTCTATTATGCATAAATTCAGCTGAATTTAAGAACATGGGAAATGTTAACTACATTAACAATCCTCATGTGTTTACTCTAATTACGTTTTACACAGCTTAAAAAACAATTTACATAACATGAATATATGCAAAACAAATTAAACTTACAAAACTATATACATTCATGTCAAAACTTAATCATTTATTTTTGGTATCTAAATTTTTAAACTTGTTGAATATAACAATTTTTTGGTTTGTGAAAAATTCAGTTAAAAAGGAATTTATAAAATAATCCAGAAGTAATTTGCGATTCAATTGCAAAGTACATATATTCATTTCCCTCCATATGCATTTAAGCTGTACAAATGAAGTTAAAATAAATGTACTTGGATCAAAACGTGGCACTGGTCTTGCCATCAAGCATTTTTCTTAAATTTGCATGTGAATTTTATCTGAAGACAACATCGCTTAGTATTGGGAATTGACGATCTTTTGATTGACTGCGCCTGAAGAAATTCCAAGTGGCTCTCCGCCGTTTGTCTTTTGCAAATGGATTGGAGTTAGTCCGCATATGAACGCGGTCCCCAGAACTGAGGGTAGATGTGTTGGATGCTGGGCTGCTGTTTGTGGACCCATTCTTTGGGTGCAGGTAGTCATGGTCTATGGGTGTTACGACTTTTAGAGTCAGTTCATTTCCAGACTCTCGGATCAGGCGCACAACTTCTTCATGTCCCATCCATTTTGAATCTGTATTTCCAATAAGAACAATGAAATCGCCCTCTTTCATACTAGCTTTCTGCAAAATGAATGATATTGGCACATAATACAATAAGAATCTTGATTTTGTTATAAGAGACTATTAATATGCACAAGTTCATGAAAGTGAAAGCTTTTAAGATATTTCTAATTACTGTACATACAAGAATTATTTTGAGCTTTAAACATTTATTTATGCTTTTTGTAATTAAAGGGATTATTAAGTTCATGATCATTTAGAGAATACCAATGGCATCTATTGAGTGTGGCCTGTTCACGTACCAGTTCACGTACCAGTGAATTTCACATAAATTTAAGCATGCCTATTAGTTTATTTATAATAATTTTTAATTCAAATACTCTAAGCTCGTCTTGTAGGCAAAATTTTCTAGATGTTAGGTAATATCATTTGGGGAAACCAATGGCATAATCAGTCTACACCAGGGCAAAACAATTTAAACCAGTTTGATTTAAATCAAAATTTCATTTTCTTTCTGTGTATTAAGTTTATTGATATTGAAATTGAAATAACTATGAACAAGATGCATGGTATTTAATTAAGTTAAGAACTATATCAAATAAGTTAAGTATTCTGTTTTTCAGAAAAATGTAGACACTTGTCGCAATGAAACGTTTTCTGCTATATTACAAAAGCATTCCAATTTTGCACATAAATCTTTATATACTCTAAGACAAAAAAAAAAAAAGTTGCACCTGGAAGGAGTAGACTGGTATAAATGAAATTTGGAGGAGTGGTACATCTGCGTTGGAGATGCAAATGATCAAATTTTCAGAAATGTTTGAGCATGCGCCACGCGCAGGACAGCTCTCAAACACGCTGCATACCGGGCCATAAAAGAACATCCAGTAGCGAAGCAAATTTATTTCGACTCATGCTGTTGTGTTACTTACATAGTTTCTCATTGAGTTATGCATCGGAAAAAAGTTCGCAAGCAATTTAAGCAACTGGGAGAGTATGACATAAGCCGATTAATTGGCCTCCAGGATGGTCTAATCGACGGATTGCGCAACCTATTGGTTGTAGTGATGTTACTATTGCACGCTGTTGGCAGCGGTGGATAGAACAAAGAACATGCCAGCGTCAACCAGGCTCAGGATGGCCTAGAGAAACCGGACTGAGAGAGGATCGACGTGTTGCAAGACATGCGCGTACTGATCCAACAGACACTGTTGCAGACATCCAACGGGCAGTGGGAACTAGGGATGCGACATCGATAGAAAAACATCGATGTCCAAAATGAAAACATCGATGTTGATAATACATCGACCCCAAAACATCGATGTTTTAAAAATTCAGTGTATTTAAACTTTTTCCCCCATTTCTTAAAACTGGTTTAGCAACTTGTGATGCTACATCAACAGCAAAACATCGATGTTGATAATACATCGCCCCCAAACCATCGATGTTTTTAAAATTCAGTGTATTTAAGCTTTTTCCCCCATTTCTTAAAACTGGTTTACCAACTATTGATGCGATATCGAGAGCAAAACATCGATGTTCAAAATTAAAATATCGATGTTGATAATATATCGCCCCCAAACCATCAATGTTTTTAAAATTCAGTGTATTTAAACTTGTTTCCCCATTTCTTAAAAATGGTTTAGCAACTAGTGATGCGACATCGGCTCCAATACATCGATGTTTTTTTTTCTAAAACATCAATGTTTATAAAATATCGACATCGATGTCGCATCCCTATTTTTCAGACCCTTCATACTTCTTGGTCACTTTGGTCTAAAAGTATGTTCAGTTTGCTGAATATAAAAATTATGCTACTTGGTTATTTTTAAAATTTTTATAACGGTACTTTTTTCATTTAAAAATAAAACATCGACAACGTAAAAACATCGACAAGTATAAACATCGATGTTACCAAAACATCGACCCCAATACATCGATGTTTTTAAAAAAAATCGATGTTTTGAAAACATCGACATCGATGTCGCATCCCTAGTGGGAACCTCTCTCGATCATCCAATAAGTGATCGCGCCATTTGCCGACGGCTTCACGACGTGGGACTAAACTCACGTAGACCGTTAAGACGACGGCATTTAACAGCATTGCTTCGCCGTCAAAAACTGGAATGGTGTCGTGCCAGACGGACGGCGTCGAATGGTCTTTACCGACGAATCCCGCTTCTGTCTGAATGGAGACGACAATCGAATCCGTTTGTGGAGGCAACGTGGTCAGCGCCAAGATTCACGGTTTGTTGTGCAGCGTCACACATCCAGAAGACCCAGTGTCATGGTGTGTGGTGCAATTGCGTATGATGCCAAATAACCTTTGATATTCGTTACGGGCTCTTCGACAGGCCAGCGTTACGTTCAAGAAATTTTACAGCCAGTTACGATCCCATTCCGGAAATCCCAGGTTCACCTGCTTTTTCAACAAGACAATGCTCGACCCCATATTGCTTCCGTCTCTAGAACTTGTCTACGACACAACGATACCTTACCATGGCCGACACACTCGACGGACCTGTCCCCGATCGAGAATGTATGGGATCCCATTAGACGAGATTTCACCCGTACCGCTTAATTTGTTGGAACTACGTAACATGGTTCAAGTAGCATGGGATGAACTGTCGTAAGATTTCATATAGAGCCTGTATGACTCATTACCAATTCGCTTGGCAGGCTGCATTAGGAATACGCCATACTGAATAATACCACTTTTTAAAAAAAAATTCTCAATAAAGTTTGCATACTTCAGTCTCAATTTTAGTAATTTACTGATTCATAAGCATTTTACCAACCTTGTAAATTTCATTGCATTCTGACAATTCCTTCCAAGTGCAATTTTTTTTTGTCTTAGAGCGTAATTGATAATTTTAATACTAATTCTACTAACAAAATTAGTCCTTGTTAAAGCTCCTGAATCGACAATAAGAGAACACAGAAATAAAGATAAGGGTATGCATTAATTGTTACCTGTGCAATGCTTTTCTCATCAATAGCTGCTACAATGACTGGGGAATCTCCACGGACACTGAATCCAAAGTTTTCATCTACTTCCTTTTTCAACTGAATCAATCTGGCTGCCGTCCATTGTCGCCGAGCACTGAACACCTTCAAAGGGCCCTTAAAATACTCAAGACATTAGTTACACTAGTCTATGCAGATAAGTTCCAAGTCCTAAAATGGCAGATTAACCCTGCTGAGGTATTTAATGAGGTATTTGAGATTAGAAGATTTAAAAGTAAAATTTGTTGCATTGCATAAAATTTGTTTTTTCCCCTTTAAAAAAAAATATTCTTGTTTATACGTATATCTGTTATTTTACTATTGCAAACGCAAAATCTGCACGGGTTAGAGTGGTGGTGGGTTAAAATAATGTGTTTTTATTTTTTTATTTTTTTAACCAAAAATGCAAAAAATCCAAATTTTAGAAAAGTCTAAAATCCGGAAAGGCCGGTGGTTTCCGGATTTTGGGCTTTTTTCTGTACTATGAAAAAGTGAAGGATACCGATTTGATATAGAAAATTACTAAGAAGAAAACAGTGTGATAAGAAAGTAATGCTCTCACCAGGTCATGGAACAGGTCTTCTACATTATATTCATTGAAAACTGGCGTCATCAAAGTCAGTTGGTATTTAGTAGCAGCTGAAAATATTAAAATGGAATCAAATCTGGATATAATGTTAATAGTTATTCATAATAAGTTAATACTTTTCATAATTAAAGATATAAAGGTTGTAGTTATTCTCTAAAAAGAAAATATTGAAATCCTAACAATATTCTCGTGCAAACTGAATGTCACAAAGGTTCCGTGCTATTTAGTCAATGGATGGAACGACAGCACAAATGGCGAACTAATTTTAAACAAGTGAATGTCCTCACCTTGTATGGGAGGTGCGTCTAGAATCTCTTGGAAGTCATCTTCTTGTTCGCATCTGGCATACCTGTCGAGAGTTGCATCATGGGCCATCCGCAGACGTTCTTGCAAATTGTCGATTTGCCTCAGTTGCCGACACATTCGATGCAACCGCAAGGCTTCTTCGTGCAAGAGCAGCGAGGCCCGCAGGTGAGCTTTACCTTAAAATATCAGGAGATGCCATGAGGAAAAAATCGTACTCAACACAAACTCTTGAACTGCTTAACTTTCCCCTGAGTCGAAATTTCATTTTAGAGCTTGCTGAATAACCCGGCGTTGCTCGGGTTTCAAATATGACCGTGACATTTACCTGTGTTAACTCAAATACACAAACTCTGTAGAACGTGTTTCCTACTGCGACATTTCCCTGTGTTAACTTGTGCACAAACCCTGTAGAACGTGTTTCCTTATCCATGTCCATTTATTGCAGAAAAACAAACTTTAGATTTTAAAATTGGGACTTCAAGGGTCACTTTTAGGACTACCTGTGTGCCAATTTTCATGGCTACTGATTGGTTTGAAGACAGGAAAGAAATAGCCTATGTTTTCCGCAGTGTTCTAAAATATAAATGTACTCAATTTGGCGTGGATTGGTCAAACGATGTAGATTTGTATAGAGAATATACACACATCCTTTTTTATATATAGTATATAGATATAGAAGGTAGATAAGCCCAAATTTATGTATAAAATATATTATATGTCAAAGATCTGAACCTGGACCATGCATTTTAAAGTAAAGATGAATGTAAATAGGGATATATCTCATTTGAGTACATAATTTTAAAAGGGTGGTTCGAAAATATCTATATCTAATAAACAAAAGTATTTATGTCTTATTTCTCAAAATTCACTTTTGCATTACTATTAACAGGCTGGTGCACTACATAACAAAAAGCAAATTCAAAAATTATTATTTCACACTTCGTAAGGAATATCTATTATAGTATAACAACATTATTCAAAGTATGAGAAATAATTTTTACAAGTATTTATGTTATTTCATTCATTAAATGATTCTTCAAAAAATAAAAACACTTGTCGAGGCTCGTGCCCTCGAACTCTCCTCTAGCTACGTCACTGATTGTTTGGTTTACTTTTAAATTCTATATCTCACAAGATTTTCATGATCTTTAACCTATTGTCTCTTTTGTACAAGTAACTACCGAAGTCATTATTTGATTTGAAGTAGCAAAATTTTAACTTTCTTGATAATTGAAGGCTTGAAAAATTTGTAATTAAGAAAATATATTTACCAAGTTGCCGCCTCTCCTCAGTAGTATGAGGAACTCTAATGTCAATGCATGTTAATGCAATATTTGCATCTCTGCAGTGAACGTACTCTAAGTATGTCTCCACATCTTTATCGATCTCACCTGAAAAATTAAAAGCACTGAGATATTTCAATGTGGCTTGGTCAGAGCTCTGTTGATAGAAAATTTAGATCTTAAGTATTGTTTCCAGATGCAACAGAAAAGATTTATTTTGGAATCGATATTATACTAGCATGAGTAGCATGGGCAAGTTCTGAAAGGTTACCAAACACCTAGTGACATCTGTATTTACCTTTACAGAAAAATCCTTTCACAAGCAGTTAAGTTTTCAATATTTTCCAACCAGTATGTGAAACATTATTAGCTTTGATTATATACCTACTTGAAAATATAATCTGCAAAATAATAGTGTACTATTATTTAGTAATGTGTTATGCTCCAAAAAGACGAATTTATTTTCAAGTTAGTTCTCAGTTGCTAAGAGGAGATGTAGTCAGTTTAGAGGAATGTCTGTTAAGCAACTGGAATTTGTCTGCTGATGACTTTTTCTATCTTTGTGTCAGCTAAATCTTTTCAAATTACCACAAACATAAACAAAGGAAAATTCAAAGTAGAATGAAAATAAAATAAAAATGCATTGGCTAACTTACAAATGCTGACTTGCACAAAGAAAAAGACGCTGCTTAAGTAGGAATAATGTGTGGTCGACAAGTTTTACTATAACTCAGTCACACATTTTTGTTTGCTATCTTCACATTTACGACATATTCACTGACATGCATCAGCTGAACATGTGAACTCAGAAACTTATTGTAGTTAGGATTATTACTTTAACATAACCTAGATACACAGTTCAGTCACATTATTGTGACCACCTGTCAAAAGCCAGAATAACCACCTTTGGCAGAGCGGACCGCTGCGAGATGTGCAGGAAGAGAGTCAATTAGGTTTCTAAAGGTGTTCACTGGGATGTTGAGCCATGCCGACTCCAGTGCCGTGGCTAGCCGCGCTAGATTACGCGGTTGAGGATCCATGGCGCGAACAACCCGATCGATTTGGTCCCACAGATTCACGATTGGGTTTAAATCCGGTGAGTTTGCTGGTAAACTCATCCTGGTGCTCTTCGAACCATGCACATACACAGCGAGCTGTATGACACCTCGCATTGTCCTGCTGGTAGATGCCATCATTCTGAGGAAAAATAATTCGCATGTAGGGGTGGACATGGTCGGCAAGGACAGATGCGAACTTGTGCTGATCCATCGTGCCTTTCACAATGATGAGTGCACCCAGTGAATGCCAGGAAAATATTCTCCAAACTATAATGCTCCCTCCTTCAGCCTGGATCCTTCCGGCAATTGTTGCAGAGTGTTTGCTTTCAGACGTTTCACGCCGTATACGCCAACGTCCATCTGTCCGATGGAACAAAAAACGTGATGCATCGGAAAAAGCCACCTGTCGCCACTCTGTGTACGTCCAGTTGCGGTACTGGCGTGCAAATTCTAGCCTTTTTCGCCAATGAACAACAGTCAGCAGGCGTCTGCTCGGCCCATGCGCAGCAACGTTCGCTGAACCGTTGTTGAGGATACACTCTTGGTAGCCCCTTGGTTCATTTTGGAGGTCAGTTGCTCAACAATTGCACGTCTATTCGCCCGAACGCATCTCCGTAGCCTTCGTTCGCCTGTCATCTATAGCCCGTGGTGCACCACATTACCACGGCGGCACGCGAACAGTTCACAAAATTAGCCGTTTCCGAAATGCTTCCCCCCTTGGCCGAAAGCCAATAATCATACCCTTTTGGACGTCGGATAAATCGCTACGTTTCTGCATTACGCCGAAGATTAAAATGCTTTCCGATGCCCTAGGACATCCTTTATATACACTCCACTGCAATGCGCTGCTCACCTGCCTTTTGTGATTGGTTATTTCGCGTTGACGTTGAAAGTAGGTGATGGTCACATTAATGTGACTGGACTGTGTATTATAACCTCCTTTTTGAAATTATTTTTTAACATAACCTTTAAGATTGTTCTGTGAAAATGGCAACAAAACATTATCTTGATAGCTTGCACATTTTGAAGCTCACTCACCATTGTGCTCCAAGAGTCCAACTGCAGCATAATGGTGGGCTAAAGCTCTGTAGTGTTCTGACTTCACAAGGAGTAAGCTGATCCAAGAATACGGCACATAATCTTTGACAGTACTGCAACTCATCACTTTATGAACTGAACGGTACACACAAGACACCTGGAAAAAAATTAACATTAATCAGTTCAACACTACAAAATTGATTATACACATAATATTTAATCCATCTTCAGTTTTTCTATCATAAAATCCAACGTAGCAGAAAACACAAATATCAAGATTGAAGAAGGCCGAACCAATGAATATCTTCATAGTGTATGGCACAAACCAGTAGTGTAACCAGAACTCCATTTCAAATGGTACCCAAAACTTGAGAAATAAAATTTTTATGCAAAATGAATATCTGCACTTCTACATTTTATGCAAAATGTTTCACTCTTTGGACGCCAGACTGAATTTTAAAATAAGGGATTATCTAAAGTATAGAATGATGCATCCCAGTTGATTGGAGAACAGAAGTCACGTTACAGTGGTTGTGTTTACGTATTTAAAAGGTTAATAAGTAACAAATATTCCAAAAATTGCATCTTGAAATTTACTGGGTACATCTTGTCCCATTTAAAGCATTGAGATGTGATATAAAGATATACATATACTGTCTGTGAAAATTGCAACACCATGATAGAATCATCGAAATTAATGAAACTTATTCCACGTATTACTTACAGTGGTTTAAATAAACGAACCCATTTACAGAGCAATAAAACAAAAATAATGCCGAAAATCAATGTCTTCTGCAGCAGCCACACGCAGCGATGAGAACTTGTACACTTCGAGACATCGAATCATACAGATTCTGAATGTCATGCCGAGAAATGGCATTCTAGATAGCCTTTATCTGATGCCAAAGTTCAGCCGTATACTCTGCCCGACGAGCGAGTCACCGTCCGATGCAATCCCAGACATGCTTAATGGGCGACTTATCCGGTGAACGTGCAGGCCATGGAAGAAGCGGAACCTGTCGTGCACTGAAGAAGGCTAGTACATTCCGAGCAACATGTGGACGGGCATTGTCTTGCCGAAATAAAGCTCCGGGAATGCATTGCAGGAGAGGTAGGACCTCGGGCTCCACAACTCCCCTGATGTAGCGCCCGCTGTTCAGGGTGCCCACAATTTGGAGTGGGCGGGATTTCGCCCATGATATCCAATAGCACCCCAGACCACAACGTTAGGTGTTCATCCGGTAGGTCGCTGAATAAGACCCTCCGGGAGAAGGTGTTCACTTCTGTAGCGTCTGACGAGTACGCGTTCATCGTTATAGTCCAGATTGTAGCGGGTCTCATATGAGAAGACGATTTGTTGCCATTCGGCACGCCATTGCCTGTGTTGATGAGCCCATTGTTACCGGAGGCGTCGGTGGTTTAGCGTCAAGTGAATCCTACGCAGATGAATAATTGCACGTAGCCCATGGCACAGCAGATGTCGACGAACCATAGGGGAAGACAATGACACACCTGTATACGTGCTTCAATATTGTGCAAACGCACAAGAGGACGCTGTACGTTCTGTCACCGCCATGCGGTTGAGGTATCTGTCGTCCCGTGATGACGAGAGGCCCGCGAGGTTTCGAATTGTCCGGTTCTTTATGGTCCATCACTTTCACGCACGCATCATTGTTGTGGCATTACGCCCATGTGAGTGGCGATTTCTCGATACGAATGTCCACCCTCACAGAGGCCAATCTCCCTGTCAGTTCTAACTCCGGAAGTTGCTCGTATGGCACTCTGCGTTTTTGGCGAGACTAAGGCCAGGTGCACACATCCGGTTTTTCAGCATGCGGCGCTGCTGCGGCAACGCAAGAGCGGTTCGAGATACATTAGATCCAATGGAGTAGTGCACACATGCCTCTGGCGCCGCACGTCCAACTTGCGTGCAATTTGTTCCGCAGTCCCCTACGTCGCAGCAGCTCGCCGCACACGCGTCTTCGTTCTGAAGTACCTTGTTTTTATAAACAGATGGAATATAAATAATAATTTATAAATGGTTGAATGGTAGAATATTTATCGCAAATGGCGCGAAGTGAGAACTTGCGTCGTTTCACGGTTATGTGTGCATAGTTGGGATTCGGTAACGCAGCACTTTGAAAAACCGGATGTGTGCACCTGGCTTTATTGACTTCTAATGAATCATTGACAGCAATCGAACGACGATACACACATTTCAACGCGCCTTCACAGTTCTTTATACACACGGCTCACTTGGAAGTTTAGGGGGTGTTTCTCGGCCCACATATGCGTGATCGATTTGTAATTCTAATCATTTGCATAGAATTTGTTTTGTATTTCCTGCAAGTTTCGTTTAATTTGCATGATTCTTTCATGTTGTAGCATTTTTTACAAACAGTAGTGTATGTGAGGTGCGATGTAAGGGACAAAAAGGAATTTTGTTATCTCCATATTTCTTAGTCAATGGTTAATTTAATAATTGTGATGTTATTTTGAATCACACAAAATCAACAAGAATATCACAAAATTAATCAATACAATTGTAATATTTAATTTATAAAGATACGCGAAAATAAAAGAAAGCAACACTTTAGGAGGACTTGGGTAGTAAGAGCCCTCCTGGCTACACAAACCATTTTGAGGATTCAAGTCTTAAATTAATTTATAAAAAAAATATAGTTTTCAAATGTGAGGTTTTTTTTCTTCTTATTTGAACAATGACAGCATAAAGTATAGAATATATCAGTGGGGGGGGGGTAAACTACCTTTGGAAGCCACATCTCTAGAAAGTATATATGAAAGAGCCTCTTATTTATCTTTGTTAACAAAACAGATATTGAAAAACTGAAAATTAGTTCAATTTTTGTAAGTTTGCCCACGGTTTCCCTTCCCTCCCGGTCAGCCAGATTGTTGCGTTTTTGGCTGAGACAACTTTGACTCCAAGTAAAAGATTCAGCATAAGAAATGTATAAAAAAACATTATCGGCTTTGCCGACTGATCGCTGGTTTCACAACGTAAGTCGCACGAGTCTCACACATAAAGCTCACAAACATAAGCAATGGCTGTTTTGTAATATCTTTTGCTTGCTTCAATATGAGGTTAAAAAGAGAAGGGCAACTTTCATTTCGAAAGTTATTTCGTTTTTTCAGTTCCTACTCTAATGAGAATAGACAACGATAAACACTGCTGTTGGTGCGCTCTCAAAGCAATTCCCCTAACAAGTCTTCAACCAAACTTTCGGCAGCTAATTGCTAAGATGGACAACATTCGTAGAGCATCCACAAGAAAATCTAACTAAAAATTTTCTTTACAAAATTGTTTGATAAGATCAGAACAATATTTCGTTTTGAATAACATTTTTATTTTTATGTTTTTGAATAACTTTGAAACAAGAAATAAAACCAAATAATTACTTTTGGACATTAATCAGTTTTAGTTTACCATATTTCATACCTGCATTTTATTTACAAATACAAATAAAAATATTGACGACCAGCTACAGGCTCGAGCCCAACAAGGCCGGTCCTTTGTTTATGAATTCCCCAATTCCCACTGACTATCCAATTGTATCTTAAATTCGTACACTTCCTTTGAATTAACTATATTTTCTGGCAACGCGTTCCAACTGTCTATTACCCTATTAAAGTAGAAGTTTTTCCTTAAATCCCGATTAAAATGTGTCTTATTCAATTTATACCCATGGCCCCTTGTTCTGTTATCCCTATTGAAATTTAAGCCCTCTGTGTCCCCTTGTTTTACAAACTTGAAAAGCTGAATCAAATCCACCCTCCTTCTTCTTTCCAGAGTATACATGTTTAGCTTACTTAAACGTTCATTATAGTCGAAATTTGCTAGCCCCTTTATTATTTTTGTAGTTCTGTGCTCAACCCTTTCAATTGATTCTATGTCCTTTCTCATATATGGAGCCCAGAATTGTACAGCATATTCTAGATGTGGTCTTACTAAACCCTTATATAACGGCTAGATTATATTCTTATCCCTTGAAGTTACAGTCTTTTTAATGTACTCCAATAACCTATTAGCCTTCTTACCCGCAGCTGAACATTGGTGACCCATTTTAAAATCACTGTGAATTATCACCCCAAGATCCTTGACTGTTTCTCCCTCCTTTACCTTTACTCCCTGCAGACAGTACTTGGCTCCACTGTTCCTGTAATCCATATGCAGAACTTGACATTTCCCTACATTAAATGACATACCCCATTTTACAGCCCATTCGGATATCTTATCAAAATCCCCTTGTAAATTCTCTATCTGTAACTTGGTATCCACTGTCCCCCATATTTTTAAGTCATCTGCAAATATACTGATTCTATTCTTAATCCCCTGACCTATATCATCTATGAAAATTATAAATAAAATTAGTCCCAAAACTGATCCCTGAGGCACCCCACTTATAACTTCTGTCCACTGTGAATAATTTCCTTTTACCTGCACTCTCTTCTTTCTACTCAATAACCAATTCTTTATCCATATCAATGTTTTCCCCTGATAAACCCGTACCCGTACCATGACCCCCATAAGATCCGCACCACTCGCCTGAGAGAGCCGGGCTATGACCACCCCTGGTATATATTATATCTCTCTATACTAAAAAAAAGTTACCGCCGCCGCCGTAGGATTGAAAACTGTGTTGTTTAGCTCGATTCTTAAACGGTTTCCCTAGAAAGTTTGGATCAGAAAAATATGACATTAACATGGTTTGTTATTCAAGGTGTTCCCTGGACAATTGTAAAGATATTTTCCCGATGCGGTTATTTGTTTAGGGTTTATTAAGTGTCAAAATTGAAAAAGCGAAATTTCTTCCGCGAGTGAGCAAAACATACAAATTTTAGTCTTAAGCCGTGAGTTTTTTTTAGAGTACCTCTCAATGTAAATTTTTGCAGCTCGTCGAGTTTTTTTAGAAATTTCAATTTGGTTCTTGATAATATTTTTTTGAAATTCGGGAAAAAGCGGGACATTTTTGTTACACTTTTTTTTAAAACTGCATTATTTAAAAAAAATTTAAGTGCTGAATATAGTACAATAACCTGGTATAAGTATTGAGAAAAAAGTCCACATATATAAGTTTCAGAGAGTTGTAATTTTTGTTACCTGTTCAGCTTCTTGAGCGACTTCGAGGCAAGTCTGAATGCCTAAGTTCTCAACTCCGGGGGTCAGTTTTTCAAACAGACACTCTCTTGCCTGAGCCTGTGAAAATGACATTTCAGTTATTGCATCAACAAAAAAGAACATTCTATTCAGGGTTTCCGCTCTTTACATGAAAAAAAAAATTGTTTTTCTTCCATGAACAGAAAATTTTTCCAATGACCTCATTTTACTATTTAAAGCATCCCTTTTTCGCATATGTAAAAAAATGATACTCAAAACAGCCAGAAATAAAATTTGATGTAAGAGTAATTATATTAAGATAATATTAATTTTTTACTCACAGAATATGCACGCCAGCAGGTTTATATATGGAAAGAATACAGCGGACAAAAGTCTTAAGTATCCTATTTTATTCTTATGAATAGTATTGTTGGGTTTTATGGCGAAGCTGGTGCCAGACGTCTAAATGTAGATACACAAGGAAAGTTTTACTAACAGAATAGATACGCACTGGGATGAATCGAATCTGCACCCCCTTCAGCTCGCAGGTTGCTAACGCAGTAGGCAAACCCACTGGGCCAATTTTTTTTTATATGAAAATGTAAGTATATTTGTTGTACTAAGGAACACCATGCAATAAAAAAAGAATAAAAGATGAAAATTGTGAATTAGAAAGTTTTTTTATTTCCAAATTTTACTCAAAATAAAGTCTTGAGCTAGTTGTTATTAGTTCACATAAGAAACTCGATTTAAAAAAATAAAATATAAATATTTTTAAAGCTGATCGAGTTTTATGGGTGCAAGAGTCATATTTGGCCAAAATGTGACAAATGCAAGACAGAAGGTTAAGTAATGGACATGTTCATTACTTTTTTAATGGTGGCTAAATGATGGAAAGCTTTACTGGCAGAGAACAGAAATGCACACAGGGTAAGCAAAGGTTTTACGGATTTTCAAAGAGTGGAAACCCTTATTTTATCTAGACGAGAGAAAGTAGTGAAAAAGGAGAGAGCACATCTAGGCAGATGCTGAGGGCATGTTTATGAAAGACAAACCAGCATGAGTTGAATGAGAGTGTCCAAGGTATCGGAGGACAGATCCATGCTGGGTGCGTTGCTGAAATTGTCTCGAATGTACCGAAACATTCCTGCGGCACGCAGGAAATTGTCTACGGCTGCGTCAACACCGGAACTGGTCATGCGATCCTAAAGGGAGAAAAACTTTCTAAGAAAAAATAGATATAGAAAAAACTAAGCTGAGAATGACTATCTTCATCTTTTAGAAAAATGTAAGTTCTAAAATAGTCCTATTCACCACTTTCAAATACCTGTTTGGCTGCGATCTGGGTGTAAAGGGCAGCGATGTTGAATAGAACACTCGCTTTCTCAAAAGCTATCGTTTTTTGCGTACTAGGCACTCCAGTCAGCGAGTCGAACCTGAAAAGTAATTTTGTAAACTGCAATCAAGACTCAGTGAAACATGACTTTCTCGTAGTTAAACTACTAGTACTAGATTCATTTTAAATACAATTTCTGCCAGCGTCTATAACAAAAATATCACAGCATTTTAATTTTAGTACTTAATTACAGTATACAAGGGCGTAGAACAAATAGCAAAAGAGAACAGAGAAACAGTAAATATTTTTATTATCAAATGAGTGTCTCTGCGGACCTACACTCGGAAAGTTGGGAGTTCGAAACTAGATACAATCAAAGACCGTATACACGGGGGCTGGTGAAAGTTAAAACTGTCGTGTCATCAAATGTCCTCACGCTGGTGTGGAAGTTTAGAGAGTGGGGTGCCACTCTCCATGCAGGTGTTGACCTCATCATCTGATTGTTGTTCAAAATGACAAGGTTTCCTCGGAAGCATCCCTTCGGGATGGATCCCGGGCGGAGGTAACTTGGTCATTGTCTGTTCTATGTGATGACGAATTCGTCTATATATTCATGAGTCGTCCTGTCATTGAGTGTATGAGCCTTATATTATGGTACAAATATTTATAACTAATCAATTTGCGGGAGATTAGTTTTAGTTGTGTTCGAAATCATTGGTGGTCCGCTGATCAGAGACCACTAAAAGTACGATTGGACCAGGAGATTAAAAATCTGGGTGGTCCGCGGAACCAGTAGATATGACGACAAGCTTTGTGCAAGTCCTTTCTTTTAAAATGAGTTTCAAACTCCCACAACACTTACTTTTGGCAAGCTGTCAAAATTTATTTCGGACACGTAATCGTTTTTTTGGAAATTCGCATCAGCGTATACTGGAGTTGTGTTTCAGGTTTTTTTTTTCAAATTGCAAACACACACTAATCGGAGTATGTTGAATCATCGGCTGTTGACGATAGGCAGGTTCTAAAAGACAATGCGCTGCGGAGCCTTTCTGGTCTCGTTGTCCCTATCTACGGGAGGGGGTGCGCTTACTTGACCACATGGTTTATCACACTCTGTTCTTTTGTGATGGCAAGCGAGTCCGATTTCTGAGAGTGGGGCAATTAGAATTCCTTAGAGACGAAGCTAATAAAAAATATATCTACGATATGTCAGAATTTTTATTCGGCAAAGTAAAAATTTCGCTCGCTAATGGCGAGAGGAAATTTTGCGCCCAGGATTAACACGCTATTAACTAAATTAATTAATTATTTTGAGAAGCGGACCAGCTATGATGGCAGCGGACAAGTATATTTTAGTATACACTGGTCCTTGGGACCAGTCTCTTTTTCTTTTCTAACGCTGAGTAAAAGGCATTCACTCGATAGTTATTCTGATTAATTCTTGCCGTACAGAGCTGAAAACTTTAGCTGAGTGAGACCCTTTATATAATAGGGCTGAAATCCGTACTCCGAGATACCGAATGAGTCTCAGAATATCACTTTATCAGCATGATTTCACTGTATCTATAATACGTACCTGACGTGATCGCTTATGCTCGTGGAATTCCAAACCATTCTCCAGTTATATAATGCTCCCGAATGTCAACAACATAAGTTCCTGAGTTCATTCTTCTATAGCAGATATTCTAATCAGAATAATGTTTAAATCTATGTGTGTTACAGGAGATTGTTACACGGTAAAAGCAGTTAGGGTCAGTTTTAGGAATAGCAAATTTAAAATACTATAGAGGAGGGATCAAATAATCAAACACTGTTTATAAATGATGAATGAAATTAAAATATTTCGTGACTTACCATTCGAAGAATATTCCCATATTTCTGTGTGGTGGAAAAAATCGTTTGTCGATGTAATAGAGCAAATTGTAATATCCGAATAAAAGTTTAACACCATTGTGATCTCTTGTGGGTGTTCGCACAGCCTAAGAAACAAATAACAGGAAATTAATGAGTCTTCTTTATCAATAACTTTAATTATAGATATTTGTAAACAAAAGAAGAAATAAAGCATGCAAAACACAAAATTAAAAAATGCCTACAAACATAAAAATAATTATAAGAAATAGTCTTTGGACGAACGTATTTTACTTTACCATTATGAAAATAAAATAATTTGTGAACTAAGCAATTCAAATTGAATGCATCTTTAAACAATAATATCTATTGCGTCAGAGAACACAAAACATTTACGTATCGCATCTCTCATTACAAATCCCAAAGATGGAATAAAAATCTACACCTACTTTTGATTTCAGAACTCAGTTTTCCATTTTGTTTTTAACAAAATCGTTTCTATAACTCTTTGATTTTGTTAATAGTTTTTTGATCACGAAGGCTAATTAGACAGAGACACGAAAAAAAAATGGGTTCTTAATCACTACGAACATTCTCTGTCTCGAGCGAAAAATTATCTTAGAAAAAATCATATACAACAATAATGGACCGGACGCCAACAGATTTGCATAAAATTCGACTGTTTGTTTGGGGATGTTTTTCGTAGTATGGCCTGGGACCTTTGCACGTTGTTCCTGGTCAATTGAACGCCGACGCCTACATGAACACTTTGGACAATTAGGTTCTTCCTACGCTCTGGAAATTTTATGGAATGGAAGAATGTTACCTTCTAGACAACGCTTCATGTCATGTTGCAGCTTCTTTCAAGCAGTGGTATCAATATATAGATGTAAAACGTCTTCCCTGGCCTGCTCAGAGTTCCGACCTAAACCCCATAGAACATTTGTGGGACGAGTTAGAGCGACGCTTATGGATCAGGGAACCACGTCCGAATTCTACATTTGAGGTGTCGACATTCTTGCAGCAGGAATGGACACAGATAACCCATAGCTGTGTAACAAAACTCAGTTGAAAGTATGCCCAGAAGGGTTGTTAGTGTAATTGCAGCACGTGGGGGACCATCCCCCTATTAAAGCATGTATTATTTCCCTTTCACCATCACATCTTGCCGTCCGGTTCATTATTGTATGGTAGTGTATATTCCTTCACATTTTCAGTCCAGATAGGGATGGTGGCTTGTTAAAATTTGCAGATAACTACTGCTACAATGATCTCCATAATAAAATTTTTGTATAAATTTCATAAGCACAAACCAAAGTTTTATTTTTTAAATTTTCGTAACTCATCCATCTTGCTTTCAACGGGAAGAGTATTATTGAATAAGGAAATCAATTGTAAAGTTAGAAGATGAACGAAATCCCTCCTCAAAATATCTACATCTGTACCATCATGATGTTAGCGATGTATTTAATACAACAGATTAATTTTAACCCCATCAAATGAGCATTTTTGCACTTAAAATAACATTAAATTAAGATATTCCGGACTTTAGAACTGTGATGAAAAGTTCACGATATTTGTTTCTCAAATTACGATAATTAGACTAATATAGAAATAATTTGGAAAAATCAAATCAGGAGTGAAAAAATTCGATCAAATTTGTAGCGGAAAAGAACACAAATTTGATTTAAATTTTAATTATTTTATTATTTACCTGCCGTATATCCATGAACTCTTTTATAGCATTTTCATACTTACTACTGTCTTCACTGTAGTGTTCTAGTATGAAATCCTACGAGGAAATAAAATAAGCATGTTTAATTGTGCAATTTATCACATAAAAGCACATTTAAAGAATGTTATCATTCATAACCGAACAGCGCTTAAACTTCGATATTTCAGTGATAATCTGAGGAGAATAATAAACTCTTCACAATTTTACATATTTTTGATTGATAATAGTCTGTTTTACAATGAAAGAAACAAATCTATACAGCATGTGAAAATAGTAATTAATATAAGGTTTTTACCCAATGCATTTAGTATTAAATGAAGAAAAGTACAGGAATACACTCATTAGTTAATTATTGGGATTATATAGGCATTTCGTAGTAATTCATATTTCTAATATTTCATAATGAATCAGAATAAAAATATAGACAAAAATAGAATTTTAATAAATTCATTCATTTTGGAGTTAGGTTTAAAAAATTCTTGCAAACGTTAAAACACAGAAGGTTTTTTTTTCAAAATCGGAAAAATGTTTGACTGTGACTGAGAGTTTGGATATTTCACATAAAATAAAAGAGACATAAAATAGTAAAATTTTTCGGAGTACTAGTTTTTTACAATGAACCCCTTTGAAGTTAATTTAAAGAAATTAGAATTCCCCTTAAGATTATAGATTTTACATGCCTAGTTTCAAGCTGTGTACATATCAACGTTGGACGAAAACAGAATAATCATATCCAAAAATACATCATGTGGAAGCGTACCTTAAAAGACTCTTTGAAATCTGTCTCCTTTGTTTCCTTAAGTCCCAGGGGTATCATTGGCACAAGTTGAGGAGTACTAAATAAATACAAGAATACATATAATACAGGTTACACAACAAGAAGTTAGGAATTAAAATGAGCATTCCACACATTTGCTGATTTAAGGCAGAATGAGAAGACGCAGTTGATTTCAAATGGACAAAGACAGAAACATTAAGAAAGACAATGCATAATCAATGGTGCCACAGTTAATGGCAATTTCTTTTTTCAGAGAAGTGAAACAGTTATACATTTGAAACTGGTGCATTCAACACAAGGAGGAGATAAAAATTACCCTTTGTTCTGGTAGATGTTAACGGAACTGTTGAGGTCGGCAAGCTGTTCCTTTAGCAGCTGCAAATTGGAGTTGACGAAGCTCAACTCCAAGGCAACCGTCTCACGAAGTTTTTTGTTTGTTGTGACTCTGAAAAAGAACATTTATTCCCATTATAGCTGGAACTTAAAATTACAAATGTTTTCTTTTCCACATATTACCACATTGAAACAATACGATAAGGCATTCGTTACTTGAAGTAATGAATGTTCTAGTACAGTGAATGGAGAAACTATTGAGTAAATCTTCGACCCAATAAGTGAAACATACCAAGTAAAAATTTTCAAGATATGATATTTTTTGTTATTCTAGACAGAATAGGATGATTTTTAGAATGGTGAAGTCTGCTATGTCAATTCCTTTGCATTAAAGTTAGATTTCTATTTGAAAAACACACTTAATGGGATAATTTCCCCCCTTTCTCAGAACTATGCTTTTCGACTTTTTTGTATTTCCCGTATAAGTAGACAAAATTTTAAATTTCTTTCAATGACGAATCTTCTAAACATTATGCATCTGAATAATCATGTTTGTCAAAATCTATAGATAAGTCTACAGTGCAAAAAGCCAGTTCAAAACTTAAGTATAAAAAATGAACTTTTATGTACTGAAAAGTTTTTATTTTTTACATGTATTTTAATTAATGGTATAACGGAATAGTTTTAACTGAATTGAAAGCAAATTATTAAAATTTTATTTTCAGTTCCCCAAATATATCCCCTTACAAAATAATCCACACAAATCTATCACTTTTATTAAAGCCAATTATAATTTTCTGATATTTACAGTAACCCCTAAAAATTACATTTAAATCACTAGGTATTCACATTTCTTAATTAATTGGTTACAAATTATAAACATGCAATTATGCTTTTAATTTTAACCAATGCCTGCTTTCCTAATTTTTTATCATATTCGTGTCCGTGTGTTCCCAATTTTATCATTTGATATAGGTAGTAAAAAAGAAATAAAAAGTCAAAGAAAGGAGTTAATGGTTCCGAAAACACTTTTGAAATAAAATCGTTAAGGTAATCTAACAGCGTTTCCAAAATTATGAAATGTTTTAATCGTAACAAATATTTATCGGCACTGGTGTGTAAATGGAGGTATACTCAACAGATGGCAGCACCACAGTTTATCTACGAGAGGAGCACAAAATTTTCCGAGACTACGTTTCCTGGATCAAGAGGCGGAATACACCACTGAGAATTTTGTTTTACAATTTGTTGTTTATCTTGGGGAAAAAAAAACATTGCACAATTTTGTCGTTGTTGCAGAAATATATATTTCAGTTCAATGTATCTGATATGATTGCTTTCATTGTACTCTATTTTTAGAATGAAAACGTTTAAAAGTCTACTTTTTCTAGTGGCTCTCTGAAATCGTATTATTATTCATAAAAGAGAGAAGAGGAAAAGCAAAAAGGTTCTCTTCTCACAAATATAGAGCATAAAACAAAGCAGGAGATGATCCGCAGGGAATGATCCCAAGGCAACACCTTGTAATTTTGAACCACTGTCAGATGACGAGGTCAACACCTGAGCTGGCACCCCACCTCTGCTAACTTCGACACCTCACCACGCCAACGCGAGGACATTTAAGGTCCCGAGAGATTTGACGTGCACTGCAGCCTCTCTGTAAACGATGGTATGTGGTTGGATAGAAGTTCAAATTCGCAACCCTCTGATTACTAATCCGAGATTCTACTAACTAGACCATTTAACGTGGGTAGTAAAGAAATTCGTGTTTATAAATTAAAATAACAGACATGCCTCATTTTTGTAAAGATGTTACCAGTGATTTTTGTTGACGCTCTCTTTTGAGTTTATCGTGTCTTGCCTTTTATTATCAGAACCATAGTGGGTTGCTAAGCAACGCCGAGTTTAACTGATTATCCTGAGATACAGAATAGAAAATTTCTTGATAAAAATAAGAAGACAAGTGGATAAAAGAAAAATAACCTAAATAAGATACGCCGTTATTTTCTTCTGTTTCCTTTACAAATAAGAAGAAAATGTCAGCAGAGTTTAACGACCCGAAACATACCTCATTCATTACACGAAATTAGGAGTACACTGTTGCTATTTAAAATGCAAGATGATAGTAGTAAGTCAACAAAGGCTGCAGCATATGCAGAAGTTAACTTTTCACATTACTTGATATTTCCATCTGGATTTCCCTTAATGTTTGTTCATTACTGAATATAGTATTGTTTATTACTAAATTTCAAAAGTTAAGGAACTTAATTTTCTATTTATATTAAAACGACTACAATTAATGTTTATCAACATGTTCGCCCCTTTTGTTGATAAAAGTTTACAACATTTTATCTTATTTCCAATTGAAGTTAGTGAGTGTTACATTGTATAATGTAACTTTATCTCCCTGTTCTATTAATAGCGCTTCTTATCGTTATTTAAACCTCTTTGCATCAATTTCTTTTGTATAATCTAACAATACTACCCAAAAAGCTTTGTCTTTTGCCAAATTTAACAGAATACCTATTTCAAATTTATAATTCTTAGCAAATCGAAAGTATAAGTTTCCCACGCAGATGCAGACAGAAGAAAACTTCTATAAATAAAGAAGAGTTTTCCAGGTTAAAATTAGCCTTTCCTTCCTTCCCATAATTCTATGTGAAGTCATGTTTTAAGGTTAAGCGAACCGATCTCTATTAAATGAATTTGTCATAATTTTATAAAGATATTAGTATAATTTTATAAACTGCTGTTAAATATTTCAGATACACTACATACAAATCAAACTATGAGAGCTGTATACTTGTGAATTGTAAAAGGCTATAGCTCCTTGGCAAGATTTTCTTGAAGAGTGGCAGATTGAAGTATAACATCATCATAAAATTATCCACTATAAGAGTTTCTACTGTTTTCTCAGTTTCCCTTTAATTGAAATTTGGAGGTGTATCCGCATCACATATTTTATACACATTTCGGAACATATTTATTTTAGCATGTGCTGATTATATATGTATAAACGAGGAATTGGGTAAATTAAGAAAAAAAAAACTACTGAAAAATGTGTGTAATTGAATTTCTATGTAAATGTGTGTAATGAGAATGCGATAGCTCTACGATAATTTTTGGCGACAGGAATGCAAATTAGACCGTTACTCACGGTTTCTACGAATGTACACGTCCAGAAAGAGATTTGAACCCAGAACCAGAATAATAGATCAGAGAGCTAATCATTCGACAAACAGCGCAACAGGCTACCACATTTAACTTCGGAATCAAGCACCAAGTAAGTCGACGGGGACCAAGCTAAAGAAAACAATATATATTTTCCACAATTATACAGTTTCCTCTTTTCTTTTACCACTTGAAGAGCTTGATTAAAAATGTTCTCAGAAGTTTTATAGTTTTTAAACTTAAAAAAACAGACTGTATGTTCATAAGCAAAAAGGGACTGCTGTTGCTCGGTTCAAAGAGTAACGGATTAGCAACCGGAAGGTCGCAAGTCACTAAAGACCGTCACTTACGAAGGGATCTGGTGTGTGTTAAATCAGTCGTGGCCTCAAATGTCCTCACGTTGGCGTTGTGTGGAAGTTTGGATAGTGGGGTGCCAGCTCAATTTTGACCTCGTCATCTGACCGTTGTGCAAAATGTGGTGTTGGCCTAGGATCTTTCCCTTCGGGTTACATCCCGGGCCGTCTCCAGTAGTCCGTGGTCCAGTGCGATGTTATCAAAATATCTACCTACCAGAAGCAAAAAAAGTGTTTTAGACATTCCATTGTCTTACGACTTTCGGCCCGATCTCTCCATGTTCGTCATTTGCTTCACAGCCCAGAGTGGGCCTTGGACCTTCTCTATGATTCTGTTCCATCTTGACCTATGTATTATTGGCAATAGTTCCTCCGTTATTAGTTTTGCAAACGCCAAAAGTCCTTGTCTACACAGTCAACCCATCAAAAACCTAAGTCTTTCTCTAGGTCTAACCCCAATTGGCCTGGTCAAAAATATTTTTCTGAACTCATCATCGGGCATTTATTCGAATGATATGTCAACTCCATTCGGTGTTCTCTCTCTCTCTCTTTGTTCGGCGACAATCTTAAAACCATGAAGGAAAAAATACGATCAAAACATAGTTTGAAAATTTTTTCTTGTCGATTCAGTAAAAAACCCCGAACGATAAAGGAAATACCACACAATTGAATGCAAATAAGGTGGCAGAAATTACATAAAAATTGAGTGCCTTATTATTCATTGGTTTGAAATTTCTTGTTTTGAAAGCACCTTTCCTCATGTCGAGCACAGTAATTTGGTTAAAGGGAGCCAGATTACTGTGGTTGTAATAGAGCAGCACTGAGATTTCCTGGAATTTCTTGAATTAGAGATTTAATAAAGAGGAAAAGGGAAGTTTCAGCCAGATAAAAAGCAAAGGTAGAAACGGACAAGTATGTTAAAATATGTTTATGTTTTTTATTGGTTTGTTTAGAGCTTTTGGTTTTAATGCTTGAAATATCAGCTCTAAAGTACGATACATTTTGTGAAAAGAGATGAATTTGTCGAGAGACGGATTTTCAGTGTTGATAAACAACCGGAAGACGAGGATTTTACTTTGTTACACAATATGGAGTATGTACAGGAAGTATGCACAACCTAGCGCCGCCTATTTAACAGAAAAAAACCTCTCGAACTGCGATTTTTTTTATGAAGGAGGAAAAATGGGTGTGAGGATAAAATTAGTTTCTGGGGTATCCAGAAAGCTACGAGAGGAATTTTTCAGGGTATACAAATCAGACAATCAGTGAACATTTTACTTTTGCTGTCTAAAATATCATAACAGATTTATAACTCAAAAACACAACCACAGTCTTTTTAGTTTTAGAAGCCTTTACTTGTTCTTTGCACAATTCGTTTTTTTTTTTTTCAATTTTTTGAAACTCTTTTCCTTTTTGTAAAAGTATGCATATACTATTTGTATTCATACTAACTACATAAACGTGCTGTTCTGGATCTGCTTTGCTTTAGTTAAATAACAGCAGGAACTCGAAACACATTTTGCAGATTAAGTTTGCGTATCAATATCCGAATCAACAGTCAAGTCTCTCCCGTGTAGCTTTTTAATATGCTTTATGGCGTCCCTTCGAGGAAAGTAATTGAATTGTCATGATCGATATCTTAGTCCTAAACTCCTTGACGTAACGTTTGGATTGCTTAATTTTTTAAGGTCCCGAGACACGGTTGGTCGCTGCGAACACAAACGTTGCTTCTCGCTAAGCTTTTTTGTGCAAAAGTTTAAAATGTCAACGCGTATCTCATTCCGAAATCATTTCCGTATCTTGGGGAGAAAATCCGAAGACAAGTCGAGGTATCGATGACATCACGTCAGAGAACGAGAGATTGGGCAATGCAGAACTGTCTGTACGATTCCCGTAACCGTCTTCATCGGTATTGTTTAGCTGTGGACATTTTGTCGGCGAACTGAAACAATGGAAGAAAAAAATGATATCGTAATGACCGCTAAGAGAGGTCAGTCGCGTATTTAAGTGATTTTCTTCGAACAATCCCACCTCCTGAGTGCCACAGAAGGGTTCATTCAAACATAAGTTTCAAAATATACAAATATGAGCGTTTTATCTTTTACGGAACTGTGTCATGGACCATGGTAACGGTTAGGATTCGGGACCTTTTTTGTGTATTCCTGCATTAATACAATTTATCTTGTCTACGGATTTGAAGAGAATTAGTGGTTAAAATGTTTGCTTCCACAAAAAAAAATTAGGTTGGTTGGGTTTTGTGGCGCAAGGAACCATATTTGGTCAAGCTCCGCATTAACTTGACTGAAAAACATTGCTTGGGGTAGCCTGCTCAGATATTATGGCTCTTGCGCCATAGAATACCAACCGTATTACAGTACAAAGTCCAAAATCCGGAATCCTCCGGACCTCGGCCATTCCGGATTATTTGCATTTTTTGTCAAATAAAACTTAATTTACCCACCGCGCGAATTTTGCGTTTGCAATAGTAAAATAGCAGATATATAAATAGGAATAATTAAAAAAAAAGGAAAAAACCTTTTTAATACAATGCAACAAATTTTACTTGCAAATCTTCTAAGTTTTCTGTGTGGTATTTACTCTGAACATGTCCGTTATTTTGCGTTGTTTCATGAATTAAGTCCAGGTTTAACTCCTTTTTTTTAAATTGTCGGAAAAATGTAAAAAAGTGAGAAAAACGAAAAAAAAAAATAGCCTCTTAGCAAAACGTCTAGATTTTAGACGTCCGGATTTGGGACTTAGTACTGTAGTAAATATACAGAGTACATACTTGCACTGTGCAGTTCAATGCTAAGACGTCCAATTTACTTACGTATGACGGTTTATCTGTTCGGTTAATCAACGCAAAAATAAAATTATACAAAAATTATCGCCCGTTTTAATCAAAATAAATACAAATGAATTTAGTATATCATTCAATCTTAGGTAGACTGTTAATGCGTACTATTTTGAACAGAATAGCACCGTTTTGATTTTTATATTTCCCGGCCTTCCCGACATTTTTATAAAAATATCATATTTTTGTCCCGATGGAAATAAAATATTTTAATATTGGTCAATCATAAATTATTAATCAATAACACATGATAGTTCATTAATTTCATAAATACCAGTAATTTCTACAACCATAGATGCCAGCTGACCATGGTTCAACATCACGAAGTGTTGTCCGAACTTTTCTCTATGGAATTGATCAGGAACCGGCGCCATTAGCATGTTGCAAACGGACTAGTACTCTAGTGAGACGAAATTTGGTAATTTTTTTACTAATGTCGAACAAGAGTAATACAACGGCGTACTAGTGAGACGTAAATTTAACTACCAACTACTACCCGTAACAATGAAGTCGCATGATTCGATACCATGTATCAATATCCACAGTGATTCATTTAGCGAAAATAAAAAATACTCATTGGCAACACTTGTACGTCTCAGACACTGCGTCAGTTCTGCTGTAGCGCCAGTTTTCGTCTTTCCTATATTCTAACCAGTGGCTTTGTTGTTCAATGCCGGAGGTTTAAATTTCGTACTTTTTAAAATTTTACGTCGTATTTTTTTTAATGCTTTAAGTTTATCTATCCGAGCAACGCCAAAGAGGCGAAATCGCAGTTTTAACGATGATCATATAGAATTTATCGCCTTGCTTTTACATGTCCCGCTTCTACCACACCTAAGTACCGTTTCTATCTTAAGAAAATAAGGCAATGCCACAAAATCATATCCAATCCATTCAAGAAAATAAGATTGAGTAAATTACAAGCCCGGGAGCAGAAAGTCCTTAAAACTGCAACGTACGTCGCAGAACAAAAAAAAGGTATTTTCAGAACAATTTTTCCTTAATTTTATAAAAGTTTTGGCCGATTTTTTTAAAATCATAAGTTAAGCTGTTCTGCAGAGCAAAGCGCGTTCCTTGCCACACCTTTCTTTCTTTTCTAGCTACGAAAAAACCTCCCTACACCGCCCAAATTACCACAGACACTTTATAAATAACACATCTTCTATTTCAATGACAAAATATTTAACTTCAAAAGTTATCGACAGAATTGCAAATTCTGAAAGTATGCCTTGGTTTTAAATAAAGTAAGTAAATATTAATTTTGTTGTTTTATAAAAAACATTCAATACATATTCAGCCGTTAATTATGTTTTACGTCTGTCTTTGATTTGACTGCAGTTTTCGAAATTCGGACAAAATGCCTGCAGAACAATTGCAATGAGGAACTTGCACCAGTGAGGAAAATGCTAATTTCTGTGTTTTATTAATAGATTGATTGTCAAAATGTTCAAAAACGAGAATTAAAACCCATAAAATGGACTTAATTAATTAAAATTTCAAGTTTTAAAATACCGAAAATTACGGCAAAAGCACATGACTTCAAAACGCTACGTGACGTCACTGTGCACCACGATGTAATCTTTACGTTTGTCTAGCCGTAACCATCGATAGTAGCCGTAACCATGATATCGATGGTTACGGTCTAGCGCGTTGAAATTTCATATTGCTTGCTCTTTTAATTTTTAAACAATCAATTAAAATATTTTTTCTTGCTATTTCAACGTTGCTATCAAAGTAAACAGACAATAATGGGGCACAGTGACGTCACAAGAAGCGGCGTAGGAAAACTAGCGTTTTTGAGATGAAGTAAATAGGGCGAACTTTAAATTTTTTTATTTTACCTTTTAGGGCTATAAAAGTAAAAAAGAAAGATACTTTCCATCATATTTTTTCATTTCTATATTGTAAAAATATAAACAAAAAACGTGCAAGTTCCTCATTGCTTGGAGTTGTGTTGCAAAACACTGAATATAATTATGCACCTGGGGTCATAAGGATAGAAATTTTAGAAATAAAATAGTTTCGGAAATTAAGAAGTGTCAGAAAATTCGACACTTAACAATTCTGGGAAAAACACCCGTGTCTGCTCAACCTACAAAACCACGGTCTTCACGGAAATTACGTGCCACTTTGGACCTCAATCAGTGTCATTTCTGGCTCTTTATAACCAATTTTAGTTTTTATATCCGAATCCCTTCTTCCTGCTAACCACGGGAGCTCTTAGATAAGCGAAGGACGAATGAACCCTGACGACCGGCTGCCTCACATTTTCATACCAAAGAGCCCTACATCAAACAGGAACAGGTAAACCGACGCTTCTGGTCTTTATTTTTTTATGACAAGTCGGAGATGCTGTTATTTTATTTCGGGTCACAGCTAGGAAAAGTGACGTGAGCACGGCATGTCCCTTTCTCTTTCGGCAAGAGAGCTCTTTTGGGTCAATGGGTCTCTTTGGATTCGCAATTACGGTTATGTGCATTAGGCCTTCTACTTTCCATCTCTATCTGAACACAATGCGAAATTCTACTGTTTCTTTATCTTCGCTCGGTTAATTATTTCCTCTTTTATTCGAGTAAATGAACCGATCGAAGTTTGTTAACAATTTATTATGATAGCAGGAGATAACTCATGAAAAATTCTACGGGAGGCCTCTCAAGTTATTGGGATACCAGGGCAATGCGATTCGAAATTTACCAGAAACGTTTCGAGTTTTTCCACCTATAAATATGTTTCCATTGGGATTGAAATGCTTTGTGTTGTAATAAAATAGCGAATATCTGAAATTAAATTAAATAGTTTTCTTTGAAGTGGACATCTTTACCAAGAAAGAAGATATCTACTTTTAAATTAAATCTAGGAAGACGATAAGATAAGTACCTAGTATGGTACCAAGTCGATTAAGTACTGAGCTATGAGGATATTTCATTCATTTTAATGGAGCTTCATACAGAAAGCACTGGCCAAACTATCGTTTACAACAGCTACATATGGGGTTATGGAAATATACCTATAGGGAAATAAAGATGAATATAACGTAAATAAATTTAGCTGGTAAATCTTTTAGCAGTCAAATTTACAAAATAAGACTGGTGTGGCAAGACTTGGGCATACGAGATGAATGACTTTTGTGAGAGGAGTTGTGAACTGTCCACTTGCTTATGCTTCACAACCCCAGCAATTCCCTTACCATGCTTTAGATCAAGCATATCAAACTCGCGGCCCACAACGAATATCTTTCTAACTTTATAACGCGACCCAGCCAACATATCAGTATTTAACAAATATTTTACTTTTATATAACAAATATATTACTAAATTTCGTAGCTTAATTTTTAAAAATTTCGTACTAATAATAACCAACCACAACATTCTCATATGACTGATTGCTAGTCGTGTTGCATCAAAGCACCATTTCCCTAATAATAGCAGTGGATATTTTAGCACCCTGGATAAACAGGAGTTGGTCGTTGTGGTAGTTATTTGTATTAAAGTTGCAACGCGAATGGCTATTGGAGACGATACAGGAACAATCCCGAGGGTGGTCCGTTATGGCACAAGTTTAATCATCGAAGTGAAAAAAACGGTACAAGTCTTTTTGTTCATAATAAGAAACTTATTTTGTACACAAACTTTGATATTAAAAATGGTCATGCACAAAATAGAATAGCTTTTTTTTTTAAATTAAAAATACATTTTGCAAGAATATTTAAACGTCAGAGAGTAAAAATTGATAAAGCGTAATTCTAAATAAACTATAAATCGTTAAAAATAAACGCAAATGGTCAAAAAGTGGCAGTGTTTCTATGCATAAGTTAAGTAACAACACAACAATGATATCAATTTCAGTTTCATAACATCACATCATTCAAACCGGAGTTTTAAAATAAAAATAACGCCTAATTGTGTGTTCAATCGTCTTTGTCTGCAAGTCTTCAATCTATCTCACGTCATATTCAGCAGTATGTGAAGAACAGGTTAGAAGTGATAACGATATTGATTCACCAAGATACCTCCTCCGTCGATAAGAGGTTGCAGACCTTAGTGTACATCCACTTTTAAAGAATCTGCAATCCTTTTGCCTGTCCGTCTGAACAAATGGGAAATACTCTGGTGCTTCTAGGAGACTTGTGGGGCTTTCAACGGAGCATTAAACATGGAGAAAAGTACTTGATGAAGTTATTTAAACTGCATAAAATTATGTTTTCATTAGAAGAACATAATAAAATCATAGTTAAATAATAAAATCAACTATGGTACTGTATCAACTATTGATTGCAGAATTAGCCTTCTCTTGTGAAGCAATTCTCAACTTGAAAGCAATGTTAAGCCTTTTATAAATAGAACGGTCAAACAATCTTAGAAATCTAAATTCCTCGGTCCAGGAGATGGTAGTTGTTAAATGTAGTCTTAATTATCATCTGCATTTTAGTTGCCATATTTTTGCATAATTTGGTTTTCTAAGAATTTTCAACAATCGCTTTTTTGAAGAATTATTTTAATAAAAAACCATTTATAAAAAGGTGTGAAAAAGCAGTCGTATAAATAATTTTACATGACATTTATGGAGTCATATTGAATAAAGTGAATTTTTTATAGAGAACTACCGAATATTTCGATTCAGGGAGTCTCGTAACAGTAGTGATGTGAGAAATCCCCATCACATTGGTTAAAGAAGGACATCACACCTTCAGTACAAAAGTAAGGAACGTTATAGGTTTTTAGAAACGATTCGCATTTCATAACTATCCCATCTTAAAATCTAACGAATCAATTTCATAAAGCTTTTTTCTAATATTTGAAGCTCAAGTGTTGACCTCGTCATCTGACCAAGGTTCAAAATTACGAGGTGTTGTTCTCGGATCTTTCCCTTGGGATGGATCCTGGAACGTTGCCAATCGCTCGCTTACGTCGATCGAGTGCGCCGTAAATTTATCTACCTGCCTAACATTGACTCCGTATATTTGACATAATCTAACAAAAACTTTTTCACGAGATGGCAATCGAAAAGGTTCCTTGAGTCACTGCCAAAATCATCGCCTAATTTGTAAGACGCCAAAATGTTTTAAATTGTAAATTTTATTTTCAACAATTGCCCCTCTCCCCCTAAGGTTTGGTAGATGGCTACGTTTTCCCAGGGCCAATCCATCACTGACACTTCACACTCCTACTGGTTTTGTCTTCGTGTTGAAAACTTACCAGTCTCTGATACAAGCCTCTGTTTGAATCTTCATTTCCCCTTGTAGTAATAGGAAAACTGTCCCGAAAATGTATTTCATCACACACAAACCTGACAAGATATCGCTAGACGAGATATCTCATCATTGACAATCTTGACCAGGTCTTGATGGACGAGGTATCTCGTCAAAACCACCTGAGGATTTAAAGAGAAGAGGGATCGACAGCGGATAATCCGTTAGCGGGTGATTTTATTAGCACTAAAGAAGGAACGCAATCTTGATGTCTTCTTATCGTCGCCAGGTACACATTCATAGGTTTATCGGGTTTTATCATGGCTAGATTTACTGGCGCCTGGCTAGATTATCTTCCCCTATAATCAGACCGAAGATAATTTCCCCCGATGCATCCCCTGCACCAGGAATTCCAACTATGCGTGTTCGCACAAAATGCATGATTTGAGAGAACGCATGTGAATACTGGGAGATGGGCAAAACTATTAATTTACGTTAACAGCGGTTAATGGCTGTCACCTATTTGCGAAAGAAAAAAAGACTTGTTGAGAGAGAGAGAAGAGAGATGGGCTCACAAAACTATTATCTTACGATAACATCCGTTAACGGTTATCACCTATTTGCGAAAGAAGAAACTAAGAAATATTAATATTAAAAGTTTCGTTATTAGTTAGCAACGAAAAATTCAGCGATTACTAATAAATATAGGAAATTTAAATTAACAGTTCGTGTTGAGGTGGACACTTGAGGAGTCTCTCCTACGAACAGGGCCAGAAGGTTTTCAGGACTTGTACCAAGTGCGGAGCTGATCAGGCTTCGCCAGCTCATATTTTAAAATGTATTGACTTTACAATGGACAAGGTTTTTTCGGAACCTCTGCTTTTCTTGGACTTTTGGGGGATTTGTGGACTTGGTCTAATTTAAGGAGACCATGTCGGGGAAAGAACTGTTTAAATGAGCCATTAAGTGATTTTTGTAAAATTAGCAATTTCAATTTCGTATTTTATCAAATGTTTTTACAAATTTGAATTGTTTAGTTTAAAATTCAACTCAATTCAAGTTGCTTCACTGCTAATGCAATAATGGGGCTTAGGTAACCCAGTTGGAAGAGTTGCGGATAAACAACAGAAGGAATACGTGATCGAAACTTGATTCAACCAAAGACCATGGTGTAAGTGAGAGCATATGCACGTTAAATCTGTCGTGGCCTCAAATGTCCGAACGTTAAAGTTTTAAGAGTGGGATTCTAGCTTAGCTGTTGACATCGTCATCACGTCGAACCGAAGAGAAGGCAGTCGACCTTGGGTCAGTCGATTTTTGAAACGGTACGAAGGCTCGTAAGTAAAGGGCTGCCACACGTAAAACCATGAATGGCGATTGCCGTGCATGGTTCCCCTACGCCAACTCTTCACATTGCTATCGTTGTGAAAGCGCTTTGTGGGCTTTTTCAGCCCATTACCTAATTTACGAAGTAAACCCATTCAAAACCCCGAGACTCAAATGCCAACACACCGGAGTCGGACGAAACACCCAAGGTTTTTAAACAAATATTACTACAGATTTGGAAAATTAAGTTTTTCAACTTCTTTGATCAAGACCTACAAGAGAAAAAAAATCCAGAGGCTTGAGCTTTCTGTAGTCCTCCTTCTCTGATCCCTGAAACGGCACTGTGCCCTCATAAAACAAGAAATGATCGTAAAATAAAAAAATAGCAGAACAACCACATGAATACCAGTTTAGAACATATTTCAAAGCAAATAAGTACTGTCAAATGACGTTCAATTTTAAAGTTGAACGGGAAAATTTCCCCCTATTATTTGTAAAAATTGTTTTTGTGAACAAGAACTGAAACAAGACGAGTGTACTGTTATTTTTGACCCAAGACAGCAATTTCCTCTTGACGTTTATGAAATAAAAAGCATCGACTGGCTTTTTAGTTCACACAAATCATGTTTCCAAACACAATTGCGTAATCTAATAATTTTATCTTTATGAATCTCCTAGCTTTCATCAATATATTTTGTACGAAAAAACCCCTCTGAATCAAAAGATTGTAAATCAACTCGCGATTTATGTAAAGTGACTAGCACCAGTAAATCACTCTCATTTACACAGGCAGCGGAGTTTCAAAACTTTCGAAACCGTATATCCTGTTTTTACTTTTCATGACTGCATCCATTTCTATTAAGTGCTGAATTGATCACACACAAGATTTGAAGTTCTCTTTGCCACCTGTTTCACAAAATCATGTGAGGAATTCATGAATCACGTGTAGAAATTACTTACTTGTAAAGTTTTTCAGCTCCATTTCGGATCATAATTTGCTTGTTGATTTCCTGGTTGAGTCTGGCCCTTTGGTTTTGCAGTTTTCCACGGCATGTTGCTAGCCGTGGATCTGAGCCCTGTAAAAAAAAATGCATTTTAACTCATATGCAAAGGGTGATATGAAAATCCTTTTGGAACACAAAACGAACGACCAAGTTAAGTAAAGACGAAAATACTTCAGAAATAATCAGCCTCCCACAACACTACTATAATTCCCCGTGCCATATTAGATGATATGTCTGTTATGAAATACAAACAGGAATCTCAAATATTTTTTCTTCACAAATGTATAATTGATTCCTTTGCACATTTATTGCCCATATGTGCTTAGGACTTAAACGAAGAGAAAATGATTTCACATTGCAGCATAAAAGATTTTTACATTTCTTGGGCCCCTCTTCTCCAGGTTCCATGGTATCAGCGACCCCTGAAGAGAGGGGCCCTGGAAAGGATAAAACTACATTTATTTAAGTGTCGGTCACGCAATCCTCCAATTCTGTAGTGTGAGTTCCCTAAAGTACTTCTCTAAGGTTAGATTCCTCCCTATATGTTATTATCTCTTCTGTGCCAGTAAAACTTTCTTTTTGTACCTATGTCTATTTACTTGACGTTATTCGTCACAGCTTGGCCAAATAGATTTAGAGCAACTTGCACCATACAACCCAAAAACAATTTAAGTAGTTTAAAAGGATGGTACTCAAGGAGACAGTAGGAGATAAGATATAGTAGAAGCGCTCTCTCCTAGTGAATTTGGATCAATTTAGACCATGTTTGTTGCTGAATACATTGATCGTCGATTGTACCAGGTTGTATGGTTAGGTTTTATGGCGGGGGGGGGGTGGATTCATATTTGGCCAAGCTGTGCCAAACACGACATTCGACGCCAAGTAAATTGACATGAACACACAACGACAGGAAGGCGGTATGGTACGGAAGCTTGATTAGTATGAACGCCTCTCCTTTATTGAAATGTGATTTTGTACCAAGGTCATCTTTGACGTTTTCATTCGGTGATAGAAAATTCGAACTTTTATGGTGAATTCTCGTCCGATACTTTATATGGGGCGTGTCACTGCAAAAGGGCCTACATCCATTTTCAATTGAAATTTAACAGTTGTGGAGCTTGTCGCCTATACTGTTAAATTGTTGATGTTTCAAAGAAGGTTATATCATAAGCTGGTAAAAATAATTCAAAGCTATTACCACTTATAATTTATTTGCAACAGTTTTTTTCAAATACTGGAAAAATAACTGGGAATGGATATAGGCCCTTTCGCGGCGACACCCCTCGTATCTGAATTTTTGATGTTTTGGTTCTCTTTCAACAATTCAATTTCAAACTTAAATGTTTGAAGAAAGTACAGATTAAGGAAAGAAATATTCTCCAGATTCCCATTGGTGATTAAAATTTATTAGATCCAGAGTAAATTTGGAAAAAAAAATATTTGGTACTTCTAATATTCTTGCAAAATTTTTCTGAAAAAAGTCGATTAAAACGTTACTTTGATGACAAAGGTGACCTTTCATCAGATTAGTTTTAACGATCAATGGCTTTAAAGGGAATCCTCCCGTTTAAAAGATACCAATAATCAACACAATGGTTCTTCAGCAACTATTGTTCTAATTATGTATTTATGTGTAGAGTTCCCTTGTGTGGATTTCCCAATTTCCTCACCAAAGCACATCATTCAAATCGTCAGTGTGAGAATTGTCTCATCCAATGCAATTGTTGAATAAGTTTTTCTCAGGCTCACACACCTTGTACAGAGTTCGCTGCATCTAAAAACAGAAATGAACAAACGATTCCTTTTTTTTCTCTTGTTGCAACTTAATATATTCTTTGAGGGTGTATGGAAATCATGTATCTGTGTGTCCTTACAGAATACGGGTAATACGCAATAGCCAGCGGATGGAAATCTTTTCAAAGCGGCTAACCTTGACTTTTATAAGCACATGGGGCAAAATCAGAACTTGTTTTCCGGAAACGGGTAAAGTGAGGAAGAATAAATTCGCCGGTGTTGCAGGATGTAAAGGAATTTTAGGGAGAAAGGCCAACTCAATGTCAGAGAGCAATCAAAAGCATTAATTTTCCTTTCTTCCATTCACGTGAGAGGGATTCAAAAGAGAAAGTAATTAGAAGAGTGACAAGGTTACACCACAATAAAAATGACACAATCGATAATTTTGAAAAATAGCGAGAACTATTAAGGGTTCTTTCACAGAACGGATCATCGCATTTATGGTTCGCTGAGCATGAAACAGTGAACTCGGAAGTTTTTTTTTCTGTCTTATATATCAGAGAACAATAACACAATGAGTTCGTTGAGAAAAATTTCAGAATTTCAAAATCGGTCGTCTGAAAAGCTTATTCCAAAATATTAAAGAGGGAAAATACATTCTAAATTTTTATTTTTACCCAAAGCAGAAGACAAGTACCAGGTAAACTTTACGAAATTAACAATACGTATTAGGGTATTAAATATCTGATACATAAATTCTTTAATTTTAATTAATGGAATTCCTTAAATTTTAATTAATATAACTGACCTCTGGTTTCTCAATTGCAAATTGTGACATTTCGAAAAATTAATCATAAAATTCGTCTCTAATATCTCAAACGTCTGACGGTTAACTAGTTGCTTTGGTTAGTTTCGTTTCTGAATAAAACAGTTAATATAATTGTGTATCTTTTTTAATTATTATCTCCTTTGATTAGTATAGTGTAAGAATCAAACACTTTTTCGTACACTTTTTACATGTGGGTGGTACTTTTTGATTATTACCTCCTTTGATCAATACAGTGCAAGAATCAAACACTTTTTCGTACACTTTTTACATGTGGGTCGTTTTGATTATTACCTCCTTTTATCAATACAGTTTAAGAATCAAATATTTTTTCGTTCACTTTTTACAGGTGGATGGTATTTAAAAACTGCAAATTCAAGTTTTTTTTTATTGTTTTAACTGTGGCAATCTTCTTTAATTCGAAGATGATAATGGTAATTAATTAACGATTCACTCGAGCAACTATTGGGGACGATCCGGAATCAATCCCGAAGGGAAAAATCGAGGGCAACACCACGTAATTTTGAACCACAGTCAGATGTCGAGGTCAAAACCTGAGCTGGCACTCCGCTATCCAAACTTATACAACACGCCAAAAGGACATTTGAGGCCACGACAGACTTTACGTGCACCAGGCCCTGTATACACGACGGTCTTTGGTTGGACCGAGTTTCGAATTTGCAACCCCCCGATTGCTAATCCGATACTCTCTCACCGGACTACCGCAGCCTCTAATTCGAAGAAGCTTCTAAATCGTAAGTGTATATGCATGACAGAATTTCTGATGTGTGTGTATGAAGATCTAGACAACTATAGGAGAAATAGTGTACATTCAGTATCGTGAATTGATTTTTAAAGTGTATGTGATTGCGCAAATAAAATTTTTATTTTGACATAGTTCCAAGTTCGCACTTAGAATGTTTTAGTTTCGTAAATTTCGGCCCAATAAATAATAAGGAACCCCTTCAACGGCTGCGGAGTTGTTGAACTAATTCATCTCCCGAAGTTCCTCTCAACACAGAAAATTTCAAAAGCTATTAACCCTTTTATGTCACTCACTTCTTTTGGGAAGTGTTGTTTCTCTGAAGTCAAGGGCAGGCAAATGCTCCATGTTTCACTCGAAATATTTTTTTGCATCCATTCAAAATATGAAACATGACAATTCATTTCTGGCGCAAAAGAATGGTGAGATGGAAGGGGAAAGAAAGGAAACGAAAAATATCTGAGCACCAGTGTTGAGATGTGACATTTTCTGTTTGTCACATCTCAAGTATTAACCTTGTTTTTATTTTTGGCCTTGTCTACACATCAACTCACCTGCACATGTTGACTGAATGCAAAGCAAAATGTGTGTTTCTGTGCATTCTTCACTGTACAGGTAGTTTTTCTGTGCTCTATTGTGTATTTCGGATACGGGTACATCAGAATCCCTTACTTTCTTATATATGTTACTGTCATTGTGTGAAATTAGGCATTGTAAAAGAACACTTAAGAAATCTATAGAATGGTGTAAATGGGATGTCACAAAGGTTGATAGGTATTTTAATTAACGTCGTACTGGAGAGAAACGCAGCGGGCTATTGACGACGGTCCGGGATCAATCACTCAAGGAGATGTCAAAGTAGGAAACTTTTAATATTTCACACATTCTATCGAAAGGCAGATCGATAAAATTTAAAATACTCCCGTCAATGACGTTTTTATTGTCATTTCATGCTTCTTTTCCATACTTTGCCTTATTTTACTTGTCATTTTGTATAATGCCTAAGTATTATATACAATCACTAGGGGAAGAATATAGTATAGTAAAATAACACAAAAATTTCATACCTTGCCTAAAAATGGCATTCATAATGTTACAGATTCATAAAAACGTCATATATTTCTCAGATATTATATACAATGCCTGCAAACTATGCTAATGTACGTTACACGATGCCACGTAATATGTTTTTTGTTTGGTATTTACTTGTTTACGGTACAAAGTAATCAATCAGTTTTGGAACATGTTACGCAGTACATGCACAATTTGATATTTTCCGAACATTTTAAGACTCAAACCAACCAAAGTTGTGTACGTGGGATATGTTTCGTGTTAAATCTGTCGTGGCGTTAGATGTCATCAAGCCCGGACCGTGGCCAATAACCCACTATATTGCTCTAGTGCAACGTAAATTCAACTATCTACTTAACGAACTCTTAAGGAAACAATGTTTACAGTTACGCTGCTTGTACTATATACTTTATGCTGAGTGTATCAGAAAACACTTAACTCTTGCAAACGTTTTAAAGAATTCAAATCTCCCACCGAATACGGGCTAAACCAAGTTTTCCAAAGAAAAAATTCCCACAAACATCAATTAATATGTGTTTGAGTGAATATATAAAAAAATTAAATCTGGTGAAATTATTATCAAGCTTGATCAGCAAGCAGTTCAGAAATTATCAGCCTAATTCGCTTAAAACAGTTCATTGGCTTTACATATAGCTTCACAAGGTTAAAACTTGAAACATCGTGCACTTTTAAATGAAGGTTACTATACCTTTTTCCCACTTTGAATGTAACAGAACTAACAACTTCTCAAAATGGCACACTGACCGAGGAATTACCTCAGTGTTCAGTAGGAACAGAAACTCCACGTTGAAAACAGTCGTGACGGTATCCTTTCATCTCCCCTTGTGTTTTGATGAATCGATTTTCATAACAGCTCCTTAAGCTATTGTGATCTATACGAGTCTACAACCACAACTATTTTATGCCTGTGGTTAGTATCGGTCTCTGAGCGTCACGAGATTACCGAATAGAGTAATATTGCTTCCCGAACACATGTAATGACTACATCACCACATCTATTGGCTGGAAGAATCTTAAAGCCTATTCAGGATGTCTACTAAATTTCTGTTGGTCTATTTAGGGACTTTTTCGGGCCTTTTAGGGACTTTCTAAAATAAATGCATGATCTGATTTTACATGATTATGTGGGTCAGTTAGATACAATTATACTTTAAAATCACACTTTTTTTATTGCTTACAGTTTAATCTCGAGAAAAGAGGACTCTAGTATCAAATTTAAGCTTTAATAAGTTGTTTTCTAAATAAAATTTTAAAAATTAAGACAAACCCTAAGACATGTCAAAGTAGATGAACAATTAGCAAATACTCCATGTTCTATTCATTATTTTTGTTTTCAAAATACTTGACATTTTAATAAAAATTGAAGAAATCAACAATTATTAAAAACATTTCGTCAGGTAATTTTTTTATTTTTATGTTTTATGCATCAAATGAAGTTGTTAAAAAAATATATATCAATTTGTGTATTTAAAAAAACTATCTCCGAATGTGGTTGGATTGGAAGAGTTATTTTTCCATAATTTTCATTTTCTTTTCAGTTTGCTTAATTTCTTTGTCTAATTGTTCAATTTCATCATTTGCAGTTTGCATTATTTGCAATCTTCTTTTTTTTTCATTTGTTTAAGTTAAGCTGCAGCCACCTTTTGTTTTCGTCTTAAAAATTTTTTTGACAAATTTTCGGGACAAATATTTATGATTTAGGGACTTTTGGGACAAGTTTTCCATTTTCGGCATATTTTCGGACCAGTAGACACCCTGCTATTGGTCAAGAAAGCCAAAACTGGCTGGAAGTAACGCAGAGAATACAACATGTTGCATATATGCGTGTGTACCCCTCAGTAAAAGAAAGGGAAAAAAATCAGTTGAATTCAATTGCGGTTTTTGTCAAAAACGATACATTTACAAGCGTTTGTATCAAATTAATGAAAAATAAATAACCGAAAAATCTATAAGCGTTTGTACGAACATTTTAAGTACCTAATGGGAGACAGTATTTGAAAATTTTGACCTTAAACTGAAACCTTACAGTGAAAATAATTTTCTTTTGGATTCTGCCTAATTTCAAATTATATATTCGTATATTGTTTTATCTTACATGACATTTGTTGCTGGTTTTACTTTTAACACTTGTCATAAATAAATAACGCTTAACATAAAGTTTAAGATACATGTTTGCTAAAATCGAAAGATGCTTTCTCAAATCTAGTGTAGGATAACTTTCTTCTAGTTGCTTTCAAGTTATTATTTTAGCTTAATATGACGTTTGCTACTGTTTTTACTTTTATCACTTGGCATGAGAAAAAATAAACCTTAACATAACGTTTAAGATAAATACAGTACAAAGTCATAAATCCGGACGTCCGAAATCCGGAATTGTCCAAAATCTGGACATTTTGCTAACCGGCGTTATTTTTTGTTTTTCTCACTTTTTTAAAATTTTTCCGACAGTTTTTAAAGAACAAGGAGTTAAACCTGGACCTAATTGATGAAACAACGTAAAATAACGGACATGTTCAAAGTAAATACCACACAGAAAAATTGGAATATTTGCAAAATTTGTCGCATTGTATTAAAAAATGTTTTTTCATTTTTTAAAAGCTATTCCTATTTATATATATGCTATTTTACAATTGTAAACGCAAAATTCGTGAGGGGGGGGGGCTTAGATTAAGGTTTTTTAGACAAAAATGCAAATAATCCGATATCTAGATTCCGGATTTTGGACTGCATTTACGAAGATCATAAGATGCTTTCTCAAATCTAGTGGAATAACTTTCTACTTGTTGATTTCAGAAAAGTAAACCAGAGTTGAAAAAAGTACACCATTCAATTATCACAAAAATTGAGAAGTTTTACGTTCCATTTTGAGAAGTTTTAGAATTCCATTTCAGGTTTGTACATCTTTAAAGGACGTACAAACCTGATATGGAATTTAGTACGGAAAATTTTTTTTCAACGATTTACGATTCCTTAAAAAAGGCTTTGATAAAACTTTGAGAGGAAATTTATTCCCAAAATAAAGAATTTTATATTTTAACGTAGATTACTCAGACGGTCTAGAAAAGTCAGGAATTTGCGTGCGTTGTCCGGATACAGCCGAGAATTATAAACTGTCCGGAAACGTTTAAATTGAATCTTTGTATTCGAATCGATCGATTGCACACATCGAGTCAGATATTTTCATTTAAGAGGTATCTTTTTTATATAATACTATGTAATTTTATGTAATGTTTTCTTTGTAATACCATTTATTTCTAATTTGCAGAGCCCAGTAAAATATTTTATTTAATTTGTGTTTAATTACGGGGGTATTTGACCGGACTTTAATTGAAATGTGAGGAACGATAACTGAGTATGTCAGTAACTTGCATTGTTAGTTCTGATAATCCTAGTAGATGGACTCTTGTCTTAACCCTTCAAGTAATTACGACGAGATAAATCGTCCATCAAGATCTGACCAATTTTGAGAATGACGAGATATCTCCGTTTCAAGATATTGTCGATTTTTTATAATGACGAGATATCTCGTCCAACAAAGTCTAGTCAGTTTTTCTAATGCGACGAGAAACCTCGACAAGACAACCAACAGGAGGCATTTTTTAAATTTTGGAATGCTTCGGTACAGTTACTAACCAGAAGCAAAATTTGATCGGTGGTAAACTAAAACTGGACTAAAGAAGGAAGTTTTCTAAGAAGATGTATTAGCAATTAATTAATAAGAAACAGGCAGTCAAAGAGTGTGTGTGGCGAAACATAACGCGGGACTTTAATTTGCCTATGGCTGCAATTGTATTTGTTTCTTTGCTGTTAAACTATCAATAAAGAGTGATTTTTAGAACACTCAACGAAAGTTTCGACCTAGATCTACTGACACACATAATAATCATTAATAGAATTCTCGTAAAAAAAAGCAAAAGATAATCGCTCTCGTGAGTAGTTTGTGTTACACCTGTTGGAGGTTGCTATGAAAAGAAACACGCAGTCGACGATGGTATAACTGGATTTCTTTTCGTCCACTTCAGCTTTTCCATCACCGCAAAGTGAAGATGGAACGTCTCGATAGCCCGAAACAAAAAGACTTCAGACAATACGGTATTATTTCTCATACAATCTTCAATCTTGAATTCCTATGAGTTTTTAAAGTATTGAAAAATGGATGAGAAAATACTGTCATTAGGAACTCAGAATAGTGTCAGGGAGAGGCTTCTTGATTCGCGTTACAAGGGCGTTGATTGATCTAGATTCGAACCTGGACATTGATGGCTTTGCAGTGAAGATATCCCAACGGTGAAATAAGAATTTTTTCCCGTTTTCAGTCATACTGCGAAAATGTGTGATTTAAGCAATGAAGTTCATATCTTTATAAATTGTGTAAAGATCACTGATGTTCGAGATTAGGCCATTTGTCATTTTTATCTTTTCCTATTATTTCGTATCTGAAAAAGTTTGTCATGCCTATGTTTGCAGCATCATATACGCAATACATCATATAACCTCTTCCTACCCAATGGACAAAGGGAATTTATTTCGTTTGAGTATTAAATGAACGGAAATACTTCTCCTTCCTTCCCCAAATAGCTAGTTTAATTTAGAAAAATTCTCTTTTTGGAGGGCAAAAATCTTTAGACTCTCACCCAAGAAAATAAAATCAACGTTATAAACACCATTGAGGAAGTGATAGTAGTGTAAGTAGATCAATGCAATGATGAAATACTCCAGCTTCTATCATCCACTACGGTTTTCGTTTACCTATTGTGCTTTCAGAATATTCAATGATTTATGGGCAGAAACTGTGCTCAAGTTTGATTGAGGTGTTAATAAATAAAATTTTTACTTGTGGTAAACATTCACGTTGTTAACGTTACGTGTTAAACGTAAACGTCGGATTTAGGAGAACTAACTTAAGGTTCCTAACTGCACATGACTATCAACTGGTTTATATATTTCTCATAGGACTTTCTGAATCTCCAAACTGCCCTCTCTGCGGTGATGTTAAAATGACTGTCAAGCATCTTTTTGAAGAATGCTTATTTTTCTGCTAATTTCAAGATGTTACACCAATCTATTATTGTACTGGACTGAAAAGCGCCTCATGTTCGAAAGAACTATGGTGAACGTAAGACACACACACACATCTCTTAAGGTGTATTTCTTCTGTGTTAGTAAGACTTTTATAATGTGTGTTCCCATTACTTTAAGTTGTCTGTCTTGTGTTTGGCTTACCATGGTCAAATATGGCCCTTGTGCCCTACAATCCAACCAACCCATACATAAACCACACATCAGAATCAGTCTGTACTCCGATCATTCTATGGCATTTCAAATAATCTTACATTCTACGTTCAAAACCGGTAACATTGCTGGTGAGAATGCAAAATTGAGGAAAATAATTACGATACTTTGACAAGCACGACAGAATGTATGATGTGACCTGTTAAAAGTCTTACATCTTTTTACACTAGAGTAGGCTAAAGAAATTTATTTTAGTTATAACAGTTTTTAAATTGGTGGGTTAAATTTTCTAAACGGCAGAATTACGGTGAAATTAGAAGAGAGCAATTTAAGTTCTAAAAAAGACGCAGACAGGCCAAACAACTGATAAAGTCAGGTATTCTTCCTTTGGATAAGATATCAAAGTCTCTCGGACCAGATATGCACCAACCTCCAACTGGAAATAAATTATTTTTCTGTGCTCAATGACTTGTAAGTCAGAATCTGAAAGACGTTTGCTAAATTGATCTCTACAAAAGCTTGGAAAAGAGTAAGTTCAAAATTTGATAGCGGTTGCCCAGAAAATAAGTATTTTTGGATGCCCATTTGTGAGCGAGCATACTTTTTTAATAATTAACCAAAATGAGTGTAAATTACTGACTAACTAAAAAAAAAATTCGGAAGGTATCTAAACCCTCCTGGTAGTTGTCTCAACAAGGTATCTCGTCATTCGCAAACCGGACCAGATCTTGTTGGATGAGACAGTTCGTCCTTGGAAGAAAAATGACCAGATCTTAATCTCGTCATCATCAAAAATGGGCAACATCTTGACGAGATATCTCGTCATTGACAAGATTGATCAGATTTGAATGGATGATGTATCTCGTCGAAACTACTTGGAGAGTTAAGCATCACTGCAACAGGATCAACCTCGAATAAAGTCTCGTTAATGAAAAATACGTTTCTAGTGATTGATGTGTTTTAAATAATTCCCCCCAAAATGGAATATTATTGTCAGTATCATCCACAGCAACTTTTCCCCTTCTTGAAACAAAAAATGTGGCCCGCTTTCATCACAATCCAGCCAGCCACACTCCTGAAGTTGTATACCCCTGGTAATGTATCGCACCCCGGCAAGGAAAGTGACACAACTCAAAATTGCAGAATTTGAGAAACATCAACTTAAAGGATATTATAAAACTTATATTGAAATAGTATAAGCTTCTTTTAAATTTTAGGTAAGTATTTATGGTGGCAACTTCTATTATATTCTATAACAGGCCTCGAGATAGATTTTTTAATAGAGGTGCACAAGGTGCACTTAAGTTTCTAAATTAGGTGCACAGGTTATATTTTAGGTGCACATTAAAAAAATACGTAATTTCAGAGCTTTGATATAATGCAAACTACTTTATTAATTGTGTATTTTTAGATAGGTTAGTAGTAGATAGTAAATAAAAATATTTAAACATATCTAAATTCTCCGGCGCACGGCTGTCGCGACAGTCGCTTCAACAGAGCCATCTGGAAAATGTTTCGATCATCGGAAAGTTCTGGTGGCAGTGACACAAGTAAACCTACCTCCTGTATAAACCCGTCATGGCCCAGCGATTTTGTTTTCGCATAGTGTGTATTTTGGAGTTTTAATTACGTTCCTTTAGAGTGAGAGAGGTCGATACTAATATTTTGTTCAAGCATCAAAATAACATAAAACGTTCCCTAACCTTTTTTTAAAGTTAGGTGCACGGCATGCACCTAGCGGGAAAAAATTAGGTGCACAATTTTATTTTCATGTGCTCAGTGCACCTGTGCAAACGGGTATTTCGAGCCCTGTTCTATAGAATAGTAATATAACACGCTGGGGCACCGCATACATATTTTTCAATAGCATAACATCACGATTTTTATTTTTTGATTTGTGTCATTTTTCTTGCCGGGGTACGATTTGATCTTCATAATCTATGTAGTTCCCACTGAAATACTATTTTTCAAACAATTCGTTAGTTCCAGATGCGTTACGTTACAGTTAATTTTTTAAAAATAATTGATTGTGCGAGAATAATATAAATTAGTGAATCTTACATTGTATTAGCAAAAAAAATCACATAACTTTAAACTACCATATAATCACGTTTCAAATTAGACATATCGTACTGTAGATTGCACCGCAAAGCGAGGAACAAATTAACACACTTAAAGGGGGGAAAATTACACGAAATCTTAATGCAATCGCAAAAGTGAACTAAAGTTGAAAGATCAAAAGTCTTCTTTTAGTTCAATGCCAAGGCTAATTCCACGACCCGTTTTACCGTTGCTGAAACAAAAAAGCAGAATAAAAGAGGAAAAAGTTCTTTTTTTTTTATTCTCGTGTTGCACTCCGAGCCGCCAAAACAAATGCAAGCGATCTCTTTAGAGACCACCTTTCGCTCAAAGGACTGGAGGAAACAGGTAACCCAGATTTAGATACTTCGATTCAAATCAGTATTTTAATCATAATCGTTGGGGTATATTGTAAACTACTGCTGCTAATTAGGTTTTTATGTCGGGCGAGGTCTTTGGAAATTGTTTATTCATAAGATAGTAATTGTGTATATTGATAATACTTTGTTTTGAATCGCACCATTCTATCTGATCTCACATCAAACTTCGAAACACTCAGAAAAACCTGCAGGGTTTTGTGCTCTTTCAACGAAGTTCGCCGAAGTTTAGTGTCGTTGAACTTCGTGTAAATGAGAAGGTAAATATATCGGCTTTTCGAGGTCATAATACAACACGTGTGTAAATAAGATTGCCGAAAAAAGTAGAATTTTTTAGTCTGGAATGATTTCAGCGAAGTTACCATAAACCCCACCATTACAATTTAATCGACTGTGGTTAACGTTTTCATTGGGTTGAATATTTTAAATAAATAATTCTTTCATTTTCTGTATGGAAAAACACTGAGTCAGAGTGTAGTTCATGACTAAATATTACAATTTAAAGCAAGATGAAAATGAGTAATCAGCATACCACAGTCATACAACATTCTATCAGTTATATAAGGTATTGCGGATAGAATGTTGGCAGATAGCCAAGTTGGTAGAGCAACGGAAAAGCAATAGGAGGGTTGTGAGTTTGAAACTAGGTCCAACTAAAGACCGTCATGTATGCGGGGAATGGTTCACGTTGAATCTGTCGTGGCCTAAACGTCCTCTCGTTGACGCGGTGTAAAAGTTTGGAGAGTGGAGGCCAGTTCAGGTGTTCACCTCGTCATCTAACCGTGGCTCAAAATTATGAGGCAGTGTCCTTGAATCTTTCCCTTCGGAATTGATCCCGCAGTGCAAACTAAACATGCATGCCTTTAAGAAGATTTAGCAGATTATTTTATTAAAAACTATTCGAATTAAAATAGTTTTAAAATAGTCTAGTCCAGCGTTATAATAGGTGCTAGATCTTTGCGGGTCGTATCCGGATTAAAATATACAGTCCGGACCCCGTGGGCTGTATGCATTTCTGTTGTGCACCTCTGTTCTATGATGTGAGATCAATTTTCACTCAAACGAATAAAATAAGATATCACGATACTCAATAAAATTATTAACTTGGATGCTGACAATGCGTTAATAAAACTATAACTGCAAAAAGGATTGCTTGTCACCGGTTTTCAACTATAAAATGTTTGAGAATTTCACTCTTTTTAAAATAATACATTTATTTCCGATTCATAGGTCTTCCAGCTCCTCCAAGAAACGTACAAACTTTGAATTTGAGAACAGGAATGGATCTATTTATACGTAATTTATAGTAAGAATATCCCCCAACTTTACACAATTTCATGAAAAAAGTACTAGTGAATATTATTTTGAATACCAGTCTATTACAAAGAGTAAACATATTATTCCTATTTTGACTTTTAACGCCCCGTAAATAAGTACCAAATTATTACATCTCAAAGCGAGATCAAATTAAAACAGTATTACAAATTCATTTCAACGTGAAAAAGCAGTGAGCAACGGTGTCTTATTTTCCGTTCGAGTTTGGAAAAAACATCCCTTATAATCCTAATCTATGCAAATTCGAAAGGGATTTCGTTCATTATGTCGCGTAGAATCTGAGCTACATTTCAAACCATGCAACCAGTCTCGGAATAATTCCCACAGCAAGAAAACTCATCTTAAATGATTAGTTTCAGACTCCCGACTTAAAACACAAATAAGCTGAGAAGTAACACAACGTACTAAATGTCAATTTTCTCAGATGATAAGTTGATAATGGCTTGTGGTTTCCACATGTTCGTCTTAACAACAGTTTTATTCTCAACACATTGTATGGACGTATAAGCGCGCACTTGACATATCCGAGTAAAGATGAGAGAAGGCGGTCAACCATAGCAGGACGGAAGAAGTTGACTAACTGACGGGTCGCATTTTATTTGCTTTTGTGAGGATGGGGTAAGAACCTGAGGCTATGACAAAACGAACGTACAAGCTACTTATATTTCACCCATTTTTTGTTTTGTTACGAGTTTTCATGAACCGTAGAAGATCTGTAAATTAGGTCTATGAAGAGCAATTGCATCCTTGTGCATGAAATTTTTTCTCTTTCATAGATTTTCATTAAGGCTTAGATTTAGAAGGAATTCGTTTTCTGAGAAGTTATCTCTGTTACAGAAATTTCATTACTGTATTGTTAGGTGATATGATGCATGTGCATAAAAAATATCACAATTTATACCTAAAATATAATGTGGTTCAAAACCTTTTTCTTCTTTTAGAAGTAATTTAGCTGTCATCAAAAAAGCATTTTGCACGCATACGTCATTTTCCATCGAATATGGTAAACTCGAATACCACTCTCACAGTCTTCAGAGTCTAACATGGAATTAAAAATTGAGATTTTAACAAAATATTTTACTTAAAAAATCGAAATTTAAAAAATTGTCAAAAAATTATGATTTAAATTTGTGGCATCGAGCAATTAACACTCAAGCGGCCAATGATTTTCAAATTTTTCATCTTATGGTTCATATGAACTAATTACTAAAATTTTGCGAAACACGAAAAAATATTATATATTTTGTCGATTTGACTAAAAATAGATGACATTTTGACGAATTTACACAAAAATGATTATAGTAACTATCTACCCTTTTTGCTCCAAAGTGTTTTAAAAAATTATTTTTGAAATCATTTATTTATGATACTTTCTAATAAAAATAGCACTTGAAATTATTTGCAAACACACTTGTCAAAAGTTCATAACTAAACCGTTGAAATAAAATAAAGATTACAAAATTTAAACCGTTTCACCATGCTCATGGCACGCCAGTGCTATTCTTGTGGCACATCGATTGAAAATCTCTGAGATAGATTAAGAAATCGACGAATAACTATATTCAAGGCCATTTTAAGAGCATGGTTGGCTAATTTGTTAAAATAAAAATGTAAAAGATCAAAGTTTTTGATATTCTCTACAGGGAGTAACAAACAATGCGTGGCAAGTGACAGGTACAAACAATTAAACTACTAATTTTTGATGTAAACAAACACAAATGTTCGAAAACATGTGAAAACTGATTCGAAAACATGATGGATCTACCATTCTAGCCATTTCGTCATTGAATATGTCCATGGGTTACACAGTACTGACCACATTACAACAGATTTTAAAGTAATTTTTAGAAAGGATGAAGAATCGTGTACGGTTAAATGTGATTGGGTTCAAATTAACATATTTTATCCATCCCCACTCACTTAAATAAAAAGATGTTTCCACACAATATCTTAATAAACCCGCTAATTTTCTCCACAGTTTAAAAATGTTTTACTAATGAATTTTATTGTCTTTTGTAATTGATTTCAAATTATGCCCTATTTGATTGCCTTATAGAAATATGTTCAGTTTCAATTATTGAAATTTAACATCTGCTGAATATTAATTAGCCACGACTTATTCTGTTCCGTAGGATTGTTCCATTCAAACTAGAGCTCACAAAACGTTATTGGCTTACAAGACTTCACATGCACAGTATAAGGACGTAAAATCTGTAGTTTCCCTAACATGTTGCTTTTTCTATTCTTGGACACAGCTTGTTTATCACCCACGTGACAACAGAATAATAATTGATTGAAAGTTCCTCATTAAAAATCACTACTTTTCGAAATATAAACTCGAAAATATTAAAATAATTTTAGTCATCAGCAAAGAAAAGGTTATCTGACATCGGAAACAAAATGTAGGAAAAAATTGAATAAAATATTATAATTTACCAAACGATTTCAAAATTAAACTATCAAAATGTCGTATTGAATTCATGGGTTTCGGACGAGATAATAAAAAGCCATTCCTTAAAATTTTCAGCTTAATAATTTTCAAGTTTTGAAAATTTTCAAAATTATTAGTGGTCTTACCGTTTACGAGGTCATATTTTCTTGAACCTGCAAGTTTTCAGCACTCAATCAAACAATCGGAATTTTCTCGAATATTTAAATTTTTTCATTGCTGAATATATTTCTGTGGTTTTTCTCTGTTGCCCGTATCACTTCAAATGTAATCCAATTGAAAAACGAATAAAGTAAATACAGAATTGCATTCCTAAATATTATTCACATATTTGGAAAATCAAAAAACACCTTACCATGCCGATAATGTATAAATCATTCCATTTCCTCTCGTTTATGGGAAAGCGCTCCGTAGCCAGCATAGTTGCGGTATCGTCTGCTGCCCGAGCGTGGTTACTGTCTTACTCAACTCGATTCGACTCTCATAAAAAATGAAAACATCTGGGGGAAGGACATGATATGGCAGGCGGGATGAAAACGAAAATATAACTCAGTGTGAAAGGAGAGGAAAAAGATCACGCCAAAACCGATTCTCTTCTTGAAGACGAGGCCCACTGACCTCCTTGTCCACTTTTCGAACGAGGATTGCCAAAATGTCGCCAAGAGCAACCCTAATTTCTTTTTAGTTTGCTTTTTCAGAAAGCGATGTGAACGACAGTTTTAAAACGGGGTTCAATGAATTGGGGATGACATGAGAAATGAGATGGCCGAACGGTAAAAAATTAACATTCAAAAAATTAAGCACAAGGTATCTCGAGTTTCGCATCAGGGGGTATAGATTCAAAAAGTATGAAAGAGGCTTGAGTGTTTTCAGAATCCAACATCCAAAAAAATTGTTAATCAAAGGAAATAAATTACTGACTTAATTATATTAAGCATATTAATCCCATCAAAGTACCAAATAAATTAATTGAAGGGCTTCGGTAACATGATGACAAGCCACTTCTCAAATTTTTCAATAGAGCAATTTTTAAGTTTTCAAAAATTGCAAAATTATTATTGTTTATTCATTGTTTATATAAGAGGCCATGTTATCATGAACTTTCAAGCAGAAGCAATCATTCAAAAAGAAATTCTTTGGATCTAATTGAAAAAAAAATATTTTCAGTTGTACGGAAAACATTGCAAAAAGAATTGTCAAATAAATAATATTAAAAAAAAAAATTATATTCGCATTAACATCAGTGACCAGGTCCGTAAAATAACGATTTCATGAGCGCTTCTATGCGTCCGTACAAACATAATAGGTGACTTTTCCAAAATTACCCGGATTCAATTAAAAACCTAATAATTAAAATAAGGCATAAAAGTACCTTCTAGTGGTGTGGGTGAGCAAAGAGAAAAGATAATTAAAAAATAAAATAAAGGATTTTTTTTAAATTTCTTAATGTTTTTTTATTTCTCTTTAATAAAATGAAGGATAATTTTAATTTCTTAATAATAATTCTTCTCCTCTTTCACGATTTTTTTAAAATTTCGGTAGACATAAAAAGGGTTAGAACCACTGGAGTAGTCATTACTAATAGTATAAAGTGCATCATTATTATTATGTATATATTTCTCAATAGTGTGAGACAGTAGATTCTACGATTTCTGATAACTCTGTGGAACGCTAAGCATTTCTAAAACTGGATTAGAGCATATTTTTGATCTGATACTCCAAGTCACAATTATTTTAATTTTTGCAATGCCAAACTTTAAATATTTTTAACCATTTAATTGTTTTATGTAAGTTTCTTGTTAACCTTCCAGGTCTATACATATATACTTATTTCGCTGTATCTACGCCATCTGTTTTCAGATATATGAAAGGTTTTATTTAAACATTTTTTGTTCAATGAAATATTTTTTGCATAAAAACTATACCCAGTTAATTTTACTGAATTGAATTACTTGTTCCAGGAAAAAAGTATACGCCAGCAAACAGTATAAAGTAAATTCTGAATAAATGGCCTTTTGTGTGAGAGGAGGGCTTATTATGTAATGGGAGAAAGGCTTCGTGCGCAATCAATGTCTCTCATTCAGTGGCAGATGTGTAATAAAATAACAGTTGGTGTGGTAAGGAATTTTTAGGAATACTTTAACGAAATATTTTGGAATGCTTTTTAATGAACAAAGACAGGTAAATCATTGTTTTTAAACTGTTTTTTAATTTACCAAACAGGCAACTGAATCTGGAACTAAATCTAGATACTGCAAGAGTGTAAAATCGGGTGCAAAGCTTATATTTAAATATTAATTGTTTCAGATAATTAAAAAACTATTAATTTATTTTAATCAAAAATGTAAAATACGATGCAAGTATGAGAGGGCTTGACGTTTTGGTATCTAATCTAATTTGCGTTGAACAATCTACTGTCATATTAATTCATAATTTCATTCTTTGGATACTTTTCGGTTACGTGCTGCAATGCAGTTAGAAAAATAAGCCAAAAAACATCACGTTTGAAATACATACAGATAACACTGCTTCACCATAGAAACACAAATGCATCTCATACGAAAGCACTCTTCGAGAATTGAGTCGCTCAGAAATCAATGCGGTTAAGTCCATTTTTTTTTATATTTTCTGATTTTTGTGTAAATTTTAATGGAATAAATAATATTCTTTTTAGTTATTAAATTATTTACTCTTTGCTTCGTGTTTTCTTGGTCAGAAAGCCCTTCTTTTTATAGCTTCTGAATACGTTGCATAATAATTTCAGAAGCCATTGTGACAAAAGGCACCTTTTTCAAAAAATTTCTACATAAACTTTGAAATAAAAACTAAATTCTTCTTCTTTCGATATGTGTTGGTAACACTGTGGCCATGTTCGTAAACAATTCTCTGTAAAAAAGTGTAAACCAGAAAACAATCCGTCATGTAATCACCGTTTCACAAGTTCTGAAGTTGCATTTACGAATGCTTCCATACATTACTACATGAACTGATGAAATACAGAACAATCTCGATAAATTTCTTACGTTTTTATTTGCACATCCAGTACATATCTTGTTTGTAGCAGACCCTACCCTTTGACAAAAGATATTATGCACTTTTCTGATCAAATTAATTAACCAAAAATTTTAAAAATCAATGTATTTAAAAAGATTAATTTTATCAATTTTTGTTTTCAGGGCTTAATTACATTGGCTTCTGAGCAACTCAATTCTCCTTCCACCACCTTTGGAAAAGAAAAACGCGCAGTCATCTCTCAAGAAGCCCAAAGGAGAAATTCCAAACGACAATCGTTTTGTTGCCATTTACCGGTCCAGAAAACAAATTCTTTTATTCTTGACATACCAAGTATCTAAGTGATGTTTCGTGTTATTGGAATAACCTGGTTTTTTAAGTGCTTAAACCCAGTATCGCAAAGCAGTGACCGAATTCAAAATAATTTTATCACGTTATATTTTCCATCATTCTAATAACTACAAAGTCCTTTAAGAAGTGGTAAAGCTTAAGAGTTCTGAACTAGTTTAGAAAATAATGCGGCTCAAATTTGTGTAAATTCACGCACCACTTCATAAAATATACTGAAAAGGCATTTTGTCTTTTCGTTCGAGTGGATAAATATATTTCAAGCTAGTTATCTAATAATGTTTTAGTAACTCAGTCATTAGATTGTTTTCTCCATTTATAGAAATGAGAGCAACAATTAGTTCAGATTCTTATAAAAAATTCTCGAATAACTAATTAAGGCTTAGAAAATTAAAAATAAAATGTTCCAAAGACAAAAACTAGAATTTGATTACAGTATGGAAATTAAATCAAACAATAGTAGGTAACGCCATTGGTCAGAAGTTATTGTAATTTTTAAAAGTACGTATATATATCTTAAAGCTTTTACCTCCTCTGATGAATGGCATTAAATTTACAAAACAAAATGACATATAAATAGCTATAAGAATGAAATTTGTGGAAACCCAGCATAAAGAAGCTAGTGCAACGAATCTCGGGATGCCAAAATCATTAATTATTTTCAGATTAAGAAACATAAAGGATTTTAATTGATAATTTGATTGTACGTGCTCAACCGCACTCCATTTACAGATGTAAGTCAATCTGCAGTATGCGTCTACCGACTACGGTTGCGACATCGATCGTAGAACATCAATGTTTTGAAATATCGATGTTCAAAATTAAAACATCGATGTTGATAATACATCGACCCAAAAACATCGATGTTTTTAAAATTCAGTGTATTTAAAATTTTTATTCCATTTCTTAAAACTAGTTTACCAACTATTGATGCGACATCGACAGCAAAACATCGATGTTCAAAATTAAAACATCCATGTTGATAATACATCGCCCCCAAACCATCGATGTTTTTAAAATTCAGTGCATTTAAACTTGTTTCCCTATTTCTTAAAACTGGTTTAGCAACTAGTGATGCGACATCGGCTCCAATACATCGATATTTTTTTCTAAAACATCGACATCGATGTCGCATCCCTACTTTTCAGACCCTTCATCCTTGGTCATTTTGGTTTAAAAGTATGTTCAATTTGCTGATTATAAAAATTATGCTACTTGGTTATTTTTAAAAATTTTATAAAGGTACTTTTTTCATTTAAAAATAAAATATCTACAACGTAAAAACATCGACAAGTAGAAACATCGATGTTACCAAAACATCGACTCCAATTCATCGATGTTAAATACATCGATGTTTTTTAAAAAACGTCGATGTTTTGAAAACATCGACATCGATGTCGCATCCCTACTACCGACCTTTTACCGACCAATCCTTGATAAATTGGTGAAGCGGTTATTCAGTAGTAAGAGTAGCGGATTAACAATAGGAGGGGTGCGAGTTCTGGTGCACGTTCAATCTATCGTGGTCTCAAATGTCCTTACGTTGGCGTGGTGTGGAAGTTTCGAGAGTGGGGCGCCGGCTCAGGTGTTGACCTCGCCATCTGACCGTGGTTGTGAAAGATGAGGTGTTTTCCTATTGGAGATTGATCCCAGACCGTCGCCAATAGCCCGTTGTGTTGCTCTAGTGAGACGTTAATTAACTACTCGTCCACCTCATGGTTTGAATTTTGCTTGGTCTAACCTTTGTTGGATCTTGCGTCATAAAATCCACGTTCTCGCAATCCAAATAAAAATTTCAAAAAATAAATTGTGCAAAGAATATTGGCCAAGAGTTATCATGCGTGCCTCAATAAATAATACATTCTTTCCGAATTTTATGTATTATTATTTGTTTTGTTTGTCGGCTGAAATCGGTCCTCGGAAAATAAAATGGAAACGGAAAAAATAAATTTAGAATCTGTCGTCTTTTTATACTGTTACCCTTCCAAGGAAAACAATAATAATTGAATTCCAATAAATTAATTTTAAAATGTTTTAGATTAAAATAAAAATTCGGGAGCGATAGAAAAATTGCAAGATATTAGGACTACCTGTGTGCCAAATATCATTATTGTAAGTCCCATAGATTCGTCAGGACTGTCCACTTTCAGAGACACACACACACACACAAAACCTCCGTTTTATAATAGCAGATATTTTATTTCAATTTTTGAAAAACAAAGAAGAAATTATAGTTTCATTTATTTTATTCTGTGATAGTCAATTTACTAGAAGAAAAATAATTCTGTCATTAACAAAATGTTTGGTTTCACTGATGATTCACAAATTTCGCAATACAAATTGATGAATCGAGTTATTGAGCAACCAGAAACCACAAGCGTACACAGACTGCCCTTTTTTTTTTCTGCCGCTCCTCATCAAACAAAAAATTTCTCCTCCACATCCTAATCACTGCTGAAACTCAAGCCTCAACTGTACCCAACCCCCCGTGTATCATGTGGTTCCGTTTATTTCTTTTCCAGATAACGGTCGTTTCTCTCTAGGGTCATCATTCGTCGAGAGCTCATTCCCCAGTTCCCAAAAAGAAAAAAGATGCCGATTCCATCCACGAGGAAGCAGAGAAGTGTCTGCGAATCAAGGTTCTCAAGGTTAAAGTTCGTTGTCTGCTTCATTTCAAAGTCTGAGGGGAAGAAGAGAGACAGCCGACGCATCTTCCCCACAGGCGTTCGGTCGCAAGTGGGTCAGTTTCAAGGGGATTGCAAGGCGATCACTCGCCAAATGAGGACGACGCAGTTGACACATTTGCAGATTGAAAAGCTACAGTTAAACGGAAAAACGTGTTCGCTTTCTAATTAACGATGCCGATCAATATACGTGCTCTTCAATCCAATTAGAAGAGGAGATTAAATTTCCTTTTCGCAGCGTGTGAAGCTTTTAAAGAGTATTTTGGGGAGAGAAAAATGAAAAACGCTTTCCAGTAAAATGATACTTGATTCTTCACTTTTGATTTTTACACAGAAACGCAAATAAATGTCCCTTTATTTTAGTTACATTTTAAATGTCTTGGTATATAAAAGAAAAGAATTTTCAAACTTCGTACTTTTGAAGTCGATAAGACATGGAAAAATTAACTTTACAAATGGCTTTTAAACCTTGTTCTCCATATGAAACTATTTATATACAGTCAAATGGACATTTCGGAAGTGCGTTTGTGGTACAATGTACTTACAGTACTACTGAGTTTTGAGAAACCGGAAGTAAAATCTTCGTCTTCAGGTGGTTTGTCTGAAAATCCTCATCACACATACACCAGCCAACAATAATGGACCGGACAGCAAGATGTGATGGTATAAGGGAAAGAACAAATGCTTTAATAGAGTGGTGGTCCCCCACGTGCTGCAATTACACTAGCAATCCTTCTGAGCATATTTTCAAAAAGGTTTTGATACACAACTATGGGTATGTGTGTCCATTCTTGCTGCAAGAATGTCGCCAGCTCAGCTGTAGATTTCGGACGGGGTTCCCTGGTATGTAAGCGATGCTTTAACGTGTGCCATAAATGTTCTATGGGGTTTAGGTCGGGACTCTGAGCAGGCCAGGGAAGACGTTTTACATCCAAATCTCGATACCACTGCTTGACAAAGGGTGCAACATGACATGGAGCGCTGTCGTCCTGAAAGTAACATTCGTCCATTCCATAAAATTGCCTGATCGTAGAAAGAACCCTATTGTCCAAAATGTTCATGTAGGCGTCGGCGTTCACTTTACCAGGAACAAACATGCAAAGGTCCCAGGCCATACCACGAAATACATCCCCAAACAAATATTCGGATTTTGAGCAAATCCGCTGGCGTCCGTTCCATTATTGTAGGGTAGTGTATTTTGGAGACATCAAAAATTTTAATGAATTCCTAAAATCAATTAATTGTTAAATTTATTTTCTGATAGATATTAGTCGTGATTTATTTCGGGTATACATTTTCGGGTAAAGAACCGTAGGCGGTTGCACCGCGAAAAACTTGGTTATCTATAGAAATTACGGACGATTTTGTATGAATTTCCGGGCTTTTATTCCTTAATAATTACACAATAGATTATATTCTCTTGGTTTTGGCTTCACGCAAGTCGAAAAATTTTCTGTTTCAGTCTGCCACAACTATAGTGCTACATTTGTAATTTTCGTCACCCTAACATTACTGCACTTTGTGCGATTGTTCCACTTCTTGATTTTGCGCATGATGTGTGAGGCTATGCGTGCGTGCGTAACTTGGTACGAATGACGTGCAGTAAATGTATGTGATTCAGCAGGGAATCCGACTGTGAGTTCTATTCAATTGTTGGACGTACTATTAATCAAGAACAAATAGCGGACCCGTAATGGGGTTCGTACTCATAACTACATAACGGGAGTCATGAGGACTGTGTTTCATTCGAAAGATAGCAGATAACTTTTGATGGGGTGAGAGGGCCAACGTAATCTTGCTTAAAATTAATATTTAGCTATAATTTACCCCAGACCTCAAATTATTTTTGTTGCAAACGATTTCATTGAACAAATTTATACTATGCCCTAAGACAACTTTGAACTGTAGCAGACTATTGTTGAAATCCAGAACCGGTACGGGCTCTATAGTATTCCTAAACAGTGAAGTGCTCGCATGCTTCGATCAAGACTATATGGTGGGGTTGGGTTTTATGACGCAATAGTCATATTTGCGCCAAACGCAAGATAGACAACAAACGGACATACACGAGGACAATTTTACTGGCGCAGAACAAAGAAATACATTCAGGGAAGAATTGAACCTGTGCCGCCTACAGCAAGACTATGAAATTAGCTCGAAATTTTTAAAGGTGAAAGATGGTTGGGTTTTAAGGCGTAAGGGTCTTATTTGACGAAGCGGTCAAACTCAAAACATGCACAGTCAAGTAATGAACACACACAATGAAAGTTTAACTGACACAGAAGATAGAATTTCACCCAGGGTGAGTTGCACCGCCTACACTCACAGATTGCTAGCGCGGTGGCCAAATCCACTGAGCCACGGCTGCAACATTAAAGGTGAAAGAAGTTCAAAAGAGAATATGCTGTTGTAATTCCCTTTGACTAGAGCACAGACAACAACATTACTACAAGGAATAGATCAGCTATCTTGTAACATACATCTCAATTCAATATTGTTGGCTCGTTAGCCTATGAACAATGACCGCCTTACCATAGAAAAACAAGCTAGGAAATTGACGTCTATAGTCTCTTTATTTTCTGAAAAGCACAGAAAAGGTAGGTTCAATATCCAACAGCCAATTAGAACTGGATCAAAAAATTGGAAGCATTTGGTATAGTCAGACAATATGGTTTAAACTCTTAACATCCAGAAGTGTGTGCTTACGGTCGACAAAACTAGACATTGTAACCAAACTAGCATTGGATCTCTATTTAACCAAGTTGAGTAATGCACACAGGTGAGACAAGGAACAGTTTAGGTACGGTAAAATGGATTAGTTTGTTCCAAAAATGGATAAACTTTTTTTTGTGTCGTCACAGTGGGAATGTGGTTTGATTGAGGTGGTTTTCTTTTCTAATCACAGAGTAACTCTCTGGAAACAGGGACTAGAGCTTCTAAGTGAGATAGAAGGTTATTTCATTGCTATCTAACGTTCTAGTTTGAAAAATCGTGAGTTGTTGAAGAGAAGGATCAACGTTCTAAAATAAACGTGAATAACTTTTCTTTCAGAGTAACTTTTCGTGTGAAATATGCCTAAGATGCAGCGAATATCGCATTTTGCATTAAGATTATAAAAGCTAAATTATGAAACAAATAACTGTCAAGAAACACTACTGAATTTTTAACAAATAATTAGAGATGTCTTAAGAGAAATCGATTTTCTCTCTATGTGAAGTCTGGAAAAATCATAATCTATATTAATAAGAATGGAATGTTTGTTTGTACAGTGAATATTTTCGACATGTTTCAAGTTTTATATCCGTTTTGGACCCTTCTGATGACAAATCCGCCTCTTGATCGTTTGGTGTCTGTCTGTCTGTATTGCGTGTGCCGAATACACGTCCACACGGTTTAATATATTTTCATGAAACTTTGCATACCGTGAGTGCTTACCTTCATTTAGTGACTGAATTTAGTTGCGTAAGTCTGTGTCTGTCTGTCCGTCTTTCTGTTCTATGTTCGATTTTGGGTTTGTGTGTTTGAATAGATGTCATATGAAATTTATTCTAGATATTTGATTACAATGTGCTTTATTTTATCCTTCATATATTAGTTGAGTGAATACAATATTAAACTTTTCTTTATTTTTATATTTAGATAAGTTTCATGCTAAAACATCTAAGTAAGTATACTTAAATCAACCATAATTTGGAAGTTTGGGAAAAACTGAATGTATATTGAGTATTACGCTTTCTTGTATTGTTTACCAGTACTGCTGAAAATACAATTATCTTTCCAATTTTTTTTTAATGGAATTTTATTATTTTTATTTTTAGCTCTGATACTTTATTTATTTCGAGTCTTATTTTTGTTCTTTGGGCAATGCAAACGATTTCCGAATATTTTGGACCGGCGATATTTTTAACGAACGGGAATGAAACGGAAACTCGTGTTGGTTGATCGCGTACAGTAATATTTTCTGTTTCTTTTGCTCTGATTTAATTTCGCATTTTTAAACTTTGTGTACATTGGTTTTGGCACAAAGTTGTAAGTGGATACTGTGCAAAAGCAAGAGATAAAAAAGAATCACGAATTAATGTCATTAAAACAACTTTTTTCCCGACAACTTTTTATTTTGGTTTTATTTCGCTGTTTTCTTTTGTTTTCAGTTTTAAATATTTAATATTTTAATAAATTGTATTTACTTTCCATTACACGCAACACCACCACAAAGTATTCGACTTAAAGTGGAAGGCAAATCAGAGTAAAGCAAATTTCAAGTGTAATTATGCCGTAATTGAAAGAATAATAATGTTAAAAAACACACACGAACTTTTCAAACATTAAAAAATTCTGTGTCATAATGACAGAAAAGGGTGGCGAAATTTGACAATGTCGCATGCCTGACGCAGGAGAGCCACAAGTAAAAAAATATTATTTTGTTGACTATGAGTGCGAGGGCACTAGCTGTAAATTGTCATTTTTATTAATTGTGTTGAACATGAAAAAAAAAAAAAAAGACCTTAGAAAAAGAAATCCCAAATCTCCCTCAAAATCGTTTTTTGTAGCAATTACCTTAGTGTCGCCTTTCGTCATTCTGTAGCTTTGTCATACAGCAAGGGTGCGATGTATGTGAAATGCATTACATGAATGGAAATGGCATGTGTAGGATTTGTGTCCAAAGTAAGTTGTAGTAATTATAAAGATGGCGAAAAGTGTTAAAATATTATTTTATTCTACGAACGACATAAGTGAGCATATATGGTATTCATCTACCCCCTTCGTCACCCTTAATGACATAAATGCAGTGGCAAAATCAAAATTCAAGGACAAGACCATCAAGTTGAAACATCAGATCTGTGAACTAACTACAAGCAGATCACTTGCCAAAACCATAGTAAGACTGAGAACGTGACACCTTAGGGCAGGGCTCGAAATACCCGGGTGCACAGGTGCACATGAAAATATAATTGTGCACCTAATTTTTTTCCACTAGTTAGTAGTAAATATTTTGTGCAACTAATTTAAAAACTTAGGTGCACAAGGTGCACCTGTATTAAAAAATCTATTTCGAGGCCTGCCTTAGGGGAATGAAAATTCAGCTGGATGAAACAAGAACATATCCCAACTGTAAAAACTGTGATACAGAATTAAGTCCAGAACACGTCCTCTCTTGCCCGACCATCTTGGCGAGCATTCAACAAATTAGTGACTCTCCCTTGGAGGACCTGTACTCGGACAATTGCCTTAAAATAGCTGAGATTGTGTGGACCGTGCATGGCCCTATTTGAAGTGTTCTATTCATGGTCAAGACAACAACAACAACAACATCTCTTCAATCTAGAGTTAACCAATTCAAACCGAGTAAGGTCGGGTATTTTGATAGTAGTACATAACAGGGTTCATTTCAGCGATGTGAATACAGCTATTAAATTACATTGCAACAATTACTTTTACAATTTCTTTGAAGTAAAAATAAAAATTCTAATAAAGTGTAATAAAATATAACACATTCTGAGTGCTCTTTGAAACTCGTTTCTGTACGAGTAACTCATGTGAAAAACCACTGCAGTAATAATTTAGAAACTTAAAAAAAGTTAGAGAAAGGATTGAAGTTGTAATTTTCAAAATAGCGATTGGAAGCTGTTTGTAAAATACGATTGGTATCAGAACAGCTATTAAACGAGTCGACGACGGTAGAAAAAATCTGTTGGAAAAGGAGCTCAATAACACAAACCGTTGGTTTAAACGAGTTTACTTTCGTTTCGCTTGAACTGTTGCCTTCTACAACAAGGAACAACACCCTAATAATGAAGGGTGTTCTTTGACCACCGAAGTTGAGTCAAGCTTTGCCCTGCTTGGTATCTTGATACGCCTCCCTCTACACGAGTAAAACTGTATGATTCCTTTAGGGAGAAAGTGAAAGTCCGAGCATGATATTCTCTATGAAGAGTCTTGAAAATAAAACAACTCCCACACCGTGTTTTTCAATATGCTTTTGGTACTTGTGTACAACGGAAGACAGTGCAATCCTCTTCACTGTGTGTATTTACATTTCTGTTGATATTACAACGCTATCGCATAAAGATTGCAGATTTTTAGTCAATCTTAATGCCTTATTCTTATACGTTTTCACTATTTATGTATGTTAAGAAAACTAACACATCAGTATATTATTGATTTCAGTTCATTAAGATTTTTAGTTGTGTGTTAGGAAACAAATATATCAGCAAGTCGAATTTATATGAAAACCATAATGATCAATCAATACGAAAGCGTCTATTCAACCCACCATAGAAAGACCTAAAACTCATTTCGAACAAAATCTTTTTTAAACGGTGACAGAATGCGAAACACATATTCTTAAACTTTTAAATCTGCATCAGGTCCCCTTAAATCCATTGCAAATAGATGCGGAACCTCCTGGTCGATGAACAGATCTCTTAAGATATTAATCTTTAAATCATGAGAATTAATTTCTATTTTCATGTTTTAAGATCTTTGAATATTTTAAAAAAATTACAATTTCTAATTTCAAAACATAATGAACATTAATGGATTCATAAAGCTGTTTTTTAAATATATTATAATTACTGGGTATATATTTTATTAATAGCTAATAAATAAATAAAACGTAGTTGCAGAAATGCCACGTTGAGTCGAAATTTTTTTTAGTGCTGGAATATATTATTTTGACCCGTCTGGTAGGCACAAACCTTTTAAAATTTCTTCAATGCTTTACTTCATAGGTCGAAGCAAAATCAAACTGTTTGTCATGAATGGGGACGTTGCCGCTAAAAGCCTCACAACGTAACTATTTATGACCACTAGCATCCAAACTTGGTCCACATTCTTAATTAAAATAATTTTTTAGTTACATGATATTGTATTCAAATTACTCGTTGAGGAGTCCTTCTTGAGATCACAGACTCATTTGGGTCAGGGAACCACACATTGCTCACGTCTGATCTCAGTTCAAGATGAGAATAAGCAGAAAGTTCGTCACAACGTGGATAGTCAGAGTCTTAGAACATCTTTTCCCACCCTGTATAACTACGTAATTGCATCGACCATATATTTAAGATTGAATTTATTTCAAAGAATCCAAATCTACCACAAACAGGACACACGATTCTGGTGGGTGCACGTGATGTAATGCTTCTTGGAAATGCCACCTTACAGTAGGCGTACTCAACCTTTTGTTGCCGTTGCAACTCCTTTCCTTTAACTTACGTAAAAGGAAGATTCATCGTGGGTTGTTTGTTTTGGTTTGAGGCTTAAAAAACAACCGAAGTTCACAGTTTCTCCAGCCTAATCAAATGAGTCACTGAAGGTAAAGTAACTATCCATTGTGTCTTCCTTTTTACTACAAAGCCTTGGAGAAAGATCCCTATTCAGTCGCCAAGGCCAGATTTTGCCATCTAAAAGGATTCTCGGAGTCTAAATGGGATTTAAAGATGGTAGTAATTGAATGTAATCTTTCAGAGGGGCAGAATGCATCTTCTTTTGTTTACGCAGTAGTTTATTTCCGAGGAAAATGGTAGCCTAAATGGCTTTGTCCATTATCCTTTACTCTTACAAATAATTTTCCTCAATAACTTGAATATGAAATTTCGTTTCTTGCGTATATCGAGATCTTTCCGCTTTCTTGATTGGTGAATAAAAGAACGTATCTCATAATTTCTACGAATTATCCTAGATTAGACAAATGAAATTTTGTAAAAAGACTGGCATTTCGTAAAGTTTGGCATTAAAAAAAGGTTAAGTACAGAATATAATCTTGAAATTGAATCAATACGAATGTTCTTCACTCTTTTCTCCTTTGAATCTTAGCGAAATAAACTCGTTTTGCTTAGCTCGATCAAAAATTTAATAATTAACAAAGTATATAGTACCACACAAAATGTGTACTTTTCTCAAGTGAAAAATAACGATCACTGATAATTATAAGTACACAAATTTATAATTTATAAAACTTGACCGGATTAGATTTGCACTTTTTGTGAATGAATACGCTTTTTATGTACTCGACTAAAAAAAGGAGACATATGTCATTTTAATACGAAATAACCAGTTATCAACAAAGATTTAAAAAGTTAATGTTTAGATATTTATCGAAAATATTTCTCTCTTATTGCTGTTTCCATAAATATTTAACTTGAACTTTATCTTGTATTTTAGAAATTAACCATTAATTAGTGATTCAACTTTAATAAATGTAATTATGAAATACGAGGAAATAAGTTAGGAGTAGTAAAATCAAGTCATTCAAGGTATTTTCACCAAATGAAAATTTTGGTTAGGTTCTTACACGTTTTTAGTTCAAATCGAAAATGTCTTATACTTCTGGTAAAACGAAACAGGAAGAAACATTTAAGCTAAAAAAGACTAAGATTTTTATCACGCCATTTTACATTTCAATCCAAATAAAATTGTACCTCACGCTTCGCAAACAAATTCCAGAATGACTAATTCGAGCAGACTCAACACACTCTAAAGCTTTTAAACAAATCGCCAGCATCTGTGCACACAGAACGAGTTCATTCACCGACAAACTCACAAACTATGGATAAAAAAAGATAATCCATGACAGCTGCAATGACTTTTAAACATTCCACCAAAGAAATAAGTACTGGATGGCATAAAGTCTTAAGTAAGAATCAATATTTTTCTTCCGGTTGCTCACATTTTAATGACCATTGAAAACTTCATTAGGAAAGAAAAAGATTACGTAATTCCGGTCATGTACGCACAAAATTTGGTGTCGTAAAGCGGTACCATTGTCTTTGAGAAGTTTTACTGTTTGCGATATTCGTGTTCTTTATCTATGGCTCTTTGATTCGTTTAGGATAGTTTAAGTACGTAAAATCATGTCATTGCACGTGTTAGGCATTTAACCATTTGGCAATTGTCATACTACCACAACGGTAATTGTCGTATTTTATATCCTGTACGTCATGTGTGTAAATGTCGGGGGGTATATAGAATCACAAATTAAAAAAAAGCTAGATAAGATTTGAAACTCAAACATTTTGATAAGATAATCCACAACACATACGAAACATATATCCAATGGTGCGCCCATTATTATCTCTGGAAAAGAATACTGGTAGCTAATGAAACTTCATGTGTAAAGAGTCGTATTGTATCCTATGTCGATCACTCGAGAAAAGACACATTTCGCATCATATCTGTGACATGATAAACCACACATACGATGTGAAATGTCTAAATTATAATGCAAATTAATTATGACGTATATATCGTTTGGTTACAAAGTGAAACACAAAGTCAAAATACATAGTTCTGAGAAAACGAAGGAAGAAAATTTCTATTTACTAAAAGTGTTTCTCAAGAAGTCTAGCTAAGAAAAATGACTAAGTGGACTTACCAGTCTGAAGATTTTGGCGTGTTTCATTTGCAATATTTATACGATTCAATGATCTGAGTAATTTGAAAACACGATTCACAATAACAGTATGAATTTATGTAGTAACGACAAAGATGCATTTTTGTGTCCTTACAAAACACTTTATTTTACATTTCATTTTTCACCAAGACAAACTACTCAAATGCATCTTATTCACAGAAGACCTAGTAGAAAACTAAAAATATTTAATTGAGAATGTCATGGGTAAAATAAAACGTGTTTCGATAGATTTGCTTAATATTTATTTAGATATTTGTAAACTGCATTGTGAGATAAAAAATAATAATGCTTCACAAAAATAGTGGAAGCGAATAGAAGAATCCTAGACAACAAAAGGTGATATTTTATAAAATTTGAAAGTAAATTTGAATATAAGCAGTGTCTTATTTTTTATGGTCAACTGCATTGTTTGCGCATCAACGCAAGAATTTATCGTTATTATTTATTACAAGCAAAATTACCCAACTTTACTCCGGTTAAACTGGATAACTTTAGATTGAAGAAATGAACAGAATATTTAATTAGGGTTGCCAGAAGTATCAGAAAAGAGAACATTTTGTAAAATTATTTAAAAAAAAAGAACAAAAAGAGGATACGAAAAGCACGCATTATTAGTGTACAATTGTTAGGTATCTTATAAAAAGAATAATCTTTGACGAATCTTGGTATATTAACCACTAACTGAAAGAAAATATACTGTTCATAATGCGTATTTTGAAAAGAATTAGTTAACGCGAGACGAATTTATAAATGAAAATACTAACAATTTATTTTAGTCTTTTTTCAAAATGTTGAAAAAATAAGAATCCAATTTTTAAACAACAAACATATAGCAACAACAAAATAATAGTAGATACATATCTATATAATAGAAATTAACCATTTTATTTTTCATATTTGTTTGTGCGCAGCAATCATAGTTGAATTATCGACTTCGATTTAATGCTAACAAAAAAATACTCAACTCAATACATTAAAATGACGAATCTATGGTGAGTGAGCATAGTCAACCAAACAATATATATAAATTTTTTACTTGAGGGCACTCTTGAATCAGGCAATGTCGAATTTGACATCTTTAATGAAAGGATGACAAATCGAAATGATAAGAAATTCATCACTAAGCTTTTTATGACGAATATATTTTTTCTTGAAAATTAAATTTTGTGGCACGTACAATAAAAGAACTTGTTTTAAAATTGAATGCCTTCAGTACATAACAGCAAAGGTAACTTATTACCATTAAAAAATGACTAAACGATTTGCTTCGATAGTTTTTTTTTTTAAGAAAATCATTCTTTTCAATGAAAATATCACTGCACGTGAATAACCAACACGAGTTTCCGTTCTCGTACGTTGAAAAATATCGTATGTCCCAATTATTTTAAATCATTTCTGTTTCGAAACAACCAAAATAAGACTCGAAATAAATGAAGTATCAGAGTTGAAATTCCATCAAAAATGTTTGTAAATATAATTGCTTTTTCAGCTTTACTGATAAAACAATACGTGTAATCGCAATACTCACTAAACGAGTACATTCCAGATTTGCAAATACTACCAAATTATGGCTGATTTAAGTATACATAGGCCCGGTGCACACATCCTATTTTTTAACGTACGTCCCCGCTGCGGCACCGAAGCCCAACTTGCACACATAACCGTGAAATGACGCAAGTACTCATTTCGTGCCATTTTCGATAAATATTCTTTTGAAGAAAACGTGTTTATTTCGCTTACTTGTTGTAAAAAAAAAGTATATTTTGAAACAAAAAATAGACGTTACTGGATACAACCATTTAATAACAAGGTACTTCAGACCGGAGAAACGTGTGCGGCGAGCTGTGGCGCCGTGGGGAACTGTGGTACAAATTGCACGCAAGTTGGACGTGCGTCGCCGCAGCGGCGCAAGAGGCATGTGTGCACTACTCAATTGGATCTAATGTATCTCAGACCGCACTTGCGTTGCCGCAGTGGTAACGCATGTTGAAAAACCGGATGTATGCATCGGGCCTTACTCAGATGTTTTAGCATGAAACTTATCTAAATATGAAACTAAATAAAGTTAAATATTGCATTCACTAAACTAATATATGATGTATTAAAAAAAGCCCATTGTAATTAAATATATAGAAAAAAATTCATGTGATGCCTGTACAAACACACAAATACAAAATTGAACACAGAACAGAAATACGGACAGACAGACTTATGCAACCAAGTTCAGTCACTAAATGAAGATATTTACTCACAGCATGATAAGTTTCATGAAAATATATTAAACCGTATGGACGTGTATACGGCTCACACATACAGACAGACGGACACCAAACGCGCAAGAGGCGGATTTGTCCTCAGAAAGGTCCAAAACGGATATAAAACTTGAAATGGGTCGAAAATATTCAATGTACAAAGAAACACCATTCTTATTTATATAGATTTATGTTTTCATTTAGTTTTAAGAACAGTATTAAAAGAATTTGAGTAAGTATTGTGATGTCGTCGCACCAAAACGGTAGCATGAAAATTGTACGAATTGTAAATAAGAAGACATCCAACAGCTAAGAAATTTAAATTCGTATTGTTCCATGAACATTAAGAAAATGTACCGCATTTACACCACCGCAGCAATACATAAAGATATGAATCATCACAGTTCAGCACGTTGACCAGTCGTCACCCTCTCCTCTGGCTCTCTAACGTCGTCTCCAACGTGCTCTCTGCCAGCAGTCCAAAAAGGAAGTCAACGGTAAAAGTCGAAAACCAATCAGAGTTCATCTAGACGAACACCACCTGCAGAGGGTGTTCTTTCGTCATTTTTAGCTTTGTCATACAGCAAGGGTGCGATGTATGTGAAATGTACTACATGAATGGATATGTGTAGAATTTGTGTCCAAAGTAAGTTGTAGAAATTATAAAAAGGTGAAAGGTGTTAAAATATTATTTTATTCTACGAAAGACATAAGTCATGATATATTTCGATCCTTTCTTCAATCTAAAGTAAAATGGCGTTTGGCGCAGCTTGTCCAATTTTGGACCTTGCGCCATAAAACCGAAACCAACCCAACTCAATCTAGAGTAAACCAATTCAAACCGAGTAAGGTCGGGTACTTTGCTAAGTGATTTAATAAAACACATTGAGAGATAATTAATACCAAAGTTAACCATATGTACCAAACGTTTGAAGGTACTATAAAGTATAGAGTTAGACAGAGCCCAAGGAGAGGGTCCGCAATATGACGAAATTCTACAGTGCTGGGCGAAATTTGTGCTACTTTAACTTTGGATTGCGTAGAGTGATGACTGCGTATAAGTGGTGTCATATTCAAAACCACCAAACTATACTACAATTCCAAGCCTTTAATCAATATAAAACCATCCTTCAATATTAATATCACACTGCACTTTGATTGTTAAAAATAAATAAATCGTTAAATATATACACAATAAACAATCGCTAAAACTTCCTACGTCTGCTTCATTCATTCCACAATACAATCTGTCGAATAATTACAATTTTTTTCAATGCTTCTCTTTTTACTCTTTCCGAGACAGATTTTAAATCGGGAGGCTACCATAATTTTGGGAATTTTCTTCTATGTACAATAAAACGAAAGATTCGCGCGAAAATGAGTGTCCGTTTCATTAACCTTCAGAAAAATACAATTTTTATAACTACCATTGCTCTTTGTAAGTGAGAACAATTACACACGCCCTCTTATACATACAATAAATTAATTCTCATTAAAGATTTTTTTATGCAAGAACTATTTAAAACACCAACCAATTACCCCAATTTGTCAGACCGATCAATAGTTTACTCCAACCCTTGATTACAACCTTACTCCAACCTAAGACGATTTAATATATTTTTATAATAGTTATATAAAATTATTGTATGACAATAATGTTTGAAAATTGAGTTTTTACTTTTTCTTAGTTTTATTTCGATCATGATTTTTCTTTAAAATCTGTTAGAGTATTGTTCTGTGTAATTTTTGTTTTTATTTATGTGTGTATGTGAGATGTAGTTTATATTGAATAATTGTACTGTTTTCTTATGTGTCTGTTTCGTGTGTTATACCTTTGGTCTTTTTTCGCTGTCATGTAAATAGAGTAATCTGTTTGACAAAAATGTTAAATGTTTTATGAAACACTAGCCACTGCGTGGCTAGCCCGGCGTTGCCCGTGGTAAAAATTGGTGTAAATTTTCCGCAGATTTCAAATCCGTTGAAATTTTTAATCTATCTTTAGCGATTCCGATATTACGAAAAAGAATTAACAATCCCAGTCAAAATATTTTTTATTTTTTGCTCTCATTCCCTGTAATGGAATAGGACAGGAAATGTAATCTGTTTCCTTTTTTTTTTAACGTGAAGGGCAGAAGATGCAATCTGTTTCCGCGACGTCACAATCTCTTGCGAAAATATAAAAGATATATTCAATTTAAAAATTATTTATTGAAAGATAATCATATTTTTAGGTATCGATCTAAAGTGAAATTTTCCGCAGATTTCAAATCCGTTGAAATTTTTACTCTATCTTTAATGGTCTTGGAGACAGAAAAAGAACTAAGTGACAGCAGCAGTTAAAAGATTTATCGTCAGTCTGGAAAATCATTCCTCCGCGCAAAATCAAAGCGGAAACGAAACAAATAATTTTCTGAGCGTTTTGCGATGAAATATTTTTGTCATGGTTCCAAAGCTGACGTCAAGGTCATGTGGGTAGAAAAAGTCAAGATTGGGGTGGTTCTTCTTCGGAAGAAACGCGTTGAAAAACCGATGGAGAATAAAACTATTAAATTCATTTAAAAATCTTCTAGATTAAATTTTAAAATTCGCCGAGACCCAAAAATTGCAAAAAATTCGGACTACCTGTGTGCCAAATCTCATTGCAGAAAGTGCTATAGAATCGTCAGGATTTTGCTGCCACGAAAAAACAGACAGACAAACACTTATAATATAGAGATATATTATAGCTTTGGAAATATATTATTTAATTTCCTTTGTCTAACTGTTTAAGTAAGTTTTAAGCGAAATCAGCTGAATACCTACTTAAATCAACTTTAGTTTGGCAATTATGGAGAAGATCGGGTGAAAATTGAGCATTGCAATTACTATGATTGCTTTATCAGTTCAGCTGAAAAAGCAATGATTTGTTCAAATATTTTTTTTACAGAATTTGTACTTAAATTCTTTATTTTGAGCCTAACTCTTTTTCTTAATGAATTATAAAAAAATTTCCGAATATTTTGGACAGATTATAAAATATTCATTTTTGCACTAGAGCAAGGTAGAATTCACTTATTTTCTGTCCAATATTGTAAAAGACGTGTGCATTTCGATCAGTATTCGTTTTTTTTTTAATTAATCACCAATATCTCGTCAAATTAATTTGTCCTCCTTCCTTCAAAAATGGTGAAATTCGAAAATGTTATAAGTCTGGTGAAAGAGTGCCACAAGTAAAGAAATGTCGGTAGTAAAACCAATGTATTCTCCGAGGGGTAGAGAGTATTCACAGTAAATTTGTCTTTTTTACGAATTGAGTCACGACTGTTTTACAGGAAACGAACTTAAGAAGGGGCATTCATAATCTCCCCAGGAAAGAAAACCTAAAAATCGACTTTTGTAGTAGTCTCCTTTCGTAGTTTTTCATACAACAGGGGTACTTGCGATGTATGTGAAATGTATTATATAAATGGGATATACATGTATTCTATTTGCGTCTTAAATACCATGTAGAAATTAGAAAAATGTCGAAAAGTAGGAAAAATAACTTTCCTGACACTTAAATGATGTTGGTTTTTACGAAATAAATATATGGAAAGAGAGAGAGAAAAAAAAGTGATTATTCTGTCACTTTTTCAATATACAATAAGCCAATTCAACTCCAGTAAGGTCGAGTAATTCAGCTAGAAAATAAACTTTGTACCTTAGTAGAAAAAAGGGCTTATATCCATTTGGCAATTTTTTTGGCAAACAGATGATAGAGTAACTATTCTTAAAATTTTTAATAGAGTACAAAAAATACTTTCCAATATTTTGGTTTTATTAGAATGTGTTGACAAGAGGACATTGGCCCTTTTTTTACAACTTTCATTACCTTGAAGTGATTGGTGGAGATTCCTCGAAATCAGCAAATTTGGACATCGATCCCCTTCCTACCAAGGTACAGAATGAGATTTTACGGTGAATTTTAACTAATAATCACGATACTATGAAGTTCGAGATACATTGATTATGGTGCTTTGAATTGTTAGACCTATTAGCGTGTCCATGCGTTAATGCGGTATTAATATGATAAAATCAAGGTAAGTAAATACTTCATTTCGTTATTTTATCCAACAGGCAGAAAATGAAAAATTGAAACCGATCAGATATTTCAACTGATCTAGATACGGTTGATGAGTCCTAATTAAGCTCTAACTCTTCTTTTTAACTGACACGCAACGACATACACGAGTGGAAACGACTTTCAGAAATCGTAAAAATCAAAATAAAAACACATCACGAGAGTCAAAAGGCGTGAAATTAAACACAAAATCTTACCTCGTCTTCCAGTTCGGGTGGTTCTACTTGCAGCATCTCCTGTCTTCCGAAAAATGAGTCACCGTTACAAGTGCAACAACATATTACGCATTATCTACCTCAGATATAGAAAGCAGCCTGAGTCAATAGAAGAGGGCGATTTGACGGTTGACGTTACTTCCTTACAAAATAAGGGACGATAGCTATATTTGTAATGGATCGACTTCCTTGAACTTTTTTCATTTGTTAAATCTTTTGCAAATATTATACTGTTTAGAATATTTTGTGGTTTTATTTTCCCCCACAGTTCTGAATTCTAGTAAAACAATTCTAATGGAATGGTTGGTAAAAAAGATGCTCATACGTATTGCCACCAACAGTTAGAAAATGTCAACTTCTAAAGGTAGATTGGGAAGTTATTTTCTTTCCAAATTCATCGAGACTAAATTACGAATTAACATTCCATACAAAAAGGTTTCATTCTACTGATTTGGATTCTTCATGACAGTATTTAAATATAATCTTAGAATAAGAGAATAAATTGAAAAAAACTCCCTAGTTTTTGTGTATCTTGAAATTAATACACGTTGTATTTTCGGTCCAAAATAAATTGAGAGTTTGCTTTTCATAAATACGTTCTTAATTCTGAGAAATTAAGAATGATCATTGATCGTAGTCAGGACTACTTTTTTCTAATATATTAGTCCTATTCAATACTTTTTTTATGTTTCAATTCCAGAACAAAAATTGAAATTATTCTTTGAAGCAGTACAATCTGGGTATGAATATATTTCACCAAAAGAGAACAAAGCACCTGCTATTGTAAAATTATTCCATTCCATTTTCACCATTTTCATTTTTTTTAACAGTAAAAACGACCACGAAGCATTGAGATTCGCTTCATTCTTCAGTCAAGATCTTTCATCATCCATCTGGCGAATACGCACTGTCAGCACACAAGAGGCATTAAACAGAAGATGTCGCAAACGCTCTGTGTCTCAACACGAGTCTCTTTTAGTCAGTTTTGCGTTCAAATCGACTGAAACCAAGGAGTTTCTCTTAATCTTCCACAGAACAATAGAATATCATCTCCGATGGGAAAAGATGTATACAGTGGGGGATAAAAATAATATATTTACTCTCGATGGATGCACAGCATTAACAGTGTGTATAGTGATAACGGAAACCGTTCACTTGAGCAGATGTCACACACACAAGATTCACCGATGGGGAAAAGAAGCGCATTAGCAGGACACTAATCCACAGATTTGCCCATCACACGTTTGCATGTTGAATCACGGTCTTCCGACTCCGAAGGCGAAATTGTACCTTTTCTGTCCAGATGCGGGGTATTCCCAAGAAAGTGGTGCTGATCCGGCGGTGAGAAGACGAAGAATGCGGTCGAAGGTAGCCATAAGGAACCCTTTTTCTCAGAGCCGGTCAACCGTAAAGTTCTACGCGGCACGCAACCAGCGAGTAACCAGAGCGTTTCAAAGAGAAACGTCATGTGGATAATTAGATTTCTAGCCGCCATTTCGGCCCACGTATGTCTGTGCTGGAACAGCCTTCGAATTTGCTGTCATGCAATTGACTTGGAGCAAAATAACGGATTGCTTAAGAGGTTTCGACAAATGCAAGAATTTGACGAGGAGAAAAACTTTGCTTGTACAGAGTGGGTTTAGAAACGCTAAACCCTTATTTTCCATTTGAATACTTCTCTTATGGTATAATCATGTTATGATATCTATATATAATGAGATTATGTATCAAGTTGATCGTATATGTTTCAGTCCCTCACAGCCTTTTCAAGTCAAACTAATTTTCAATGCAATCGTTTCAGGAAAATCAACTTTTCACCATTCAATTTGCCTGCTTAGTGATAGTATTACAAGAAATTGTTCATATATATATATGTACTATTTAGATATGTGATCCATGATAACAGGATAAGATAGAAGAAATTAATCCCCCCCCCCGAAAAATGATCTCAAAAACTCTTTCCCCTTCCTCAAAGCCTGTAATAATTATTAGAAATAGGATTGAGAATTTCCACACTGTAGGAATAAATATCCACCGTTGATGGATCTGAAAAAAAGTATGTTGTCTCCTTGTACTGTAACTTTATCCGTTTGTTACGGAGAAGAAAATGGAAACTGAACATTAAGTTTTAAAAATTATACTTGGAATGGCATACATAACAAACATATGATATCATTGTTAACATAACATGTTCAATGGGGTGACTAAAATCAAAGGGAAGTTGTTACCAGGCTATAAGGCACGCAATTGTAACGCGCATCCTTTCTGAAGACTTGTTTTCGAAAGTGAGCGTGTTCATAATCACGTGTCTGCTACCAATTTAGCAAAAAGTTTGATAGACAGTTCAATTTTGTCTACTAAAAATTACTTCATGGTGAAAACAATTACACTGCTGTGTATACTACTGTATTGTAGGTTAAGTTTTATTGGGCTAGCAAGGTTCGACACATACTAAGGCACATCGTTGGTTTAAAGGGTGTGAAAATACAATATAAACAAATACGTTCAAGATTTAACGGGTAAAAATGTTTAATGTGAATGCCGGAATGTTCAAATTCACTAGGACTTAATTAGTACTAAAATTCTCGTAGTTGATAAAAAGTTATATGAACTATGTGAAGTTATGTGCCGTATGCCTTTAATAATTGCAATTTCAAGAAATGGAAATGTTACTGCTAAAATAATAATTATAATTGAGCCCTTATAGTTAAAAATTTAGGTTGTTAGAGTATTTTGATTCATAGGTATTGGGCTGTACTGTATCTAGAATAAAACTAGTGTGTTAAATAACAACTATGTTGAACATTATTATTATTTCAGTAATTAACAGAATAGCTTTTCTAAGAAATATGTAGGTCTGCGACAGGAGAAGAGTTACAATGCAAAATTTCTTTTCCAAAAACTCATGCATGGAATGAGAATTACCAAACCCAGAACCCAGTCACCAACCAAAAGTACAGATTGTTCTGTGTGGAATAGTAGTATATCAGTTGATCTCTTCTCTACTATTAAAAAAGGAAGTGTCTGTGTGCTGTACGCAGTGTCCTGACGAATCTATGACTCATTCAAAAATGAATTTTGGCACACAGATAGTCAGAATGTTTTGCAATTTGTGTATCGTGCCCGAATTTTAAAATTTTAACTAAAACATTTTTAAATAAATTTATTAGCTTTTTTTTTTCACCTTTCTTTTTTTCCTTTCGGAATGTGACATCAGAAAGAAGAAGCGAGCTGATTTTGCGATTTTCGACCGTTGACATCAAGCGTTTTTCGTCCGAATTACCTTTGGAACCATGTCAAGTTTTCCGATTCTAGCGTGTTTCGATTTACGTTGTTGATAACAGCCACCTCGACGCCCATGGAGTTCGTTTGCGATGCAAACAAATGGGAAGCAATCACCAGGGGGTTGGCGAGCAGTGGTCACCTCCTGACCCCACGAAAAAAACTTTCACTGGCAAAACCGTGCTGGCCTCGCAGTGGCTAGTCTCTACTATTATAAAAGGAAGTGTTTGTTTGTTTGTCTGTCTGTTTCTTGCCGCAAAATCCTGACGATTATATGGCACTTATAGCAATGAGATTTGGCACACAGGTAGTCCACATTTTTTGCAATTTTTGGGTCGTGGCGAATTTTAAAATTCAATCCAGAAGATTTAAAAATGAATTCAATAGTTTTATTCTCCACCTGTTTCCGTTTATTTCCGTCAACCTTTGGAACCATGCCAAGTTTTTTTCATCACGGGAAACTCGGAGAAAAAAATTTTCTTTTCCGCTTTGATTTTGCGTGGAGGAAGGATTTTCCAGCCAGACGATAAATCTTTTAACAGGAGTCACTTAGTCCTTTTTTCTATCTCCTAGACCGTTAAAGATAGAGTAAAAATTTCAACGGATTTGAAATCTGTGGAAAATTTCACTTTAGATTGATACCTAAAATTATGATTTTCTTTAAATGAATAATTTTTAAACCACGGTCATATCATAACATAACACCTCAGCTGGCACCCCACCCTCCAAGTAATTGTGACGTCACACCCATTCACTCTCTTTGCAATTCCAATTTCACAATAACGAGGCCATCACGCCGTTGTCCGTGGTCTTGGTTTGCAGAGCAAACCAAATGGGAATGTGTAGCAAACACCGGTGGTTTGCAAACGTTCCCAATAGACACACCCAACTCCACAAAAGTACAGCACGGGCAACGCCGTGCTAGCCACGCAGTGGCTAGTATTTAATAAAAGGTACCAAAACACAATTTTATACATGCTACATAACAAAATATTTATTTGCTACCTTTAGAAATAAATTTCGGCGTCATCAAATATATTTTTCTTTTTCTTGCAAATTTAAGAAAACTGACTGATGGGTCACATTTTTCTCAAAATGAATTAAGGAATTTAGGAAGGGTCTGTAGAGTAAAATGGTAATGGAATACTAAAGAATTACAGGCCAAGGCCCTTAATTCTAAACAGCGTTTCAATTCTGAATATCAGTTGACGCAACCGAACGTTGGCAGATAGACAGACAACAGGTGGTTGAAATATCTATTCCTAAATTTGTGGCAGACGTCCTTGCATAAGAATGTCGCGTCGTTCAAGCAAGAGCTACAGTTTTAATAAAACATTTTCTACTTATTTTTGGGCAGTTAAGACATAGTATGTGCTCTGGATAATTATGGATTTCGAAATACTGCTTCTCTATGAGTGGTGAGTAGAATTGCAATTCACAATAAAAACATGCAGTTTCAAAAAGAAATCATTTTCTATTTTCTGCCAATTTTTCTCTATAGAGATTAAAAATCACTTATGACCATTGTATTTTATGTGTATAAAATACACCATAAAATAGGAGCAAGCAGCTCTGGAAATCAGGAAATAAAATTTTCATTCTAAAAAAAATTGTCTTAAAGAAAATGAAGTTTCTGGGAAATTCATTCAACAAATGTATAATAAATAACAAAATGTATAAGATAACTGAAAATAAATAAAAGTAATAAAATGGCAGTAACACCTGAAAAAAAGTGTAATTTCACTATACAAAAATCAAGAAAAGCGTTTGGAATGTCTCAACAAAGAAACTTAAATTAATATTTTTTTTCTGAACACATTTCTACACTCTAAAAGTGGGTATCAAAATTGTCAAAAAGATACATTAAAATTTAAAGCTCTTGTAATGAGATTTTTCTCACATTGTTTCCACGGCTCTCTTACACCACTATACGCTTTACTAATGTTTTCAGACTGCATGGACCCCGACAAATTTCTACATAACAGACGGCAAAATAAAGAAGTTCAATCAAATTTTTTGAATAATAAATATGTTTTCATTCGAAGTTGAAATTGTCACATCTTTTTAAACTTATTTAATTTCAGTTGATGATAACTATGTTTAAATTACTCAACAAAAAAACGTAATTGAATTTCTAAAGGAAGAAAACATTAGAAGGTCTATAGAAGTGAACGGTATCTTTCGAAAAATATAAAACTAACTATAGTCCGGCTTTAGCGAGTCGGTATTTGAGTCACGTGATTTTTAACTCGTTAAATTAGGTGGCAGGTTAAAAGTAAACAACGTGCTACCATTATTACCAACCCTAAGCGTGGTTGTCGCTAAGGGTTAAATGTTCCATGTCAAAGGCGATTGCAGTAATTACAATTGGGGAAACAAATAATACTTATGGCAATAGCCTCGTATGATTTTGTTGAATGGCATCCTTTTCCCCTGATGAGTCTACCACATTCTACAATTGGACTCAAGGTCAGCTGCCTTCTCTCCGGAAGTGCACTTTTCAGTTAATTAGCAACAAAAATATTATTTTCAACACAATCTCTTCTTCCCCCAAAATCTCCCATCAAATATATTTCCAGTACTTGAGAAAATTCTTTAAAACTATGGCAACATTTTCTAATTTGCTGGGTTATAAAACTACAAAAATTATAAGAAATTTAAATTTTTATAAATACATTCGACTCGTACGCGAATCCACAATGTATAGCTAATTTCCATCGCCAAACAAAAATCTTTCATATATACTCTGCTTTCAAGGAACAGGAGAGAAATTTGTACCTAAATAAATGCTTCAGTTTCAAAAACAAAATATGTAATAAAATTCAATCAAAATCTATATAAATAAGAATGGAGTGTTTGTTTGTACATTCAATATTTTCGACCCATTTCAAGTTTTCTATCCGTTTTGGACCCTTCTGATGCCGAATCCGCCTTTTTCTCGTTTGGTGTCTGTCTGTCTGTCTGTCTGTCTGTCTGTCTGTATGTTGTGCCCTATACACGTCCACGCGGTTTAAGATATTTTCATGGAAATTTGCATACAGTGAGTACTTATCTTGATTTAGTGAGTGGAATTGGTTGCGAAAGTCTGTCTGTCCGTCTTTCTGTTCTATGCTCGATTTTGTGTTTGTGTGTTTGTGTAGGCATCGCATGAATTGTATTCCAGATATTTGATTGCATTGTACTTTATTTTATACATTATCTATTAATGTAGGGAATGCAATATTAAACATTTCTTTATTGTTATATTTAGACGAGTTTCATGCTAAAACACCTGAGTAAGTATACTTAAATCAACCATAATTTGGTAGTTTTGGAAAAATTGGAATGTCTATTGAATATTACGATTAATTCGATTGCTTTACCAGTACTGCTGAAAAAGTAATTATTCTTCAAATTTTTTTTATTTTTTTTGTGGAATTTCATCTCTGATACGTCATTTATTTCGAGTCTTATTTTTATTCTTTGCGCAATGAAAACGATTTCCGAATATTTGGGACAGACGATATTTTTCAACGAAACGAGAATGAACAAGATCGCCCGAGCAGTGATATTTTTTCTGGTTCTTTCGCTCTGAATTAATTTCACATTTCTAAATTTTGTTCACTTTTAGTTGTAAGTTGTGGCAACTGTGCGAGATCAAGAGATAAAATTGAATCACAAATTAATATCTTTAGAACAATTTTTTGCGACATCTTTTATTTTGTTTTATTTCGCTGTTTCCTGTTTTAAATATTTATTATTTTAATAAATGTGTTTTCCTTCTCATCACACGCAACAGCACCACAAAGTATTAGACTTAAAAATGTTAGGTAAGTCAGTATAAATTTTCAGTAAATTTTAAGTGTAATTATGCCATTATTGAAATAATAATGCCGTTATTTAAAGAATAATGATGTTATTTAAAGAATAATGCCGTTATTGAAAGAATAATAATGTCTAAAAATCCGAACTAGAACTTTTTCCAACATTAAAAAATTCGTTGTAATAATGACAGGAGAAGATTGCAAAATTTCACAATGTCGCATACCGGAGGCAAGAGTGCCACAAGTAAAAAAAATATTGTTTTGTTGACTATGAGTGCGAGAGCACTCGCCGTAAATCGTAATTTTAATTAATTGAGTTGAACATGAAAAGAACTTAAGAAAGGGAATTCCAAATCTCCCTCAAAATCGTCTTTTATAGTAGTAACCTTAGTATCACCTTTCGTCATTTTGTAGCTTTGCCATACAGCAATTGTGCGATGTATGTGAAATGTATTACATGAATGGATATGCATGTGTAGGATTTGTGTCCAAAGTAAGTTGTAGAAAATATAAAGATGGCGAAAGGTGTTAAAATAAATTTTTACTCTACAAAAAACGAAGTAGTTATATATTTTGATTATCTCTTCAATCTAGAGTAAACCAATTCAAACCGAGTAAGGTCGGGTATTTTGCTAGTATGTAATAAAATTGAAGAAGCAAAACTTTGCCTGACTAAATAAAATTTAATCGTTTCTGAAGGCTGAAAATTCTGATATTTTTTAAGTGTGTATGGGCTAATATATGTATAATACATACGGGTATCTACAGTAGCGGAAATAAAAACAAACCACCCCTCTTTATTCGTGTAATTTTAACAGTAGAGCAAATTCAAGCATGGCGTTTGACAGGAACTAACATATTCCAATAATTAAAATTCATAAAATTTGTATAATGAGCAGTCTGTTTTCATATTAAATTGAGCACCAACTTTATTATTTCCAATAGGAATTCCTTATTTTGACACACAATTTCGAATCTATAACAAAATTTAACAGCAGATAACAAATTTTATGTTATTAGGACTTGCCGTTTCGAAGTTATGAGGGCAGAAAGATTGCAACTCTTAACGTTAAATCAGTTTCTAAAACTTTTATGGGTATCTTCCTAAATAATATTTCTATAGCGCTGATATTTTGTACCATGTTACTGTTAAAAAACCCAAACATAATCCACCTAGTATTTTATTTTAAAAATAATTTTTAGTATGCAATAATAATTATTAAATTAATCTTTAAAACAATTATGAATTGGAACCTTGTTACATTTTAATGGAAATCGATTCAAAAGAATTTCTAGTATGACCATGCAAAATTTCAGCTCTTTCCGATGATTAGTTTTTGAGCTACTTAAATTTTCCCAATTATTGAGATATTAGGCAGAAACCAAAAGTTTATAACACGCTTGACAAAGTTTGGTTAATAATAGTTCTCGGATCGTTTGCACTTGCATCTCTACTATTATAAAAGGAAGTGTTTGTGTGTCTGTATGTGAGTCTATATCCAGTGCCCTGACGAATCTATGGCACTTAGAATAATGAGATTTGGCACACAGGTAGTCGGAATTTTTTGCGATTGTTCGGTCGCGCCGAATTTTAAAATTTAATCTAGAACATTTTTTATTCAATTTAATGGAAAGATGGCAGATTCTAACATGATTTTTTTCCCCGTTTCATTTTGCGAGGAACGATTTTAGAGCGGACGAACAAAACAAATAAAAAGTTTCAACAGGAGTTATGTAGTTCTTTTTTTTTTATCTCCTAGATCGTTAAAAAAAAAGATGAGTAAAAATATCAACGGATTTGAAATCTGCGGAAAATTTCGCATTAGATCGATACCTAAAAATTTGATTTTCTTTAAATAAATAATTTTTAAATTGTAATTTTTTTTTTCCCGCATGACCTTCGCGATCGTGAAATCAGATTCCATTTCCTGCGCTCAAAATTTTCCCATTTCCAGCAAATAAAAGCATTTTTTTTATATACTGGCGTTGTTTAGTTCTTTCTTTTTTTTTTTTTTTTTAAATCGGGATCGTTAAGATGGATTAAAAATTTCAGCGGATTTGAAATCTCCGGAACATTTTACACCAGATAGATACCTTATACATTTAATTTTCTTTCAATGAATAATTTTCAATTAAATATTGGGTTTTTTTTCCGCAAGAGATTGTGACGTCACGCCGATTGGATCTCTTCGCAATTCGAATTTGGCCGCATTTGACAATGAGCGTTACCCGTGGTAGCAGAGCAAACTAGCTTCACGGGCAACGCCGTTATGGCTGTTATCCAATAGGCTACGAATTCCCATTTGGTTTACTTATGTAATTCTAGAATTGCTCATAATTCCTTTGAAATATTGTTCACATTTTAAATTCGTGTAGCGGTAACTACAATTAATCTCCATCTATGAATAGCGTCTATCTTTGTGGAGATGATCACTGAAATTGAAACTAACTTTAACATTGTATATCTCGGGATATATTGATAGTAAGTCAAGAAATTTTATATTTAGACTAATTTGACGTTATTCCTTATTGAATTCGTACCATATGTATCACAAAATTCGTGATAACAATGGTACGAGATCTGAGTTTTCTATAACAAAAGTCAATTCTTATATTTTTAAAGTATAGAACTAACTGTGTGTGTGTTAAGCAAAATATCTTACTATCATAACTACATGTTGGAAGAATGTTATCAATGTTTACGGGAGGTTTTGCTCTTGTTTTCTCAATTTCCGAAACGAACTTGGTATGCTTTAAATACGTAAGTAGTATGCTTAGTTCTGGGATTTTTATAAAGTAGAATGAGAAATAAAATAATTTATGTATCCTATGATGAAACGAAGATAATTTCTGTTCAATAAGTTTGATATACAGAGCATTTTTTTTTGTAAAACAACATAAGCTCGTTCACTACAATTATATTTTTTTTACTTTCAAAAATTCTTTGCTTCCTTGTAGATTTAAGACAAACAGTTGATAAGGCTGCTTATGTATACGATAAGCCCTCTTCCTAATTCTTTAAGAAGTTACTGAAGCAAACAAAGGTTAGTCGCATCATAACACACAGAAGGTTACATTACAACATTAAGTTTTATCATCGGAACTCGAACAAAAAATATCTCCTCTTCACCTAGTTCTTTCAGGCGTGTTTCTGAACAGAAATTGATAATAAAAATAAGTCCGATACATAATATCTCAACAGTACCAATTAACAGTTGGGCCAGAAAACAAGACAAAACATTTCACAAATATTCATTTGTTAATGCAATGGAATTGGGTATAGCTAAAAAAAAACCATAATGCGTTTGAGGAGTCCTTGATTATTTTTGCTAGAAAAGTATTTTTCACCTCCAAGGACACACCGTACCAGCTTTTTCTAACTCCAATACGAATTGTCATCTGTGATAATGAACTTTTGACAGCACTGCCTTATCATCATTCGCTTCGTATGATTCAAAAACAAAGTTTCCTAAATCACAAGACGTGTTTGAGTCACGGCATCTCTTGGGAATTTTAAAGATTATGGTGGAAAATTTAATATTTTTGAATTTGTGAATGATAATCAAATTTAGACTTGAGTAACCACCCCTCACCTCCAAATACTACAGAACCTAACGAGGGGCTTCTAACATTTTAGAATTCTTTTTTCAAAATTCTATACTTTTGCAAAACTTTTGTTGAGGAAAGTAGCGTAAATAAATTGTTTCCGTTCGGATTTCGTATTAAACTGAATTTTTGTGTATTTTATTCTTTATTTCATCAAATATTTTAATTTTAACCCGATGTATTCCACTGCTGAACTTAGCGACAATTTTGACAACAAAATGGAAGTTTCTAGAATTGAAGCTCTACGAGGATTAGAACCTCAATTAGGATCCAAGATATAGAATTTTCCTTAGGTTTTCGTAAGGAAGTATTGCGATTTTTGTGTGAATATCGCGAACTTCTTGTGAAAAACAAATAAGAATTGGGAAATTTTGAGAACATTTCGACATTGTGGCCGTGGATTAGATAAGAGTGTGTGATACCTCGCGGTGTTGTGAAGCTGTTGTCGGGTATATTGTAAAAAGACGTACAGACTATTTGAGTTGGCTGAGATATATCTCCATATATTTCACTGACGTATGGAACATAGAAATCCTAATTAGTTGTTTATTGTCGTATGGCAACAACGGATGTAAACGATACAAAATCGACCGCTATGGGATTCATTCATCGATCTTTTAATGGAATGATTCATCATGATTCTGTGATGAAAGCAACGATGGATATATCCACCAATTTTGCCGCTTACTTTAAACATACTTGATTTGAACTACGGAAACATGTTATTGCTAAAATTAAGCGGGAAGAGTTTTCAACTCTGAACGATGAAATTCTTCAGTATTCTAATGACAGGAAGCAATGAGAAAACTGGAACATTGAAAACAGTGGAGAAAAGAAAATATTTCAAAAATAAGTTTCACGTCAAAAAATAACGAATAGCCTGTAAACAAGTGAATGGGATGAAATCGAAATACACTGCTGGAAACCGTAAATGCAACACCCTGAAGGAAGCATGCAAATAATATGAAATTTACAACATGCATTAGCGGAGGTGAGATTTGCAAATGATTAGAATTTCAGCGCAGACGCACATCACGCGTGCCTGTGGCGCCACTTCAAAGAGCTATTTAAGGCTTGGAGATTTCGACGATTTCTAGTACGCAATTGTGTTTTTCTCGTGGTTCAAAAAAAAAACGATCAATTATGCCTCATAGAAAACAGCGATCATCTTTTGATCAAGTATCCGAGTTCGACAGAGGAAGGATAGTGGCCTACCGAGATTGTGGATTATCTTTCAGGGAAATCGGTAGTCGTGTTGGACGAAACCAAACAACTGTAATGCGGATATGTGATCGTTGGATGCAGGAGGGTACGATGGACCGACGTGTTCGATCGCATCCACCTCAGTGCACCACTTCACGTGATGACAGGCATATTGTGCGTATGGCAGTGACGGATCGCTCAGCCACATCACGAACCATAACAATGCACATTCAGTCTGTAACGCATCATCCAGTGTCTGCACGTACCATTCGACGCCGTTTACAGCAGATAGGTCTGTCCGAAAGACGTCCATTGCTTCGTCTACCCTTGAAGCAGAACCACAGACGTCTCCTCCGCCAATGGTGCGATGAAAGAAGGATGTGGACGGCAGAATGGAATGAAATTGTCTTTACTGACGAGTCACGCTTCTGTCTGCAACACCACGATGGTGTCGGATTCGAGTCTGGAAACACCGTGGAGAGAGGATGCTGAACAGCTGCGTTATGCACCGCCACACTGGTCCTTCACCTGGTATTATGGTATGGGGCGGTATTGTATATCACTCTCGCATTCCTCTAGTACGCATTGCCGGTACTTTAAACAGTCAGCGCTAGATCTCCGAGGTGTTGGAGCCAGTTGTCCTTCCTTACCTTCAGGGCTTGCCCACAGACATATTTCAACAAGATAATGCGCGACCACACGCGGCACGCATTGTCCAAGGGTTCTTCGTCAATCGCTAGATTGAATTGCTTCCCTGGCCAGCTCGCTCTCCGGATCTTTCGCCGATAGAAAACATGTGGTCCATGTTTGCTCAACGATTGACCCAGATTACATCCCCAGCTGCCACACTAGATCAACGTTAGCAACGTGTAGAAGCTGCTTGGTCTGCTGTACCCCAAGAACACATCCAAAGTCTCTTTGAATCAATGCCGAGGCGTGTGGCAGCGGTGATCTCCAACAATGGCGGCTACTCTGGCTACTGATTTTGGCAGGAAACACACTTCACAGGAGTCTATAAATTTAATCATTTAATATTTGATCAACATGTTATCTACAAAATAAATTTTGTTGTGATATCTCTTGTCTTTCTTGGTGTTGCAATTTGGATGGCCAGCAGTGTAGAAGTTTTAAAATCTGAATGGGTAGTCATCAAGAGACTCTTTAAGAATCGTACGCATTATAAGACGATAAAATATTTCGGTAGTTGAATTGATTTGAGATTAGAACTGTTGAATAAAGTCACACATAATTTAACTTCTTTACGATAAAATAAGGAACAATTTTGGACATTTCCCCCGAAACATACATTCTGAATGCGATTTTAGTAATATAAAATTCACACCACAAAAACCTTTTCGATGCAAGTGATCGTTTTCAGCCAATCCTGCAAACTGACAAAACTACAAAATGAAGCTCCATAGTATTCTCGGATAAAATAACAGCCAATCTTTGGATATTTAGTCACGCATTATGTTGTCGACTTAAATCAGAAAGTTGGTAGGATTTCCTCCAAAAACTTAGAATGACTTTTTCAATGATGGTTCGAAGCAAGGCCATTATAATTTTCTGCATCATTTCCATTTCTGTGAAGACACGAGTAACTCTAAGATAGCCGCTGACCAAACGAGGATGGTGAAAGAAGACTAAATGTTACAAAATAACAGACTATGTAGCTTCCTGGTATTCACAGAGTCAAGGTTTTTTAGTCCAAGATTCATGAAAAGTTTTGAATTATGAATTGCAAGTGAAACAAAACTTTCAAAAAAAATAATGTTCCTTAAATTTTTACTAAAACATTTATTTATTTCTCTGCGAAACTAAAATAATCAATTTTTGTTATGAAAAAGTCGAAAGCACTTGTAAACGAAATCAATTAATTATAAATAGAGAACGTTTTAACTCATTATATAATTCGTGGAACGTATAGCTTAAAATGTTTTTAAATTTATGTAAATAATTAGATAAAAAAGATATCGAATCTATTTAAACGGTAACTGAACGGTAGAATATTAGATATATCTAAGGATCATATTCCTCAAACACTAAAGTAATTATGAATAATATTTATAAAAACGTTCTGTTAGCATTAAAATTAAAATTTGGGAATATGAATGTTGTGGAGGAATCGCAAGTGAATCATATGTCGGAAGTTGTTTAGACGGATCAAAAATCAGCATTAGCAAATTTGTCCCACAATGTTCATTTTTTGCCTCTACGAGAGAACTAATTATTTTAAGTAGATATTTTACTATTCTGTAGATGGGGAGACACAGAAAAGGAAACACACTTACAAGAATAGCATTTAATTATTAATAGGGATCAATCGAGGTTACAATTAAAAACAGTTGGAGTAACTCATATTGCTGGTTAATTGGCATAGGTAGCATATATCTAGTTATTTTACCTCTGAGAGAGAAGATATCCGTTCTGTAGCCTGCAGTGTTCTAAACTTCAAACCAGTTTTGACCTAAATGTTTGATTAGTCAGATTTCTGACCAGAGTGGCCAATAAAATAATTTCCAATAATTCTTTCAGCCAATAGATATAGTTATTTTGTCATTAGATGTGTTTGGGATAAAATCAATAGTTATAATTCTAAGAAATCTCGTGACGCTCAGAGGATTAAAAAAAACCCCGGATGTTCGTTCGGAAGCCCAGCCACCTTATTTTAAAATGTGATTATTACCATGAGTCAGCAGGAACCGACAAGAAGCACCGACTGATGCTAAAAGAAAAGTTTATTTCTAAAATCCTTCATTTCTAAACTTAATAAGTAAGATTCGTCATTCACCTTGCACCTTAAAACATTATTTCTAATGAAATGGTAGCTGTGAGGTTAAAATTATTTTTCCTTTTATTTACTTCTTCCGCCTCTTTTCCATGAATATGTCAAGGTTATTAAAAGGTTCGAGGAATTCATCTATTGCATAGACGAATCAAGAAGGACAAAAGGCTATGACCCACCTCCTGGTGTCTAGAAGATTATATTAAAAAAAAAAAAGATTATCTATTTCTCTTCTATTAAAGCTAGGCGTGGTTTTATGCGTATACTACTCACGTGTTTTCTATGATGGTGTAGTTCTGGTAATGATTGCACAGCTATTAATGGTAGGAAACACCATCAATAGAATTTGGAATCGGATGACTTCACTTTCTCACTAATAGTTCACAGAGGCACTCACTTTTTAATAAAGTATTTTCATTTTTTGACCAGGTGCATCCATAAAATAAGAACTCTATTAAACACACAAAAATAATGCGTACAACTAAATATCCTCAAACCATTTTATCAATAAATGGCATATCGAATGATATTTTTGAGAATTTAAACAGCATTAGCGTCTATCTTTTTCATCCGAAATGGAATCTAGTTTCTGTTCATTATTTAAATAATTTGGCAAATATTCCTTTGGTATACTATAATTGTAAGCTTCATTAAACAAAGGTCTACACATAGGCATTTCAACCTTTTTTGTACATGGTATACAGTTTCACCGTCTTTAACGAAAAACTGAACAAATAGCGAGAGAGAGTATTACTCAAAATAATATAACTACGAAAAAACAAAATTTATATATATGGAAGTGCTATTAATAGATAGTTGAATTAACGTCGCACTGGAGCAACACAATGAGCTATGGTGACGGTCTGGGATCTATCTCGAAGGGAAAGATCAGAGGACAACACCTCGTAATATTGAACCTCGGTTGCTTAGTTGGGGAATAATTCAAATATTTATAAAATACAGATACAACTAAAAACAATAATTATATTGCATAATTATAAAAACAGTTTCCTTCCGTCAGTTTCTCCTTACGGCAAAAACTAACTAACTTCCTAAACGACTTCGCTCGTATTAAAAAACAGTATCACTATTTATAAAATGTCAAATTGGGGTGATGGGAAAATTAAATCTTACCTTAACAGTTTGCATTTCCTGTTTAATTTATATACAGATGTAATCCAAGGAGCGATAGTTTGGAAATTAGTCACAATTGAATTGAGATTCACGATAATTTCGTGAAACCACTTAGCCGTCGAATTAACTTCCCTGTTAAGACACAGTCGAGAATAACCAAATTAAACTAGAATGGGTGGGTGGTCAGCACAGCATTCAATGCCCACGTCTATTTTCTATGGGAAAAACTGCGTAGTGGGTTTTTTACTGTCTTCTGCGATGTAAGTGTCGTTGCATATCAGTGTCATTCTTTTTTTTTTTTCAGAATGAAGAATTCTTCCGGGGACGCGACGGAAAAGTAAGCTTGCACTTTCAAGGTTGTTTTAGCGTGTGGTTCAAGTTGAGAATGAATGACCTAATGCGCTGGGAATGTCTCCTGTCTCACAAACAACCCCTCTCTTCTTGGGTTTTCTTATCTTCAGACTATATCTACCCAATATACACTCCGGAGGATTCCGAACCTGAGGCAAGTAGATTTGTATTACATAAAGGAATCGAGTATTGCATCAAAATATCAACAATTTTGTCCCCAAGGCCTCATTAAAAGCACAATTCTGTGCTCAGATGGCAAAATGTTATGTCACTTTTTCCAAAAAATTCAGTAAGTCCCATCCAGGTGTCAGGTTTGTTAATGTTTAGAAGGTGGCAAAATGTCGTAAGTCTTTCTCTCAGTTTATGAGAAAACAAAGGTGTAAAAATTGCAATAAGTCAAAAGTCAAAAAACCACATGTAGAATCTTGAATCTTAAAATTGCTTTCACGAAAAATTAAAAAATGACTTATAACTAGGGCAAATTTCTGCAACAAATGCAACTTTTTTTACACGTTCTACGCTGCATGTAAAGTACTAAAACCAAAATTCCTTCTTCATGGGTGGTATTGTAAGCGAGTTATAACCGCAACATAATTGCAACTTTCTGCATAAATGCAACTTTCTGCATAAATGCAACCTACCTGGAACTTTTTAAAAGTTAGTTATAAATAAATTAATATGAAATTACTATTTTATTTTTTGCCCTCTGAACCACCTCTTTGATCACGTGTGTCTGATCTTGCGAATGCCGAAGTATGGCTTAACAAACAAGAAGTTCACGGAAAGAAGTTGTTCGTCCTAATAGACGAAAGTGAAATAAACGTCAACAAGTAATTTTAACACATTGCTTGGCACTCTTGATAATCCTGAGGAAACTTGCGTAGTCGACTGCAGAGCTTGCGAGGTGAATATCGATCATCAATATGTTGTTCGCCTGGTAGATGACGTTTTAAAATCTTTGAATGTTGAGCGAAAGGATTTTGCGCTTCTGCTATCCGATACAGCACATTATATGACTGCGGCTGATGCAGTTTTTCAATGTTAAAGAAATTACTGGCCCAGGATCGGCCATTCAACTTTCTTCTGTATTTAATGATGTATTATAATACTGTTGTACACAACTAAAATTGTCAATATATTTTGAACTTCTTCATTTTTTACGAATAATTTATTTTAGATTTTAGTGTATCAAAAATAAATGTAACTTTATTTCCATAAATTCAACTTTAGGGATTGATAAATACAATTTTTCCCATTTTTACTGCAACAAAAAAGTTGCCCTACTTATAACATTTTGCATCTGAGCATAGAATTTAAATCACTGTATTTTCTCCCCAGTGGTATCACCACATTTGTGTGTGTGTACAAATATACCCATGAACAATCTCTTTTCTCCACTCTGACATAGCCGCAGTTATAAATCAGAACAGTGTGTAAAGAAATAACAACTTTTTATGGATACTAAATGAGGGAAAAGAAGCAAATAGGTAAAGTATAGGTCTACCGACATGGAAGCAAAAAGACTTTCCCGAAACCACGCGCAATCAGCAACACCTATGCACGTGACATCACCCCTTATCAGCTACCCATTATCTGTAAAAAATATCAGGAAAAAAAGAAAGGCAAAAACAATTTCCCAGTGGGGCCACATGCAAAAGGAACAATTCTACTTATCACTCACACGAGTGTGAGCAAATGAATAAACATTATTACGTGTCCCATTTCACGACGAAAGTTCGTCACTATATTTACAGAACATCTTTCTGTGAAGAAAGGAATTTATATTGAGTGAGAGAAAGTGGGGTAATTGGAAAGGGGGATAACTTTGTTACTTAAACAACATCATTTCAAGGCATTTATTATTTCAAATGTTTTCATAGCGAAAGTGATCAATTTTGGAATCACCGTTAACCTGGTACTACGGTTTGATACTTCGAAAACTTTTAAAACGTTATGCACTTTTTATATCTGCCACTGAGAAATGCTCTAAATACTAAATCTCCCCTTCTGTTAAGCAATGTTCACATAATTTGTTTCTAGGCGCGTTTGACGAGGCTTTTGAGGTCTGCTATACGTAAGCATTAAATTAGGTTTTTTTTATTCCTTTAATTCAAGATTCTATCTTTGCTATGGTTGAAGACAGAGTGAAAATTTCAACGAATTTCAAATCGGCGTAAAATTATATTATTTATTAAGTAATAGAATTTTACGCTATATATTATTAATTAAATAAATAATTATTAATTTAAAGAAAATCACATTTAAGGTATCAGTCTGGAGCAAATTTTTTTCCCTCGTAGACATGGACGTTACCCAATTTTCCATAACGGATGCTTGAACAAATGTTTTCGTTTGTCACATTGGCGAATTTGTTGACACTCTGAAAATATATTTGTTTATATTTTTTACTTGTCACGGAATAGATCTGCACAATTGCCTCTTTTCACAGCAAACATTCGCGTAAAATATAATGTAATTAAGTCATCCAGAGTCACCCCTATCGAAATGTATATAGCGACCGACAATACTCAGACTTGGTGTCGGAAGCAGTTCTCTTGGTTGACAGTTTGACTTATCTTGTTATAATTATGTTTCCTATAATTGTACAAATATGCTATCGAAGACAGACGAAAACTATACATATTTGTATACATTTGAGCAGAAAATGTCTTTGTATTTCCCGAGGGGTTTGTAATATGATCTCGAATAAGGTGGAGTGCAGATATGGAGACACATATGCTGTGCTCCATGCCAATGCTGTTATTCGACTTAATGCTATTTCAAATATGTTTAGAAGAGCTTGAAATTAACAAATTTATAAGAAAAAGAGGAAAATGGCGTTTAAAATTATTATGTTCGTATTTTAGAGCAAATAATTTGCTTTCTTGCTTAACTCTATTGCTTGATCAGATAAAAAAAAATTAAGGGTTCCAAATTTGTATTCTTTTATTACTTGCTTTTCATTTTGTAATAATACAATTCCCGTCAAATGTGATGGTAGTTCCAAAAAAATTCAGGATTATTCACGGTTACCATAGTATAACAAAAAAGTTATAAAAAGAAAATTTAAATATTCAATAGTTTATCAAATAGTCTAAATAGCAGAAAGGATAATTCAATAGAATGTGTATGCAACCGATTTTGCAGAATCCGTAGAAAAATCGCATTTTTAAGATTTCGGTTAACTGCTCATAAAACGAAATATTTTTGCAGGCATCTACTAAAAAAACAAAATATTTGTCTTACTTAACTAGGGAGATCCGCCCCCTGTTCGCCTACGCTAATTTGTAAAGTGTCTTTGTAGAGAGAGAGAGAGAGAGAGAGAGTTTAATAAACATTCCTCTCTATAAATTAGAATACAAAAAATCTCAAAACACTTTCAATGAATAAAAAATACAGATTTAGCAGAAACATTATGCATTGGAATAAAAAGTGTTGTACAAAATGAAAGCCACTTTCACAAATGGCAAGAAAACGTATTGCAAACAGTACATGTCATTCTTAGTAACCTATCCATTTCACGCCTCCATCTTTTTGAAGTTGAAGCGTGACTAAACATATACTGTTCTTAATGACCGTTTGCGGAAAACTAGAAAAGCGGTAAGCTCTATGTTGGTTGTAAATTGAACTGTGTTTTGGAAACAGTATTTCGTTTGTTGAAACATAATCTCTTTATGTGGCGTTATTAAAAGCCCATTTTTCTAAAATAACTCTTATAGTACAAAATTCGATATTAAATTGAGAGTTATAATGAAAAGAATGAATTAAGAAATTTATGCAAATTGAAAGGTATTACACATGAATGAAACAATTTTAAGATAGAATTTGAGAAGGCTGAAAGTATATTTTGATATTGAAATAAAAGGTGGAAAACAAAAATACACATAATTTAAAACGTGTGAAAAATATATAAGTCCTAATACAGATAAAATGAAAATCCTTAAATAAAAATTTGTATTCATACGATACCTACATAAATCGAGTTCGATAAATGAACCGACTTATCAATCTACTAAACCTAATAATGAAATTAGTTAAAACATTAAACAATGAATTCCATACTCTTTATTCTGCTGTTATTTAATTATGATGCCCATTTTGACGCAACATTTGTAGAATTGTTCTGGCTGATCAATTTCATTGTCCGTTGTTCTGAAAAATTTTAAGTAATGCACAGCTTGGTAAGATTGATTATCATTCTTCCCAGAAATAAATATTAAAAGCATGATGTAAAAATAGATACACTTTTTTGCACATAGATGAAGCTGGTAATTAATGTAGTTGAAAAAAGTAGTAGAAAATTTGAAAAGTTTATATTTAAGGAATGCTGTGATTTAGCCCTTGACAGCAATTTTTGACGCTAATTAAATAGGTCCTTTGTAAAAAAAATTAATTATCTGCTCAGTTTCCAAAAATGAGTTTTAGATATACTATATGAAAAGTAGAATATTTCATGTTATACGACTTCACATCGCATGACAATTTTACCGATGGAGGCTCACGTGACCTCTGCTTCTACACCAAATTCCACCCTGTTTGTGTCTCCCCCAAACGACAAGGGTGGGCTTATCGTTGACTGAATAGGAGGGAAACTGAACGGCCATACTGTTCTCACTGCTTGAAAGCCATACTGCAGGTGTAAGAATTCGGGATGAGTGCAACGGTTACTGGAAGGGTCTATGAGTCATACTTCCAAGAATGTGTCTATTGTTGAAAATGGGTATTTTGTGACTGTATTCAGTACTGACATGGGTAAAAAAGCCACTTGTGATGTTAAACATCGTGCAGTATTTATACATTATATTTATACCAGTTATATCGATAGGAAAAAAGTTACAGGATAAAAAAATGCTTTTTTTTTATCCGGAAGTTTTTGTTGTTGAACAAACTATTTTAACAAGACATGAGAGGCTCGCCTCAATCCTACATATTAAACACACACACCTACAACTATATTAATATATTATGGAACTATATGAATATACTGCAAACGATTGAGACGGCGTAGAAAAAACGGCACAAGATTGAGACGGCACAAGAAAGCAGGCATCGAAATGAAACAAAGTAATTGAAAATTATTAAATTTTATCTCATACTTATTTCTTTTCAAATTGATTGAGTTTTCAGTAGCTCGGAGATTCGCTAATAAATGATATAAATGTGCATATTGTTTCGAAAACAAACGCGAGGCTTGTTATGGATATTAATATTCAATCAAAAAATAATTAATCGAGACTATTTTTTTTATATAAGCTTTCTGTCTAAAACTATGCCAGAGATACCAAGTACTCGTGTCTTACTCTAATTAAAAAAAATTTAGGTAAGATAAGGATCTAACCCTATGTATTTTGAGCGAACTATTCACACGTTCAGACTCAATACGACAGATCACATGAGACATTAGAATTGAACTATAAGAGAGATTTTCGGTGCAATAAACAAGACGGTCTGACAAGTTTTTACGTATGTCGTCCAAATGCTCATGCATGATACATATCTGGGTTACATTAAAATGTAGTTTATCGAGTTTTGGCAACGTTTGGCATTTAATTTAATTCAAGTTGACCAATCAAATCTCAATTCGGAATGTGTTCTTTGGAATCATTTTGACGAAGTGCTTAAATCATATTCTAAAAACAGGCCAAAAAACATCACGCCCGGATTATGTAAAGAAAAGGATATCTAATCGCAGGAACACTGTTACCACTTACATTTAGTCAAACAGAAAATGCTTGTCATAGGTAAGATAAATATTAATAAATTTACCAAACTAGGAATTTAATAATTTCTAATCAATTCACAAATATACAATCAAATCCCTTTGATACTTTTACCATCAAATGTAAAGGCAATAGCCGATGAATCATTCAATTTGATATCAATGGTTAATTTAGATAATAGTTATTTGAGATGTTACTTCAATCTTTTTTATGAAATAAAAGAAAATTTTTGCTAATTATTAAACTGAATTCTTCCATAAGAAATCTAGAACTGAAAATAACATTTATCATTGATTCCGTTAAAATATTGTACGCTGTGAACGAAATAAGTGATATTCTATTCTTTCGATGATTATAGTTCTCTCTCATTAGAAATTGCACTAAATTTTTTTTTTTTCATAATTTAGACTTTTGTTTGATTTTTGACCTTAGTCACTGGTCACAGAAATCAACTTCATATTTTCAAAAAAAAATTGAGTAGAGAAATATGAGAAATGAAAAAAATATCAATCGAGTAAAGAACAAAAAATTGGTTCTGAACATTTTACATGCAGTTATACTCAGCTGTGGACTTTTCAAGTTTTTCTGTCGAATTCATTTTTTTAAAAAACGATTACACTGTCGAAAGTAAACAAATTAAAAACAAAATAAAACAGGAGTTGAAAATAATTTTTTCTGAGCAGCATTAGTGCCAATCTAGGTAAATATCGAGAAAACACGATTCAAGAATTATGAAGCATATTTAATTAAAATGCAAGAATACAAATAAAAACAAATGTTCAAACTTTCGTCAAAGAGAAAATCTAAAAACAGAACTGTTTAAAGTAAAAAATTTCACTCACGCGCAGCTTCTTGAAGTAATTGTAGGAATTATCCGTACGCGATGCCATTCAATTTAGTATTGACGGAGAGAATTTTTCATATCGCGCCGTATCATCCGAACAACAGGTTGGGAAAAGGGGGAGGGGCGCCTCCTGCTGCGCACCCACAGAACGCATTCTAAACTTTTCCCCGTTTCCATTCAAACCGACATACGTACTTATATCACCTTGACTCTCAACGCTTGCCTCTACGAATAGCGGAAAAAGTAATAAGTGAACATGGACGGCGACATCTGGCGAAGAGTGTACGAACAAAAAAAATCGTCTGCAGGTTATCAAAGAGTTAGTTCTGCTTCTCAGTTTCAATGAAAAGTTCAATCCGATCAATGGAGCACGGAGATAGTTCAAATGGAGAATTTTCAACGTTTCAAGATTTGTTTACACTTGCTGACATCTCTTGATGAATCAATTTTACTGTGTGTGTCGACAACTACAGTTTTTCTGATATGTAGAATAGATTTAAATCGGTAAAAGTAATAGATAATTGAATTTAAACGCAAGTATCACTGAATTATCAAATTAGCAATAGATGTATAAACATGGAAATTTGCATTAGCAAAGTTATAAGCTGTGTGTTTGAACTATAACCATCAATATCAAACGTTTTCTGAAACTTTTTCTTATACAGAAAAAATGATATAATATTCGTAATAATTTTCAATCCTACATATTTCCCTGAACATCTGGAGTTTTCAGCTTTTAAGGGTTTAAACTATCTAATGAGAAGTTATACGGTAATTATTTAATTAACTTTTAACTTTGTACTAAATCAACACAATGTTATTGACGAATAATATTGTGGAATAACAATAAATTCCGGAATCAATCCCCTAGGGCAAAGGATGCGAGGACAACCCACGTAATTTTGAACCACGGTCAGTTGACGAGACAACACCTGAGCTGGCACCCTACTCTCCAAACTTCCACACCAACCCAACGTGATAACTTTAGGTCACGACAGATTTAAGGTTCACCAGCCGCCTCTACACCATACGATTACAAACATCCATGAACCGAACCGGATTCGAACCAGGAACCTTCCGATCTAGAGGCTAAGACCTTAACCATCAGACCGGTTGGTCGACCCAATGAGGAGTTAAATTGATAAATGAATCCAAGCTGCTCAACTTGTAGAGAACGAAATGGCATTTAAGTTGGAGGAATTCTGAAATAAATACCGGTGTATTTTCTCCTCATCAAATACTTGTAATTAACACCTTTACAAAAGAACAGTTTGAATGACAGAAACGCCAACCTACCATAATAAAATAAAAAATAAAAAACATAAAGTTAGTTAGTATAGCTGAATTTTAAATAGAAATAAAATGTGAATAACCGCATATTGCAAAGAAAACTTACAAAAAAAATAGTTAGTTTCCTACTTATTCATTTTGGGCTTTTCTATACTCACAACTGTAAGTGGTCCAATCACAATTAAAAGAAGGTAAGAACATTTTTCACAAGTCAATCTAGAAAAACAATTTTCGAGGACAGGTCATCTGAAGGGCCGCATATTATTTATTGTATTCCTGTCGATGCATTTATTAGATTTTATCAAATTTAATTTAATTTAAAGAATTTATTTTGATCGAACGCCGGAGGTAAAAGAAATACTAAGGCCCAGTGAACACATCCGGTTTTTCAACGTGCGGCACCGAAGCCCAACTATGCACACATAACCGTGAAATGACGCAAATAGTCATTTCGTGCCATTTGTCATGAATATTCTATCGAAGAATACGTGTTTATTTCGTTTACTTGGTGTAAGAAACTTATATTTTGAAACAAAATAGAACGTTAATGGATACAACCATCAATTAATTATTATTTATATTCCATTTATTTATGAAAACAAGGTACTTCAGACCGGTGACTCATGTGCGGCGAGCTGCGGCGCCGTGGGGAACTACGGTACAAATTACGCGTAAGTTGGACGTGAGTCGCCAGACACATGTGTGCACTACTCCATTGGATCTAATGTATCCCAGATCGCACTGGCGTTGCAACAGCCGCGCCGCACGTTGAAAAACCGGATGTGTGTTCACCGGTCCTAAATAACTTTGATTCGGACAAAGCAATAAAATTTCAAACTTTAGAGAATTGCTGAAAAATATACATACCTATCAATAGACATAAAAGGAATAAATGATGTTATGGTGATCAAGATTTGTGTGTTTATAATTTCTGATTAGTTATTCACTAAATAATACTGCTGGTTAGTAATTTATTAATATTCTACAATTTCTCAGTTACATGCATTTTAATTCATGTCCCCTGTTGTGTTTTAATGCCAACATTCAACAGTAGTTCATAAAACTGGTTCACTAATCCTGAAGGCGTCAGCCTAATTCTTGTCTTGCGATAAACTCGGTGCTAGAACCTGAACTAAGATGCCAAAAGTGGGAAATATTGCTTACTTTAAACATAATATTTTATGAATACTCATTGAAAACCACGGGATTATATCTTTGTCACACACAGAAGTATTTTCCAGTGGTATAGTGAAGGGAATGCTTTCATGGCCTCCCTTAGAATTTACAACGCTCATAAAAATCAATTCTTCTAGTCATCTTTTGTGTGCAGTCCCTACAATCATTTTTCTATTCAAATGATTTATTATAAAAAGCATATTTTAGGAAAAATAATAAAAATTAATATTGTGTTTGCTAGAATATATTAAATTTTTTTTTTAATGCTAACATATTGTGTTCTGTAGCCAAATGCATCAATATTTAAATGACTTCATCTTCATTTAAAATATGTAAATTTTGTTTGGGACGCAGGACAAAATCAATCTCATTGGCACCAGTTTCCAAAAAGTATAGCCTCGCCTGTCTTTGAGGGATAAGCTGATTTTATTATAACAAAGTATTCTAAGAAACAATTTTTGTGAAATGTGATAATGAACTCTTGTTGATTGACTTATTAATTTCACGTTCAGGTTTGGTGTCACTCTAGCCTTTGTTTGCTTACCCTAGAGCTTTATTAGAGTCGGGGTCTACGGCTAAAGTGGATTTTAATTTGATGCCCAAACTGGAATTTTGGTCAGCGCCCATTGAACTGCAAGACAACAGCACTAACAACTCTGCGCCAATCCGGCTATTATGTTTAAGAGAGTCAGTCAAATGTAAAGGGACTTTCCAGAGTTCCCACAGGCCTTAAAAAGACTAACATTTTCAATTTAAATTTCATGGCCCTTAAAATATCTAATTTTTGCTAAAAGTTCACAAAAGGTTTTGAAAATGTTTGTTCCTACAAGAGCATAATTTTTACTTCACCTACATTCAAAATCCAATTTCAATTTTTTCATTCAAGGTTTTTAAAACTGGGTTCGTGAGATCCCACTTTGCACTCACCAGTTTCATCACCAGCGGATTCAGGGTTAATCTATTGCAATCTTTATAAGATGTAGCCCTAACACTCCAAGTGTATAGATGAGATAATTCGTCAAAGATCGGGCCATTTTTGCTAAGGATGAGACGTCTTGTTGAGAAAAAACTGCCTCATTACTCACTCCAAGGTGAAGGAAGATCCAAGTAGTAAAACAAATTGTACCTTGTCCAGAAGTGGTGGCAATTTGGAACAAGTTTCTGCACCAGAGGCTGGCAACTACAGGGCAGTTTTTGAGGCGAATATAACCATCAAGAGGGTTTAAAGAATGAACAAGTCTTGGAAATGCTTCCATTTTCCTTTTGCTTGAAGAGTGCAGTCAATAAATAGCATTTAAACAGTTCCAACAGTGTTGTTTAATAAAAATATAGGTTCTGGAACACACATAGTCTAGAGGTTGTACAGATGCTTGAATATATACTTAGTCAGATTTGCTCGTTAACACCTAGAGAAAGAAATGCATGTTCTTGTATATATGTCAGGTGTAGCTGGGAAAATATATATGACAATTTAAAATCTGATACAACTTTTAGTACGGTATATTGTATTGTATGGAATATCATCAAGATTTATGGAGATGTTGATCAGACTACCTTAGGCATCCAAACAGAAGATCAACACGCCATTCTTTAGATCAGTATGGAAAGTTTTCTTGGCTAGGGAAGTGAGGTGATTTATTCATGAAAATAGCATTCAAAAAATGGATTTTTTTTCCACACCTATCAAATAAAATTGTCCAAAAACGTATAACAGCATTTTGGACTAGCGAAAAGTGGCCTAATATTCCAGGGGTGGGCACGCATGAGGTCAAAAAGAGCCGCATTCCGGTTTTTCATCTTTAGCACTTACAACCATGAAAATTGCCACACAGGTTGTCCTAAAAGCGCCCCTCGAAGCCACAATTTTAAAATCTAAAGTTTGTTTTCCTGCAATAAACTGTTATGGACAAGGAAACACGTTCTACAGGAAAGTGACAGGATACAACGGTTCTTATTTTGGACGCGCGTTTTTCTCTATAAGCATAACTTTATCCCAAGCCCTTTAACTCAAGGGCTCAACTTACATTTTGTTGTGGAACACGAAAAGCCCAAACGAAAAACTCATTGATCATAAAAACGTAATTTTGCTATTTGAGATCTGGCCAACCAGAATTAATGTTTTATTTTATAAATTTGACTTTGAATACCATGTTTGCGTACTTGAATTAACACATGGAAATGTCGCGATCATATCTAAGTATTACTAAATTTCATGAATCATAATCTTTATCAATATTTTTCTAATGTCTTTCTTTCAAATTTCTATATTTCAGCTCAGGAAGTCGAAATTCGACACATAGCACATCTTTTCGTTTTACAGAATTTTGCAAATTTTCATCGGAATTTCGTTTTTGTTTGTATATGTCTTAGTCTTTCACATATTGCAATATATTATTCACGAATTAAATGTATATATTTGCATCCGCAGTAAATTGTAGACGCTATGGAAAAGTTAAAAAGTATTTTTCGTACAACTTTTTCTATGTAAGAAAGTGATTATTATAATTCACTTTTCAATCAACATTCAATCATTTCAACCCTGTTTGTTCATTTAGTATATTATAAAGAGCCACACCATAGTTACATAGTATTAAGTACACAAAGTCAAATTTAATTAATATGGGTGCGTAGTCTATACAAGTCTTAAGTGCTATGTAAAGTACACATATAATAAAATGAAAGAACATACAAAATAATTATTTCAAATTTTTAATAATAAAAATAAGATATAATAAAAATGAATCATAATAAAAAGTATAAAAAAACGCAGACCTTTGGTAAAATCTTTAAAAATTGGCGTAAAATTTGTTAAAACCGTCCGCAGCTGTTCTGTGAGATGATACTGTGTCAACTGTGAAGGATATTTCAAATTCACGAACTTCATTGTGGATGTGGACTACAAAGATTCATAGCAATATGTTGCACCAAAAATTGAAATTAGACGGCAAGCAGCTTTCTTTGTGTGTAGATATTTTGATTTAACAAGATTCGTGCAAAAGTTATAAATTAATTTAAAAAAAAAAACGGATTTAAATTGTCAATTGTTTAATGAGCCAAACGATATATACCTATAGTGTCGTCATCTACTGGAAATGTCATGAACTATTAGCGAGAGAGACTATAAAGTCAATGTAAACACAACTTTCTCCATTGCAATCCGATCCATTCTTCAATAACAACTTATAATGGTACATCGCTTTTATGAGTTTGGAAGACTTCTTTTTGACTGGTCTTTGGATGTATAAGGTAAGTTAAGTTAATTGAAAAGTTTTTATATAATTAAAAATGTTTTATATTAAATGGATTTTTTTTGCCAAGCTTGTATTTCTTTGTCATTGTGAATTGCACAATATCATAAAAAGAAATATGTGTGTCTTATAATAGGCAACCTTTTCCCAAGACAGTTGATTTGAAAATTTTTATAATTTTTTTTTTTTTGTTGAGTGTATTTGCACTGTATTTTACCAATCCATCAGCATTTCAAAACAGTTTTAGTGACAGTATTGAAAATCAAAAAGATGTTTACTAAATTTTTCATTAGACAGTGACCAACGCAATTTTAAAAGTATCTCATATTAGGTCACTCTCCCATACCTTAGTCATGCTTCCTCAATTAGATTCGTAACTACTTCAATTTAATCTCAAATTAATTATTCAAAGACGATTTGGTATATTTTGATAATAAACCTATTCTTACGCATATTTTCTTTTCTGTATTGATTTCTGGACTGATGAAAAATTTTATAAGAGTGACAAGCTCTTTTATGTATTTAAAGAATATTATGCAGCTCCATAGCTGAAATCAAACATATTTCAACTAAGTGGCACAGTTGTCATATGAATTCTAAAGTCAATTTTATAGTGCTCATATCCATTGATGCCATACAACAAAAAGCAAATAATATCGATTTTTGTGCTGAAGAATCTATATCCGCTTACGTATACGTAAGCGGATATAGATTCTTCAGAAGTAAATACTCTTATTCACAAGAAAATATCTTCTGAGAATGAATGAAATATCTATATATATAATTCTCTTACGTGGCACGCAAAAAAGACGTCATTTGTCATCGCGTTTTGGCAACATTGTACGATTATTTGTTTACCACGAAGCCTAGCGCCTCAGTTGAATTTATAGCGTTATCGGATGAAATTTTATTAAAAAAATTAATTTTAGTTGAGCTGTTGCAGTTTATAATAGAAATCAAAGAAGGCAGATGATCTTTTCAGGGCAATTTTAAAAAAGTACCTTTTCAGGGCCAACTTTTATAGTTCAACAAGACGCTTGCACTACAACTTTCGACTATAAACTCAATGAAAAAGTGTGGGTGGTTCGATTGCTGGGGAAATGTACACACAAATAACATGCTGGGTATTCATTGTGTTTCACTGGACGAATTAAATTGTGTTTAGAGAAGTTGGGTCGGTAGTTACAAAACGTCATACTGGCGCAGCCAAGCGGGCTATTTCAGAGATTTTAGAAAGTAAGGTGAATGATATTTTGATTGCCAGATTCCTTTCAGCTTTATTTCTTCTAAACTATTATAAAAGGAAGTGTTTGTCTGAGTCTCTCTTTCTCTGTGATCAGTGTCCTGACGAATCTATGGCACTTACAACAATGAAATTTGGCACACAGGTCTTCCGATTTTGTTTGCGATTTTAGTGCCGCGCCCGAATTTTAAAATTTAATGTAGAACATTTTAAAATTAATGTATTAATTTTTTTTTCACCTTTTCTTCCCTCAGAAATGTGACGTCGTTGAAGAAAGGCGAGGATTTTTTGATTTTCGACCGCTAACGTCACACGCGTTTTTAGTCTAAATGCCTTTGAAACCATGCCACATTTTCCGATTCTAGCGTGTTTTGATTTACGTTGTTGATAATAGCAACTTCGAGGCTATCACGGCGTTGCCAGTAGAGTTCGTTTACAAAGTAAAACAAATGGGAATACGTAACAATCACCGGGGATTGGCGAGCGTCAGCGAGCAGTGGTCACACCGAATCCCACCAAAATAACTGTCACGGGCAACGGTGTGCTGGTCTCTAATATTATAAAAGAAAGTGTTTGTTTGTCTGTTTCGCGGCCTCAAAATCTTGACGATCTATGGCACTTACAGCAATGAGATTTGGCTCTCAGGTAGTCCGAATTTTTTGCAATTTTTGGGTCGCGGCGAAATTTTAAAATTCAATCTAGAAGATTTTAAAATGAATTTAATAGTTTTATATTCTCCATCGCTTTTTCAAACGCGGAGAACTTTAACCACCCGTGTGACCTTGCAGTCAGGGTTTGAAACCATGCTAAGTTTTTTTTCATCCGCGGAGAAAATTATTTTTTTCATTTCCGCTTTGATTTTGCGCGGACGAATAAATTTCTTGACAGACACGAAAAATCTTTTAACTGAAGTCAGTTCTTTTTTCTATCTCCTTGTCTGTTAAAGATAGAGTAAAAATTCCAACGGATTTGAAATCTGCGGAAAATTTCAGTTTAGATTGATACCTAAAAATATGATTTTCTTTAAATAAACAATTTTTTAGTTAAATATATATTTTCAATGGATTTGAAATCTGTGGAAAATTTTACACCAGATTAAAACCTTACATTACGGCGTTTCCACGCAGTGGCTAGTATTAAATAAAACTAGCCGCTTCGTGGCTAGCCCGCGCCAGTTGCTTTTGTGGGGTTATTGGTTTGCTTCTCAAATCAAATGGGAATTCGTAGCCTATTGGATAATAGCCATAACGGAGTTGTCCGAACTAATGTGTATTAATAAAATTAATTTTTAATAACTAATAGGTATTAATAATATTAATTATTTATAATGAATATGCATTTTATATAATTAATTTAATCTTCAACTTTATTACTGGGGGTACAGTCCATATTCTCCTCCATTCAACAACCCTAGTTACGCCTTTGCTGGTTTACAGATAAAAATTATTCATTTTTCCTTATAGATATATTTCTACTGTTCTGTTTATATAATTCAATTAATGGTTTTTTTGAGACACATGAAGGTATTGTTGTAACATTCTATTTGTTTTTAGATAAGCACCATGCAAGGCCAATCCCAGAGAAATTTATGCCAGATGATTCCCCCATTGCAAAGATTAGCCGCATATTGTTTCCTTCCCTCTTAGAATAACCTAGTGTGAAATTAATTTATTTCATTGCGTATATGTATTCTATATATTGCTAGGTTCTTATTCTGATAGGCCTTCATAAGCTGATGGATTTTGTGATAATGAATACATCCGTTGTACATAAAAATAGTTATGCCATGGTAATTGGTTTACAAAAAAGTCAGTGGTACTTCATTTCGAAATCATTTAATACAGTCAGGGCCCGATTTAGAAAATTTGGTATAGTAGGCACAACACGCAGGAAGGCCCCCCCCCATGTTATTTGTTCATCACAAAAACTAATTTTATAACAATAATTGGTACTTACGTATTTGACTGTTGACCGTTTCACAGATGTCATCAAAAAGTTTGAGAAAATCGTGACATCACTTATATAACTCTTGGCAAAACAAAATAAAGCAGATGAAAATCAAAAATATAATAGTTAGATAATTAATGTAATTACAAGAATGTGATAGTGGGGGAAACGGTCGACGGACATTTACGTAAATACCCAATAATTTATGTAACTGCTTAAAACTTTTTAAATTTTTTAGATACTTTTGAAACTTAGGGGCCCTCTAAATTATGGGGGCCCTAGGCCCGTGCCTCACTGGCCTAATGGTAAATCAGGGCCTGAATACAGTAAAGTCAACATTACATTTGCATAAATAGTATAATAGGGCCAATATGTATTTAGTATTTCAGTAAAATAAAAAAGAATATTAAATCATTCATTAATTATTGAAAATACAATAAAATACGCTGCAAAAATATTCACACTAAATGAAGAAAAAACTACATAGAAACATCAAAAGTGTATTTTTCTGGCCTTTTTCTTTGCAAAATCTCTCAAGATTGTGTGTATCGATGGCATTGAGCACCTCATTTCCTGTAGCCAAGGTCGTTAGTCCACTCAAACGATCTTGGGAAATGGTGGATCTCGGGTAGTTTTTAATTACTTTCAATTTAGAAATCTCCTCCCCACTAGTAACTGACATAGAAATGGTAAGTAAGATTCTTAATCTCACAAAAACATCGGGAAACATATCTATGCAAAAATTTGTAGCAAGCAAGTCTTTTATGATCAGCTCTGTTCGTGGAAGCATCGGTGAAAAAGTAAGGTCTCCTCCAGCAGCTCATTTTCATTTACATTACGTTCGGTTTTGTCGTCAAAACTGTCTGCACATTTAAACAGGACTGGGACTCTTTAGGTTCATTTCCCCCATTGCTGAAGGCTATGAACGTCATAGAGAAATTTGAAGTTATCTCTAAGCTTTTGCATTTGTGATTAAACCTCTGATAAAGAACTGATTGCTTGATTAAAACCACATTGAAGAAGTTTACTATGAAAGAGGTCTTTCCTGCCTCAACAGGTTGATTCTTTTATTTTCACTTCATAAGAAAATTGTTTCTTTATTTTTCTTGGCCTGATGTGAGTTTCAGCTGAGAACTCTGGATTTCCAATTCTCTGCCAACTCTTTTGCATCATTTATGTTTAAAAGAAGAAAAAAATTGTTTTTTAAAGATTTTTAGTACGAAATTTCATTGGGGGGAGGGGGGTAATATCGATATATGAAATTAGAGGAATTCTGGTCCTTGATATCATTTGATATTTTAAGTGGACGGGTCTAAAAATCACGAAAAATTTAAATCGATACAAATGAATGGTTCCTATAGAAATCAACTTTTTTTTTGCGTATGGTGCCAGTACCGTATGTAGGGTTCTGGCGCCCTCTGCAAAGGTATGTTTGCCCCCCCTCCCCATGTCAAAATGTATACATGTACAACTCGGACTAAAGATGAAAAGCGTAACTGGATAAACTACTTCATTTGTAATAAAAACAATTTCATAAAATAAACTACATGGAAAATGGTACAACCTATGGTTTGTAAAATGGATGAAATAGCAAGGTTTGTCAAACGGTCTTGCCCAATGCTAGACCTGAGGTAGATTTAAATGTTTCAACTAAAACTGCGCTCGCAGAACACCACTGTAACGGTAAGGTAAAAAATCCTGTGGGCAATTTCAATATTCAGATATGGATCTTTAAGAGAACATTTTCATACTCACTTTAACAAGCGAGGTTGACTCTGTATCCTCAATGAGTTCCATACGAGTATTTAATTCTATTGTCATTGTCATATCTTCATTAAAACAGAAATTCTACCACCTCCATGTGGAAGTGGGTTTTTTACTGAGAGGTTTTATTGGGGGGGACGGACGTTGATTGTTTATATTTTTGAATTGTTTTGATTTAATAATTTTAATTTAATTGTAGTTAAACATGCCTTCAAAATAAAATACAGTTACACCAAAAAATGAATGTAAAATGATTTAACATTTTAACTCACTAGAACGCTAAATCAATGAGAATCCTGAGCTTGTTTCTTCGCAACGAGATGATTTCATCTGGGGGTAATAGGAGACAATGACACCCGAAGTGTGTTGCTTAGATCCAGTTTATTCCGTTGTTTTGTTTTGGTTGCTGTCACTGAAGAAAACCGCGCTTCACACAGATAGGTTGTCAGAAATGGCGATAGGGATTTAAGTGCTGTGGTGGCAATCTCAAGGTATTCCGCCATGTTCTTATCTCGAACGTAGTTTTAAGGCCGCCTTCATTTGCAATCTCCAGCAGTTGATCTTCTGCTTGCACAGACATGCTAGATTCGCCTGATTTGTTGACAAATGGGTCGCGGATCCATTCCTTACAAGTTCGTGGGTCTTTAGTGGTTGGGAAGTAGCGCTCGAACTCTTTTAAAAGCAAAGACAGGTGATCGTGCACCAACTGGGAGAATGAATGCTTAGGCTCAGTCTCGCCTAAAATCCCCACTAATGTCTGAAACATGTCCAAAATGCCTGTGTTCACACGCCGTTCCCACAACTTCAGTTTGGTTTTAAATGCAGCTACTTTGTCTGCCAACTTGAAAACAGTTGTCACATTTGTCAAAATTGGAAAATAGAGACATACAAAATTCAGAAATCATAATTGAAGCTCTAGTAAGAGAACAAATTTCAAGTTCTGATTTACCGCCTCCTAATTCGAGAGGACATTTCATAGATAAGAACCGCCCAAACCCCAGAGAAGTACACCACAGTAAATAAAATGGAAATAATTTAATGTTCCTTGGGCGGCCCGGTACCATTCGATCCACGGCCCGGGCGTTGGGGACCACTCTCCTAGATGATCGTGATTTTGGTGTGCAACGAACGTGGTACAAAGAGAAATTTCGTAGTCGAAAGATGAAGCTGAGCGGATTCCCCCAGGAAGCAAAATATCGATATTGAGATAAAAAATATCATCGATAATGATATAAAAGTCTGCTTATATAATTTTTAAGTCTTCAGTCAATTTAGTTTAGTCTGTGACTGTTGTTTTTATTCATGGTTTAAAATAATGATAGTACATAAATTTGAACGTTTGTTTAATGCTGATGGTTGCTGTTAAGGTACAAATTGTTTAATAATTTCTTATAATTTTGTAAAGAATATAAAAGTGTACCTATTCTTCGTTAATATCCTCTTTATTTATTTGCCTTCTATAAAAATAATATTACAAATGTTTTAATTTTGTATTGCTTTTGCTATGGTTTTACCAATAAAATAGACCCTGTCTGTTACTGGTACAAGAGTGTCTATGATACTGAATTTTTGAAAATTCCAAACGTCTATAACTGATGCAATATCAACTATCAGAATTAAAATTATTTTTTAATAAAAAAATTAAGCAAATAAACTATCTAGCAAACAGAATAAGATTAAAAAATTAAATTTTCTGACAACTAAATCAATTTATAGAAATCCTCTATCAAAATTAATGATTGAAATTGTTGAAAAGTCTTTAAGTGTCGATAAACGGTACACGTACCTTAAATCGCATTTGCTTTTAGGTGATAAAAATTACCCCAGTTTCCATGGTAACATTCAGTTAGTTATACATTAATTTGAATTTTGTTTCTGTTATAACTTGTTATCAAACTAACTTTTTGAGGTTAAAAAATTTTTATATGATTGTTTTCTAATTTTTATTTACAATCGACATTACATACCTACAGTACAAATGTTTACAAATTTGGAGGAGATAATGATAATACTTTGAAATGAATCGATAGTCCAGCATTAAATTTCAAAAGTTATACACAGTCCAGTCACATTAATGTGACCACCACGTACTTTTGGCGTCAACGTGAAATAACCAATCACAAAAGGCAGGTGGCAGCACATTGCAGTGGAGTGTATATAAAGGATGTCCTAGGGCATCGGAAAGCATTTCAGTCGTTGGCGTAATGCAGAAACGTAGTGATTTATCCGACTTCCAAAAGGGCATGATTATTGGCTTTCGGGCCAAGGGTGAAAGCATTTCGGAAACGGCTAATTTTGTGAACTGTTCGCGTGCCGCCGTGGTAAAAGTATACCATGCACGGCAAAATGACACTATCCAAAATCAGCTGCGTGGCACATGTGGTGCACCACGGGCTATAGATGACAGAGGGGAATGAAGGCTACGGAGATGCGTTGGGGCGAATAGACGTGCAACTGTTGAGCAACTGACCGCCCAGATGAACCAGGGGCTACCAAGAGTGTATCCTCAACAACGGTTCAGCGAACGTTGTTGCGCATGGGCCTCCGCAGCAGACGCCTGGTTAATGCACCTATGCTGACTGCTGTTCATCGGTGACGAAGGCTGGAATTTGCACGCCAGTACCGCAACTTGACGTACAGAGTGGCGACAGGTGGCTTTTCCCGATGAATCACGTTTTATGCTCCATCAGACAGATAGACGTTGGCGTATACAGTGTGAAACGTCTGAAAGCAAACACCCTGCAACAATTGCTGGAAGGATCCAGGCTGGAGAGCATTATGGTTTGGGGAATGTTTTCCTGGCATTCACTGGGTGCATCATCAGAAACCTAATTGACTATCTTCCTGCACGTCTCGCAGCGGTCCGCTCTGCCAAAGGTGGTTATTCTGGCTTATGACAGGTGGTCACATTAATGTGACTGGACTGTGTATATAAGGTTTGTTCAGACTTCACAGTGTTCAGTATTTTCAGATAAATATAAATGATTTTTAACTTTAAAATATTTCAATAAAATTTATTTACAAATATATACATAAATAAATTAATCAACAGGAATGGAAAAAATTATAAACTTGTTGAGCACTGCTTGTCCCTATAACTCTTCCTAAGTCGTCAACACTAGCATTACAAATATTTGCCAAACCTAAAAGAGAGTCAAATAACTTAAAATTTCTTAACAAAACATACCTTAAAATTACTTATGAAAAATACCTTAAAAAGAATTTAATTTTGTAAAAGAAACACTAAGAAATAATTCAATACTTAATATTTTGCTTTGATAAATTGGATGTTACAGGTTTATTTCTCAGTATTGAGAAAATAAAATAATTGTAACACTATGAAAATTAAACAATAAAAAAAAATGAAGGCCTGCAAGTCATATAAATCCTTTTACTTATCATGTACAAAATCAGAGAGCAATTTCTAAAATCTTTGGAAAAATTAAAATTTTTATCTTAGTAATTCATTACAGATAAATCCATCTACTGGCTGAATTCTTTTGTCAGTTAAAAAAATTTGATTTATACTTCTAAAAAGATAACTTTGAAAAATAAAATGTTCATCAACTAGACATATTATTTTGGTAGAAAGATAAACAGTAAGGAAACAAATATAAGATATGGAAATTTCTGTATATCAGAAAAGTCAAGTCATTAAAATTAGACTTTACTCAGTAGAGAGATTTATCAAAAAATTATTAAACTCTTCCTTACATTAAAAAATTATAATTATAATGCAAGCAAATCAATGTATTTTTGTTTAAAATTTTTGGCTTTTTGTCAGAGAATACAATCTCTATAGTTTGGAAAAGCTTTAGTTGCAAGTTGCAAGATTAATCAAATCATCACTAGCTATTTAATAGAATTTTCAGTGAACAAAAAACTTTTTAAAAGTTGGAATTGACACATAAAACATGTTTTTCTATTAAGAATTTTTTTAGGGATGATATAAATAATCCACCTTAACATGACATAAATCATACAATTACTAAGCAGATCAGCATAACACTTTACAATTTTTTTTTCAAAATAACAAATGTAGTTGAGACTAATTATGAAATCTAAAATTCAGTTATAAAAAAATATGCAGGGAAATCACTTTCTTGTATTTTAAAAGGGTGGGAAATAAAGTCATTGAGATGTTGAAAAACATCTTAGCCCCAAACCCATATAATTTAGCAATAACTGAAACCATTATTTTTTTACCAAACCTTTTTCTGCTTTGAAACCAACAGAACTTTGTACAAACCTGAGAAAACTTCTAAAAGGCCAATTTATGGTGCGAACAGGTCTCAGGCGTTTAAATAACATTTTGACAGAATTAATTTGTATGGAAAAACAACTGTCTTTTACACAAAAACAAATTGGCTGTTAATCTTTACTTTCAAATCAGGCAAATTTATCCAACATTATGAAATGCAAATAATTAAATTGTTTATGCATGAAAACATTTAGTACTTAGATAGTTATTTAGTGTTTACCATTACCTAAGACGATTTTTTTCCCCTCAAAATAAAAATGATGTACTACAACGAAAAGAAAAATAAGAGATGTATTATGAATCATTGTAGTGTGTTATACTTATATAACAATTGTTCAAACAAATGATTTAAATTCAAATACAGCGTAAGACTGACCGAGCGATGTCCAATTGGATAGACAAAATGTGTAGTAGTGGCCAGAACAGAAGGGCAATTATACCTAAATTGGACATTAAAATTTCTTTACAATATAATATAAAGTTTCCAATATACACGCCGCACCGTCCGGTGCAAAATCACGTCTCACTCCTCTGAAGTGTACAACGAATCTGACCTTATCTGTGTTCTTATCCAGAACAGTACCCAAGATTTCATGCTCTTGATCATATCAGAACACAGGCTAAATGTCGTACATCGATGTTCATCTACTAGAACAGTAGCAACCAGAACAACTGTTCTTATAACCTACCTGTGTTCGTAATCACCTGTCATAAAATCGTTACACACAGCATAACGCTGTGAAACAAAATCTAAACAATAATGGTGTGACTATTAAAAAACCGTTCACTTTGGAACAGGGTATCAAGATTTAAATCCAACGATTTAAAAAAAAATCATTGATTTAAATCACAACCAAGTAAATACACCCAAGGAAAATCACAGAAGTCAAATGCTTTAAACTTTCTGCACTCATGGTGATTTTATCACTAATGGCTACACTCAGTACTGATCAGCTTCTGAAAAAATGTTTTGCACTGGACACTTGCAAATAATCTGAGGTGTCAATTTACTAAGTAATCTGTTGAGTCGGAGATTCAGTAAAGTAAAAAACAAGTTGACATCTATTTGAAGGTTTTAACAATGTTCATGCATTATTTAATAATATGTTACGAATAATAAAGCATATTGTACATTAATGTTATACTTAAAAAGTCTTTAGTTATTTATATTCTCCATGACCAGTAGGCCTATTTCTAAATGTGAAGACAGCCAAAGAAACACCACACTAGTAGGGCTAAAATACTTACTACCCCTTTAAAGGACTGTGGCCAATAGCTTAGATATAATGATATTTTTCAACTACTTTTTTTAAATTGAGACACAAATATAAAATGACACAATTCATGTGATTAATAATAAATACAACTGAGCTTTGTATTTGAAAGGTGACAGTTTAAACACTATGAACATCTTTCATTTTGCAAAATGCACCCTGAAACAATCACCTGTCACTTAAACATAGTAATAAATTTGTTAACATGATGACGTAATTTACTAACAAAAAACTATGTAGGATGTCCACTTGTGTTTTGAAGTTAAATAAATGTTTTACCTTTTGCTTTTATTTTGAAAGTTCATTTTTTTAAATGTATTATCATGCAACAAACTATGAATTTTAGTAAAATAAATATTGATTTACCATGTCAAAAATTCTGATTGTTTACTTAAAATAAATATTGGTGTACATGCCATGTCAAAATCTCAATTTTTTTTAACAAATTTATATATTATTAATATAAAATAGTGTATAGGGCCTACAGAAATTTAAATATCTCATTTAATTTTAAAAAATCATGATTTAAAAAAAATCATGATTTTGTACACTCTGCTCTAGAATATAACAAGGAAATAAACAATATAATTAAAACAGCCGTTTCTGAGGTAAACCACTCATGTGCAAACCTCAAAAACCATTCCTATCTCTATATTAAAAGCACATGTTATAAACAAATCCACTAACAATTTTTTTTAACATTTCTGTGGAAGATTACAAACATATTCATATTACCTGCCTTCATGAAAATAATGCAATATTTAAAATAATTTTTTTTCAAAGTTCGTCCTTCTGTCTCTATTTTCAGGGTTCCCACTAACCAAGCGAAAGAAAAGTGAGGGGTTTTAAGGCTATTTTTCATTTTTAAAAAGTACATTTCTCACAGAAAACAAAAAAGCAACAAGTGCTAGGTTTGGGTTTCACAAATCCAGTTTTAAAAACACTAATTTTTAGTTAATTTATAAAGACTGAGAATAATTTTTTACAATTGTGACCTTGAATATCACTAATCTTGGATATTGAAGGGAGGTAAAATAACATGTGCATATTTGTGTAAAAAATTTGGTTTTCAAAACTTTTGAAGACTTTCAGCAAATATTAGCTTTTTAAGGCTCCTACAAAAATTAAAACTGGACTTTTAAGAGTCTGGGAGCCCTGTTTTTATTGTCGAAGGCTTGTCTTTTGAGTTGGTCACCCCTATTTCATTCCTGATTAGGTAAAAATGCATGTCCAGAACACCAAAAAGAAATGGCCCTAATCTTTATCAATAATTTCCTTTTGTGGTTCAGTTATTCCATTATTATTCACAACATAGGACTAGACCGGTTCCGAAAAATGGTAATTGGTTCAATAACTGCAATAAAAATAATATATTTAGCATACAATTAATTTTAATGAAGAAACATTTATATCCCATTTAAAAAGGTATTTTCAGCCATTGCTATAAATATAAGTTTTGCATAAGTTTCAAAGAATTATAACTCTTTAAAAAATGATTAAGATAAAAGAATAACAATAATTTTTCTCCATTCACTATTTATAGGTATTAAAACTTTACTTTTATTATATTTAAATATTTATAATTTACTCTTATTATAAAAAATTTAAGTATTTATAATTTACTCCTATATTTATTAAGATATTTAAAACACATATTTTATCAATGAAGAATATTTTTATTAGAAGATATATATGCTATTATTCTATTATATTTGCAAAATACTTACTTTTGAACTTAAGAAGCAAAGCTTGGGCTTTGGTTTCACCTAATGATGGAACTGTTAAAAGTGTTTTTAGAAGGTAAGTTTCTAATGGAGGAACACGACCTCTTAACATAAATGGATTTGATTTATCCTCACTTCCCATACGCACCTTTATAGAGATAGAAATAATTTATTTTAAAACATAAACAGACATCTATATAAATATTACTTCTCACATTGCTCTTTAAAAATAAAAATTAACACGAACACATTCATATTCAAAGGACTCAACATTTTATATTAAATTAAATACACATAAACATATACACAATAATGACTTAAATTAATGTAGCTTATTTAATAGTAGAGACTTTCAAGTAACAAAAGCCATTTTGTGACGTGTACAAATAGAGTACTTGTATTGCTGTATGGTAAAAGTCAAAATTTTATTTTAATTTTGACTTTCACATGAGTTGGGATAACACAAAATATTAATACAGCTGCCATTTTAGGTTTCATGAATGTCCAATTTTATTGAATATATGTTGAAAGTTATTTCTGTACGATATGTAAACATCACTGAAAGTAAAAACCTTTTTTACTATTCATTTTAATACCAGTGACAAAGATATGAAGTAATGGTTTTCAAAAATAAGAGTAGTTTTTAGTACAGTATTATTAACCATAAACTACATGTGCCAAATTTTAGAAATAAATTGAGCTCTTGTAAGAGGTATAAGCTCAAAGATATCTGTTAAATGTATGGGACTTAAGATTTATTTTATAAAAATAATTGTGTATGACTCATTGAGAAGAAAAGAACACGGAATGGTGTTTATTATAATTGTATTGTATAATTTATTATAATTGTGTTTATTATAATTGGCGTATATTGTAATAATGTAATTAAGTGTAGACTTAATGTTTGTCAACGCTAATATGAAATCAATGTTATTTACACTAAATATATTTCCCCAGATGTTAATAAATTTAAGACAAATTAAAATAATGACAAACCATTGCTACAAGGGCATGAGAACATTCTTCTGATCCAGTCACAGGTACCACTCCCAATCCTAGCTCCAGCACAGCAAATTTTTGTAGATCACTGAAATACTGTGAACTAATTGCAGTTCTTTCAACTATTACAGCACTTCTATCATAACTTGCCTGAAAATAAACTTACAAAATTACATACTTGGAAAGATTTATTACAAAACAGATCTTGAATACTACTCACCAAAATGTAAACAAAGGTTAAAATATGAATATCGAAACATAATGGGGGATGGGGGCACCACTTAAAATATTGGATACTTTCCATATGACTTCATCAACTTATTAAAACTGCCGTTAGACAAATTGCTAAAGAACTCTTTTTTAAAAAAAGAAATAAAAAAGGTTAAAACTATAGACTTATTTAAACTTAGTGTGAGCATGCTTTTACTTTCTGTCAATTAAAAATACAGAAAAGGAGATCTCAATGCAGATCCACTTGTTACTAGAATGTGCTGATTTGAAACAACATTTTAATTTTCCTTTCAAAATTAAGTTTTTGTCTTTCTTTTCTAAATTAAGGTTATGACAATTAAAATAAAATAACTATGAATAAGATGCATGTTGTTTTATTCAAATAAATTAAAAACTATATTAAATAAGTAGTTAGTCGGTTTATAAAAACCATAAAGACACTTAGTGACAAGGAAAAAATGTTCTGCAGTGTCACAAAAGTTTTCCAATTTTGCACATAAATATTTATAATTGGGAATTTTAATATTTTTGCTTTGTTTTGTGTAATATGTAGGTAATTTTTTATTCAACTTTAATTGGAAAATTTTATACATTGATCCCTAGGAATTCTTTTGACTACAAGCATAACTATTCTGTATTTATGGAATGGAAATGTAAAAGTTAATTCACTCATCTGATGCTCGAGTATACTAACAAAGCAGATTAGCAAAACTCCACATGATTAGCATGTTCCGAGAAAATGCTATTACATTTATTCTTTGCTATTAACAGAGAAAGCTTCATTTTTTTGTATGTTATGTATGAACCCCTTTAGTATGCTAGGAATAAAGATTTCAAATATATATCAATTAGCCACTATGTGGCTAGTGTTGCCCATACCAGTTGCTTTTGTGGGGATATTGGTTTGCTTTGCAAATCAAAATACAGTAAAAAAAATGGGTATTTGTCTGGGAAAATGTAGCCTATTGGATGACAGCCATACCGGAGTTGCCAATGGTGGTACTATATAACTGTCAGCACTTTTCATGTGTTGGGCAAGTGTGAAGAACATTGTCAACTTCTCAGTCTGTGTTTCTCTCTGTGAGAAAAGCATTACCTTCCAGGAACCACTCATTTTGTATACTTGGGTCGTACAGTAATTTAAAACCAATGTTTGTGAAATAATTATACAGTCCGTTGAATTTTGTGTTTTGTTTGAGTATGATTTACTCCAATAGTTTATACAATGCAATGTAATGAATATAAAATAAAATTACCTTTTTTAACTTAGCAAGATTCCTTCGATAACTTGTCCCTGCAACTAAATCCGCTTCAGTCACAAATACAACAGCAAAATCATTTGTTGGATAAAAATCAACAAAATCCATGGAATCCATAATTACAGTTTGTACTCGACCTGAGAAAAATAAATACACAATAAGACAGTTTGCAATTAATGACTTTCACAAATACGTATAAGATTAATAATTAGAATTTCCAAAATTTGCTCAAAAGCAATTTCTTATATAGTTTTAAGAACGCTTAACACAAGATATTTTTCTATTCATGCATGCATACCTACTATTTTTTGTCTTACTGTTTAACTTTATTCTAACGTTTGAAGATATGGAAGAGGAATCACAACCATTAAAAGTTCAAACTTGCATAAATATATTGATATGGATAATTCAATGACAATGTTCATTCATGAACAGTAATATCTAAATGGTTAAAAGGAAATGGGCAATACGAAATATTCAAGATATGCACATACAGAATATGAAATTTAAAAAATAGAGCTTAATTACATACAGAGAATCAGAATAAAATCCATAGGTGAAATCAATGACAAATATCAGTCACCTTAGAGTAATGTTTCTGAAGTTCTACAAGAAATAGAAAATAGCTGAATAGAGTTCAGTTTTGTGGATACATTATTAACACTGTCAACAGTACTGAAATATAAAAAAGATATATGTAATAATGGGGTTCACAAAGTTACGTTAAAATTTTTAATGAATAAAGTGAAGTTGATGAATTAATTACAGATGATTAGAACGTTCATATGGCGAGTACAAAGTAGCCAATGCCCGTCTGGCATGTCTAAGCCACAGTTCGAATAGTCCCTGAGCACATGTTGCTCATTCCATTCCTGTTGGAACATCAGAGGAACTTGCCTCTTTTGAATCGCTTCCGTTCACTCTTCGCGCAGCCCATAGGAGGTAGAAGGCATTGGTGATAAGTGGGGAGGTTTGTAGTTTCATCCCTACGTATGGGTCATTTTCTCTAAACGATGACATTCTGGTCCTCCTCAAAAATAACACATCTAAACCTTTATAAAAATGAAACAAATGCAACAAGATTTCAATCACATGTTCTTTAACAATACAATGGGTTAAAATTTACTTTTTATAAATATGGCCCACTTAGAATTTTTTATTTGTCTAACAAATGTCATTCCCTTGTGTGTCCCTACCTTCTCCTATACTCAAAACTAGTTTCTAAAAGTGAAGTTAAAAACAATATATTTGTGATATATGGGGTTTAAATTATTAAAAATTGTCATATAAACCTCAAAAATTAACAATTGATAAAATACTTTAATTTGTTTTTTTCCAAAAACAATATTTAAAATTGTCCTTTGGTTTTGTTGTCATTCTCCTGTCATAAAGAAAAAAATTATAATAATAATGTAGGACAACACTTCTGTTAGCAAGCATTATCACCTGGTGGACAGTTGTATCACCAGAGAAGCCACCTTGAATGTTTTGTTTGCAGAAACAAGCATGGACCAGTAAAGATTTGTGATTTCCTGTTATATCTTGGTAAGTATTTTCATTCACTGTCATTACCCTCTCTTATTGGCCTTAATATTTTAAGAAAATCACAAACTAATGATTACAATTTTTTTAACTGAGTTTTCCAAGCTAACTTCAAAAGTAAATAATTTTGGTGCATGTGGTTATGATAGTAGACAAGGTAACCCAACTTCTTGTCATTCCCTTGTCTCATGTAGGGCAGAGGAATGACATGTTATGACAGGGGAATGACATGGGTCATTGAATTTCACAACCTGCAAGTATTTAATGCAGTATCAAGCAATCAAAACATTGTTTTTGCAAATCAATCAAGCAATTAGAACTTTTTGTTTTTAGTTATGTCATCTGGCAATACTTGAGTTTATGATGGAATGTTTTGGAAGCTTGTGTTGCTGTACAAAGTACAAAATGTCTTTAAAGAGGCAATAAAACCTCATTTTATTAAATACTCTTTGGTTTGTTATTTAGTCTGTTTCTCATTATGCATTTTTGTTATGCAATGTTTATTTTATTTTTTTTAATGTGCTTATATTCTGTCTGTCATACTTATAAAACCATTAAAAGAAAATTACTTAACAGGCATAGATGTTAGCCAGCTTGGCCAAAACCATTCTAGGGTAATTAAAATTGCAGATTTTGAAATTTTTACAAAAGGACATATTTTTTCAGATGCATAATGGCCTCCAAGAAAGAAGTAAGTGATCACAAAAGATTGATATTCTTATTAAGAAGCAGGAAAAAGAAAGGAAAAGACTTGAGAAGATAAAATCTGATCTGGTTTTGGCAGCCAAATTGAAAGAAAAAGAACGTCTTAAATATTTGAAGAAGAAAAAAACTGGAAAAGTTCTTCCCCACTACTGTTATGACATTCAACTTAAGACATAAGAGCCTTGCTCCTATAGCAACCGCCACCTTTATGGCAGGAGTTTTCGTGGTAGACACACAGAGCCCATATTCTGTTGACACCTCATATTTTTGTAAATACTTATTGTAGATAATTAAGCAAAAAGTTAAACTGAGGTTCGCAAAAAAAAATTATTTCCATCGTTTTCTCGATCAACGATTTTTTTATTGGGGAAGATCGAGTTTTTTCTCTTATTTTGACAGAAGAAAACGAGATGATATTGTTTACCCTCTCAATGTCATGCGCTTTCTTTCAAAAGTCGAACATAAATTAGTTATTTTCACGTGTTTACACACACACATTCCTGTTCTTTTCATCAACAAATAAAAACTATAAGAAATATGTTTTTTCGTGAATACTCATATTCCCCCAAAATTAGTAGATGTCCCGTTTTAAGAAAAAAAATAAATGGTCACGTTATATATAGAATGAAATTTCGTTTGAGGCAAAAAACATAAGGTCACATCCATTTTTCTAAAAATTGAAAGGCTGCATTGAACGAAAAATTGACAAAAAATGAATTCTATCTTACGATTCAAGAACGTAATCAATTCACTATTTGTCCACTTGTCATTTATTAAGATGTGACCAGGAGGTACATGTGGACGACAAACAGTTTCAGCCATGGCAGATTTTCATAAACTTAGATGCAAAAATGTATAGTTTGTGAGCGAAACTCAGTGATTAATTTTCTAAACTCAATTTTGCTTTACAAAACTCTTGTTTTCACTTGTCTATTGTTTATTTATCGCTCGCGGTTTTATAGTTCAATCACGTTGCCAGTAGAGCAAAACAAAAATATAGCATGGTTAAATACGCTCATTTTCTCTAGATAATGAAAATCAGGGGGTAATTGGTAATTTTTAGTTAACGTCGTACTAGAGCAACACAACGGGCTATTGACGACGGTCCGGGAGCAGTCCCTTAAGGGAGAGATCCGAGGACAACACCTCGTAATTTTGAACCACAGTCAGATGACGAAGAAACACCTGAGCTGGCACCCCACTCTCCAAACTTCCACGCCAACCCAACGTGAGGACTTTCGACCACGACAGATTTAAGGTGCACCAGCCGCCTCTACACCATACGTTTACAAACATCCATGCCCGGACCCGGATTCGAACCAGGAACCTTCCGATCTAGAGGCTAACACCTTAACCACTATACCGGTTGGTCGGCTCGGTTGAATCTGTTAAATGAACTTTGTGAAAATTGAATGAGATAGGTAGGTAGGAATTTTAAATAACATTGCACTGAAGCAAGCAACACACCGTACTATTGACGATGGTCCGGGGTCGAATCCGAAGGGATAGATCTGAGTACATCACATTATTTTGAATTATGGTCAGATGACGAGGTCACACCTTCCATGGCATCCCACTATATAAACTTCCACGCCATGACAGCTTGAGGACATTTAGGGTCACAACAAATTTAACGTGCACCAGCCCTCTACGTACACTATGCTTTTTGATTGGATTCGAAATCGCAACTCTTCATTTGCCAACCCTTTGATCCTCCAACCGGGTTATCGAGTCCCGAATGAAAGAAAGAAAATACTCCAACTCTACACACACAAACGCAAACAACAAACATACACACTAAAAAAAAAACATCCAGGAGAGAGTGTAGTTCCCATTTTCATATTGTTTTCATGATTCTTTGGGTAATTTCAAACAAATTAATTGTTTGCAAAAGAAAATCTAATTTTTCAGATGTGCATTTCTATTGGAAATTTGAACATAAATCGCGAAATGGATTATTTATGCTGTCATCGTTGATGAAACCGGTAGTTCAATTACTTTCGATATGGTGAGCAATGCTTTTTTTATTTATTTCTTTAAAAATTTGTTGTAGGATGCTAATTTTTGGTTTGCCATAATTTCATTTCATAATGATAAAAAAGAAAAATCTTTTGAAACTTGTTGAATTAATTAAATTTATTAAAACTTGTATATTCGTTTAAAATGACTAGTCAAAAGCATTTTTAATTTATTGGACGATTTGATTCAATAACACTCTTGTAACAATTTTTTTCATCCGTGTCAAATTACACACAACCAGTATGGGTTCAATTGAAGATTGTTGTATTTTAACTAACTATTGCCTTTTAACCTTTAACTAGTCATGTGTCTCACAGACCCCGCGTCATTTCTGACCGGTCGTTTCCACCCCTTAAAGTGAATATTGGTCCCTGTCCTATTCAGTACCTTCCTACTCCGTCCAACAGAAGCTACATTCCAAGACTGGTTTGGCTGCCCCAACTATTTCGTGTTTTACACTATTTGCATTTCCCACGTGGTCTTTCAGACCCCTTCACAGCATTTGCGTTACCGTTCTTGTTGAATGAAATCGTCTAAGTTGGAGTAGGGAATTTCGGCAGAGAGCCTAAAATCGAAACAAACGTTGCTAAAAAACGACCTGTGTATCTTACACTAAAAGAAATTCAGGATACTATTGTTGATAATTGGTCGGAAATAGAGTACTGGGACAGTGAAATTTCGGACAATATTATTGAAAGCAAACAACGGATTCGGAAATGTAGACAGACGAAGACATTTTAAGTGCTTCTTCACAAGAATAATATTTCTACGGAAAAAATAACTTCAAATTTGATGCCGGGGGGGGGGGAGAGAACATAATCTTGCTGTTAGAACACCAAAACACAACATAGTTTTACAGCTTCCAGGGTTGAAACATCCTGCAAAATTAGGTCCAAAAGCTGAGCCTGAAGAGACATGGAATCTACTTAACTTATATAATAATATAAAATGTATTTCATGTTAAGAATTGAATTATCTAAATTTAAAATGTATAAATTATAATTATCTAAAGAATCTTTCATTAATATATTATATTAATCAACTTTATACACACTTTTGTGAGCGAGGTCTTAGAGACCCCTCAACACTAGTTACAATATGGTTTGTGACACAGCAGTTAAGGGTTAAGATGATCTATAATTGTGTTTTGCGTGTTGTGAACTAGATTGTACAAGTTGTTGTTTGCATGTGTGATGATTGTAGAAAGTTGATTTGATTGAATGACACTCTTGCAAATATTTTCCTCACCCTTGTCAAGATTGGAAGGTTCTTGGTTCTAATCCGGTTCAGTGCATGGATGTTTGTAAACGTATGGTGTAGATGCGGCTGGTGAACCTCAAGTTTGTCAAGTTGTGTTGGTGTGGAAGTTTGGAGAGTGTTGTGCTAGCTTACACACAGGTGATGCCTCGCCAGCTGACCGTGGTTCAAAATTATGTGGTGTTGTCCCCGGGTCTTTCCCTTGGGGTCGTATCCTAGTCCGTCGTCAACAGCCCGTTTTGTTGCTCTAATAGGACGTTAATTAAAAATTACCATCACTATCCTTGTCAAATTACACACGACCAGCATGAGTTCAAATTAAGATTGTTGTTGTACTATTGCTTTTAAAGATTTTCTATAATTGTTTGCATGTAGTGTACTGTGGTAATTCTAGAAAGTTGAAAGCATTGAAAAAAATTACTAACAATAGTTGCCATAAGTTTTCAGCAGACTTGATTTTATCTCTGTTTATAATGGCGCAGCTTGTCCGCTTTTCGATCCAGCACTATAAAACCCAGACATCTAATCTATCTGTTTATAATGATTTCCTTGGTGGAACATCATTTAAGCATCTTTCATAGCTTGATGGGATTGCCCACTTTGCCAGAAGCTTGCTTGTTGCAGGTGTTAAAGTTTCAATTTCTCCAATTTTGTGTCAGTAAAAATGTTAGTATAGTGCCATGATTTTGTTATTTTACTTTTTTTCTACCAAACCAATGTCAAATGGTAATGGCAGACTGTAAAATATCTTTCACAGGGGTTCATTCATTTTAAAGCATTCATAAAATGGTGAATTTTGGAGACTATATCATGAAAAAGGATACAACCTAAGTTTTTCTCAAATATGTTGTTTACAATTATTTGTAAGCAGATCGAGTAACAAGTTTAATATGTCTGATGATCTATGAATGAATAATATAACTTACAAGTGGAATTATACTTTTGTGGAAAGTTCATATTTAGCTCGGCCAATTAGAGCCGAACTAGGTGGCGCTGTAACTATACAACCCCTCCTGGACTGGCGGGAATGTCACTTAGTTGTAGATGTTTGAATAAGATCTTTGTGTTATTGTAAAAGCTTCACATCTCTGTACACATATAAATATGCTTAATCTTCAATAAATAATGAGTAGAATAATTATTACTTGGCATGCAAATTAATGTAAAGAATATGAATGGAAATATGTAATCAGAGGGATGACATCGTAAGAACCACTGAAGACAAACGAAATGGTGTCGTCATAACTTTTTTTGGTTAAATTAGAGCTTAGGCTTTTTTCACCTTGACATTTTTTGCTGTATTGTAATTGATTGTAGCAAGAGGTTAAAAATAAATCGTGGTCTTGCAATAGATAGGGAATTTGCACACTGCCAATGGGTTCAATTTTATATCAGAGTTTCTTACTGTGGGCAAAACAGAGTGTCTTAGTCAATCTTTGAAGTTTATATTGTTGTAAAAGAAGTATTCTATTTAAGATGGGTAATCTAAACCCATCATAACTGACCAAGATATTAAAATTTAGAGCCTAATGAAATATCGATAGTTGTCGATTACCTGTTCCATTTCAGTAATTGCATATAGGTGAGTTTATAATCAGTAGGGATAAAAATATAGTGTATGCTTTGAGTTTGAAACAACTTTTATATTTAATGTCTTAAAAGACTCATTGCTCCATTAGTTGAATGAAAATGTCTTAAAATAAACCATCTAAAACACCAAATCTTAATATAATAGGTACTGTTGATTTGCCTTGGATTCTGTATTTACCAAAACAATTGTCCGCAATTAGGAGCTCATGTCATAAATGCAGAAGTATATATGTAGAAATATTAAAATAGTACACTACTGTATTAAATGTTAATTTTTATACAAGTTATAGCTTATAAAAAATGCATATTTTATTTAAACATCTTTTCTATCCTACTCTAAGCCATAAATTTGATTGATATGTTCTGATTTACAGATGAAATTTAGTGCTTTGAATGAATCTTCTTTATCGGATGATAATGGAGATCCTGAATTGGCTACAAGAGAAGCACAGGTAATTTCGTGTACTTAAAGATTGCATAGTCAAACTATTTGTTTTAAGTGTTACAATTTATGTATTATATATTGCTTATTTTGTAATGATTTTTTGATCATATAATCTTTTATAGGAGGAAGAAGCATATTCACTATACCATTCTGCCTTAAAAAAGCAAAGTGAAGGAAAGGGGGATGAATCTGAAAAATTGTTGAAGGAAATTTTAGAGATGGAGTTTTTGACTCAAGTTTGTTTTTCTCTATTATACTGTACTATCTGCATAAAGCTAATGCTTTGTAAAATAAGCTTCTGCTGTATTAATTACTCCCAACTCTTTACTCTAGCTTTTATAGTTTTCATACTTCCTTCCACTTTTCAGATGTATGTAATCTAATTTTTATTAAATTTATGTGTATAGACACAAGTTGAATTTGTTTTCCTGGACCGTCAGCAATAGCTATTGTGTTGCAGCAGTGCAACATGAATTAAGATACCTACCTACATAATACTATTATTTTACTGAGTTTGTTATAAATCTTTATGCCTATGAGGAAAAATTTCCTTAGTTTTAAGATTAAACTTTGAATTAAGAATATTTTTGTAATAGTATTTTATGATTATGCTTGGGGGCGCACCCCCTGGAGGATTGCTTTACTCTAATCAAATGAAGACATGTGTCCTAGCAAAAGAAATTGCTTAAAAAATATGATATAAAAAAAAAATTTCAGACATAAATTTGTTGTGTTACAGAAAAGTTATTCTGTACCTCTGAAATCAGAACTTGAACAATTTGGAATTCAAATGAAAACTTTGAGCAAATTTTGACTCAAAATGTGAGCGCGGCTTTGAAAATTGAATACCCAGCATGTTGCTTGTGTGTACCTTTCCCCATCACTTGAGCCACCCATACACTTTTTCATTGAGTGTGTTGTCTAAAGTTGTAGTGCCAGTGTTGTGTTGAACTAAAATTGTTGGCCCTGAAAATAGCTGTTTTTTTTTAATGGCCCTGAAAAGAGCCCTTGTTTTTGACATTTTGAAAGAAAGTAGTGCAATGAACTATAATTGTTGGCTCTAAAAAGGGCCGTTTTTTTAAATAGTCCTGAAAAGGGCTGGTTTTTTTTAAATGCCCCTGAAAAGAGCCCTTGTATTTGACATTTTGAAAGAAACTCATGCATATGAAAATAGCAAATAGTGAAAATAATGGAAGCAAATAGTAAAAATAAATAAAATAGTAAAAGTTCTGCCATTACGTTTTGAATCACTTTCAATTAAGCTTTCATTGGCTCGTCTTGTCCTTTTTCTTTGATTTCTATTATAAGCTGCAACAGCTCAACTAATATTAAATTGTTGCAATAAAATTTCATCTGATAACACTACAAATTAAATTGAGGCGCGACGCTTCATGGTAAACAAACAATAGTACAGTGTTGCCAAAACATGATAACCAAATAACGTCTTTTTTGTGTGCCACGTAAGATAATTATCTATATAGATTTTTCTGGTTTCTTTACAGACTCAACCCAGTGAAGAAAACGATGAAGTTCCTTTAAGACCAGCCCTCACATTAAAATATCTTTTGTATAAAAATTTAGCCAATATATCAAATTCCAAACAAGACTATCAGTCAGCTGTGACATATTTCCTTGAGGTACTAAATAATAGTTTTTATGTTACTTATATTTCGGATTTTCCAAAGTAATTTTGGAAGAATTTGTAAAAAAATCAATGAACTATTAGTTCTTTTAAAAGCTGCATTTTTTTTAACACATTGTATTAGGTATTTGCAATGTTTAATTTCAGGCCCTTGAGATCGACTCTACTGATGTTGTCATGTGGTACCAAATGGGAAAAGCTGCATTGAATATAACAAATTATTCATTGGCTAGACTTTGTTTTGAAGAGGTATCTGAAAATTTTCAACTGTGTGGAAAACTAGGAAAAATTGTTTTGGTTTCTTTTCCATTGCTCTTGTTATTTGAATCCACTGATATTTTGTAAAATAATTTCCATTTTAGGGTTTGAAATGCAATCCGAATCATTGGCCTTGCTTAGATAACGTCATTACAGTGATGTACACTCTGAATGATTATGCAAGTATGTTTAAAGCTAATATGGCTAGTAATAAATTACTATTAGTTTTTTGGACATCAATTACAGATTCTGAAAAAACTAATTTATATCCTTGGATACTTGTATTTTAAACGAAAATTACTTTAATTGAATGTTTCTCTTATAGATTGTTTGTTTTACATTGCCAAGGCATTGGAACGAGAATGCTATTACTTGAAAGGCCTTGCTTTTAAAAATGAGATATACAGGGAAGATCCAAGCTTGAAATCATTTTGTGAAAACTATTTTAAGAAATGGTTTGTTATTTACACATCTTTATTATGTCATTGTATCAATGTTTCAGCAAATTTAAGTTCAATATTTATTCCTTTGTATTTTAATTTTTTTTAAATTTTGCTCGTAGTGATGCTTCAATTTATTATTGTGAATATGATAAAGAAGAAGCCAAGAAGGTAAATAATTTTTCTAATAATAAATATTTATAACTTTGTTAAGCTTAGTGACGATTATTGAACACAAATTACTGAATTAAATTTTTTGCATAGGTAAAATTATGGGGTTGTGACTATAATCAGAATTGTATACATTGTTGTAAAAATATTATTTCTATAGAATCATTAAAAAGTATTTCAATTCAGAGGGTTCAATAAGATTGACAAGTTTATAACTTTGCTATTCCAAGTGGCAAAATTAAAATTAAAACATGAGATAAATATGTAAATTAAAGAACAAATTGTGTAGTGTTAGTCATGGTTTAATTTTTCTTCAACTCTTGTAGCTGATACAGGAATCTTTGGATATGAGAATGAAAAAACAATCATTTTATAAGCCTACACCTCTTCCTATTTTAACCCTAAGTCGGCCAATAAAAGAGAATACGTAAGTTGTACTTAGTAATATCGGTTTAAATTTTTTTTTAATCAAAGAATTATGATTTGAATAAAGAACAGCATTTTTTTTAACGTTTTAAGCTTTCATTTTTATTTTAGGTGGAAGAATTTAGGCGAAAGTCTTATCAACATGTACGATTGCATTATAAATGCAGATCCTGGTGTTGTAAGTGTATATATATAGATATTTTGCTCTAACTTTTTGTGACAAATTTCTTTAAACTAACATGCAGTATATTTTTAGTCTTTCAGTTGCAAAATTGATTTGTCTCCATACCTAGAAGCTTCCAACAAAATTATTGATCTTAATACTGAGAAGTTGGTATCACCCTCTTTGTCTTCCTTATCCGAGGCTTGTAGCAGCAATTCTACATCTCATCAGGTTGACCCTGCAACTCAAGCCTTACAAAAACCATCAGGTTTATTACAGCTTGCAACACTTCCTCCAGATGCTTCCAGGAATGGACGAAATGCTTTAACAGGTCAGAATATTTATTGTTAAGTCTTCTAATAGTCTAAGGACATATTTTTGCAATGCTGTACTTTACTTATTACCTTCTGTACTATGTTATTCATTGTAGTTAATTTGAGTGTTATTGAAGGGAATGATAGCTTGAAATTTCTGAATTAGAACAGCAAAACGTTTTCTTATTTTTAAATTTTTACTTTTGTTTGTTTTATAAATTGCCAAAAACTGAGGATTGATACCAAACTTTTTTCATCAATCTATTTTTTCTCATCACATTAATGAACTTTCTGTGTGCCTAATCACACTAAATCAGGTTTCAAGTGACAAAAATGAAATTCTACTGCAATTTGTTTTTACGTCATTAAATTGTACTTTTCCCACAACTGGTCATTCATTTTATGGTACATTTTACTGTATTGATAATTACCCCATATGTTTGTTTACCATTTAATACTACTTTAAAATATTGTTTGTTTTCTGAAGGAACAGTTGATTATTGATTCCGTTAAACAATGTGATATACTGTCTTTCTGCTGAGAATACTTAAAACTGAGTTTTGAATTAGTGTATGACTATCAGAAATTTTTTATTCATGGACTGTTAAAGCAGAAATAAAATGTTCAATTTTGTTTTATCTAGTTTTAATTAAAAATCATAGTTCTACATGTACTCAATTGATAAGAGTGCATGCACATTTATAAATTTATCCATATAATTTTTAGTATCTCTACCTGGACTTATAGATCTGTGTTACTCTTGCGTTCAAAATCTTGATTGCTTGGGTATTTATGAAGTAAGCTAAAATAATCTAGTTTGAGGATATTGTCCCCAAAATAAATTTAAAAAAAACAAAATGTACACCTAATTCTGTTTTTGCACTAACTTTTTTACATGAATTTAATTCAACTCAAATTCTGAATAAATTTTTCATTCTCTTTTTACGCAAGTCATTTTGATTTAACACAAACAAACCTAGCCAATTTCTAAGAATATATATATTTTTTTGCATAAATTCTAAAAAAAATGTTTTTATTTGTGGCATAATAGTATTATTTCTATATTACATGAACTATCATGCTGCATATTAAGTTTTTCATTCTCTTTTTACAAAAGTCATTTTGATTTAACACAAGGGAACCAAGCTAATTTCTAAGAATGTTTTTTTTTTGCCTAAATTCTAAGAATTTTTTTTTATTTGTGATGTAATAGTATTTCTATTTAACATAAACTAATGAAGAACGCACTGAGATGTTTCAGTATGAACTGAAGTTGTTTACAGTCTCTTTCAGAGAAGCATATAACAGCTTAACCAAAACGTGTACACAACGATTAATAACTGAATTCATTCTTAAAACTTTTGAAACATCATCAACAGCGAAAACTCGTGCTGATTTTGCTCAAGAGATCACAGAAAAAAATTCATTAATAGAGGGAGAAGATAATGTCAACAACATTTCTAGTGAAAGCAGTGATATTCCAGTCGTACGCAAACGTATACACAGTATATTGTCAGACAGTGAAAATGAATAAAATCGGTTTATAGTGAAAACAGATTATTTTCCTGTTTCTGAAGAACTTTTTCATTTACTTTAATGCATTTTCATTACATATTATTACATGTATAATTTGTTGAAATAAAGTAAGCTTAAAACAAATATTTTCCTGGTTATGTTTTTATTTTTATTATTATTATTTTTTATTATTATTTTTACTGATACTTTAGATCTGGAACCAATCTTCTTTCCTTCCATTGATACAATGTCTTTTTTCAGGAATGTATCTGTCATGTAAAAACAGAATTAGGTATATTAGTTTTTAAAATTTAATATTGTGGGAAAATGTACATAACCAATCAGTCTGGTAGTCAAAGTGCTGGCTTATATATCAAAGGTTCCTGGTTCAAATCTTACATAAAGTAAGGACATTTGTCTATCTGGAGTGAATTTGTATAGTTAGGTTGTACCTTGAAAGCATGGTACGTATGTGAGGTGCAATGTGAACTCCTCTTCCTATAGTGGACCAAATGGTTCATAAATCCACCCTTGTAGTGGCATGATGACTAATATTTAAATGGATGGACATTTTTGGAAAATATTTTCCACTGCATATGAAAATACACATTTGCAATGCTTTGCAAATTGGTATCTATCAAATTTATATTTTTTGTTTATTATGGCTAAATTGCAAACTAAACTGTTTTTTAGTTTAATTGTTTTTCTTCCTATTTATTCTGTAGATCCTGCTCCATTAGAAATGGATATTGATGAAACACCCTCCATTTGCAATACCACTGCCAGTCCTTATTCTCTGGTATTGCCACAAGTTGAGACACAAGTCACTGACCTCTCTGTCTGTAATGATTCCACTTCAAGTAATAGGACATCGAAACGGAAGCGCCTGCTTTCAGAATTAAATGAATTTTCTGCAAAGCGACGATCTTCTCGGGTAAAAATATCAAGCCTCTATATTTTACGACTTAACTGTCCATGCGACACATCTAAACACAGCTCAGAAAATTGCCATGGCAAATGGCTGACCCAAAATATTCAGATGTCTCGTTCCACAAAATATTTCAGATCTTTCACCCACCATACCGAAACTACTCATGCCTGCGTTGAGGGTTAATATTAATGCTGAGAATATTGAGCAGTTTAATAAAACTCAAATTATGGTTTTAAATTTACCATAATTTTTTAATTAACAGTGCTTGATAGAAAGCTAATGTTTAGAATCGATATAGGTGACTTTAATTGACTTTCAACAAAATAATATTCTATTATCATCTCTAAATTTTGTACAAATCCATGGAACAAGTAACATTTTCTAAAAGAAAATTATAACGCTCTATATTCTTTGCATGTACTGACATTTTGCGAAAATACGTTTTTGATACTACATTACAAAGTCCCAAATACAGTTGTCCAAAATCTGGAATTGTTCAAAATCCAGACGTTTTGCTAATTTTTTTTTTTCCTCTCACTTTTTTCATACTTCCGACAATTTTTAAAGAAGGAGTTAAACCTGGACCCAATTGTTGAAACAGCGCAAAATAACAGACATGTTCTAAATTAAGTACCACACAGAAAATTTCTTAAGATTTGCAAGTAAAATTTGTTGCATTGTATTAAAAAGGTTTTTCCTTTTCATAAAAATTATTGCTTTATATATATCTGCTATTTTACTGTTGCAAACGCAAAATCTGTGCAGGGGGGGGGGTAAATTAAGGTTTTTTTTTACAAAAAATGCTTCGAAATTTGGAATGGCCGAGGTCCGAAGGATTCCGGATTTGGGACTTCGTACTGTAAATGCTTATTTTCATGAGAAATACATAGTCATTGTAATTATAATTTAAATAATATATATAATTAGTTATTACCAAAAGTTTATAATTTTTATTTCTTACCTAAAAACTAATAATGTCTAAAATGACAACTGTAGAATTTGATTTTTTGTCAGTTATTGAGTTTCTGCTCTCAGCCTAAGATATGTTGATACTGGATGGAACTTACTACAGTATAAAGATTCTTTATATCATTTTAACTAACTACTATAATAACTACTCATACTGCATACATAATCTTGTGTAAAAAGTTTTATCCTTTACTGTTTAATGTTTTAATTTAATTCTCACTAATTATGTACAACTTATAAAATTACTCATGTGCTTTGTTTAATTTCAGGTGAGGAATCCTGCTATTAAAAAACCACTAGATAACATAAACTATCAAGAGCTTCTACAGAAATTTCTGCCTTCAAAGTTGATGTTAGTTTCACCACATTCCTTTGTAGCTTGAAAAAATGCTTGAATTACATAATTGCTTTAAAATCTTTTATAGTTTTAATTTATTGTTAGCAATGGTATTTGTAACGAGCAAATAACAACAAAAGTTTTCATTTGTAACTTTTTTCAGCGGTGATGGTGCCAAATGTGAAGATAATGATTGTGATAGTGAACCTGTATCTCTTGATAAAATTAGTGGTGAACTGAGTTGTGGACAGTCTTCAGAAAATGAGAAAAGTGGTATATTTATTTTCTAATAGTGAATTTAAAATTATTACTTTCTATTTTAAAAAGTTATTTGGTAGTGGTTTTTTTTTTTAAATATTCTGAATTGTTAAATATACGCATTTTTTTTGTATTGAAGCATCTAGTTATTTTATTGTTAAAGTATTTAAGTTTAATTGAAGCATTTCCCCAAGTTTTAAATCTACATTTATTTGAACTATTTTCTTTAATTATATTATATTCTAAAAGTAGTCTTAACCCTCCACATACAGAGGGGAAGAATATTTTTTCCTCCCTTGGTTATGGGGGCCAACCGAAACGGTCTTATATGCAACTTACTGAAATGGCCAAAATCAGACATCAATGTTCCCCATGAGGAGAGGGAATGTTTGTCATCCTAATGATCACTTGGTGTTGTGGTTTCTATTGTGGTGGTGTTATGCCTTGAACGTACGTATACTTCCCAGGTAAACTGGAAGGACAGCAGCGACAGGGTTCCCACAGGTCAGAAAAAACCTAGAATTGTCAGAATTTAATTTTTTCCAAAAAATCAGGGAAAATTCCGAATTTTCATCTAACACCTGGAAAATTGCATCAATGACTTGGAAAATGATTGATCATGGTTTCTCAGACGCTTTGGAGAAAAGTATCGAGTATCTTTATTTTATGAATTGAATTTACTAACCGATTTTAAAGAAACAGTTAATATTTAACAGATAAAGAATTTTGTTTCATCCACTGTCTTAAATTGAAGAATTTCATGCTTATGATACATTAAATCATCAAGTGATTTAATCGAATATATAGGATTATTTGAATAAGTTATTTTAATGCAAAATTACAAGTATAATCAGTCTTAAAAATAAAATAACTCCAATCCAAATTACCCTGAGTTAAAATACTATGACTAAATTGCATTGATAAAAACCTCAATTATAAGCAATATGTACTTGGTAATTTTTATTTCATAATGTTCTTTTCAAATTTTAGTGTACATGTGGCTGTGTGCTATACACATACTCACATATTTTATTACGTATCAACATTTATCTATATTTACAGATAAATCAATAAATTCAAATGACTTGTCCTGTTCAGAAAAAGAGGACGTCTCCCAGTATATCAGTAGAAATCAGTCAAACAGTGGAATAATAGACTTATTGTATAAATATGTTGTAATTCTTGGGAAAAAAAGTTGTTTTATTTGGTAAGTTTAAATTTATTTAGCTGCTGTATTTATTATTAGTGCATTTTAATTACATAAAAATTTATCGTGCTTAGTCAAGTGTCTGTATGTTAAATTCAAATTATACTTTTTTATTTTCCAGGCCTAAAAACCTCATTGATGTATTTTGTTTAGCATTCACTAGACTTAGAAAACACATCACCACTCCAAATCTTTTTAGGTATGTATTACATAGGTAGATTCAAAATATACAATAAGTTTATCATTTTACCGTATAATTAATTTATTTAGTAGTTTTGTTAAGGATTTAGTGTGCATATGATTTAATTGTTTTCATACTCTATCTTTCTTGATCATATAAATTTATTAAACTGTTAAATATGTATTCAGATATGATGTTTATGAATATTCTTTGTCATTCATGAAGTCATTAAACTTATTAATTTTTTCATTTTCAATAGTCAAAATGTTGACCATGCACATATAAAAGAAATCGGATTGGTAAGTAAATTTCCTCATATTAGATATTTTAATAAATTATAATTAAAAGTGATTTTGTATTGATTATGATTTCTTTATTTTATATCAGTTTTAGAATAAAAGTTACTTCATCCATAGAAATACGTTTTCATGTGAGATTAATATTTATTTTGTTTGTGTCTTGATTCGCTTGATCACTTATCAACATTTTTACTATCAAATTTTCAGGCAATTTTAGCATTCTGTGAATTTAAAGTAGACAAATGGTATCTTAGCACTGGACATTCAATGTCATTTTCGCCAAAAACGTAAGTAATTTATTATACCTGCAGAAATATATTTTAGGAAGCTTAGTTTGAATTAATTTAATCACAATTTATTATTTATATTCTAATTATTTTAAGCTCCTATTTTCGTACACAGGTGTTTTCACTTCAGGCATGATTCTTATTAATTAGATACAGTTCTCTCTTTAATGTGTTATCTTTTCATTTTTAAAGGTCTACTACTCCATCTGCTTTTCAAAATGGTACAGATAGCATTGGAAATGATTTTCATGCTGACATGGAGTTTCTTGTTATGTCAACTGTTAGAAGAGATGCTCTTGACAAAGATTGGCTTGATTTTAGTGCCAGAGGTAAGTGTTACTAATTTGGTCTTTCTTGAGCTTTACATTGATAGGTTCATATTTGTTATTCAGTGATTGAGCTTTCTGAGGTTATCAGAAATTGGCTGTGATGGATGTAAATTACTTCATCTGGCAGAGTAATATAATCACATAATACAAAACATCACAAATAATTAATTTAGCTGAAGTAATCAGTATAAAATATGCAATGCATAGGCACAATTAAAGTAGTCTTCTTAGACATGAGGCGTCTTGCAGTCCAATGTAGTAGAAAGGTGGCTCCAGGAAAGTCAAGAGCTCCAAAGTCATCACAAGAGCGAACGTCAAGCAGGGAGGGGACAACGGAAAAGGTGCTCCCCAGTCATGTGCATAGTATTGCAGAGTGGAGAATCTGCAAGTCCAATCCTAAATAGATAGGCTTGCAAGTAATTATATCCAGTGATGACTCTAAAACACGCTACCCCTTCGACTCTAGGCAGGTAGGAAAGCTGTGCGCGCTCCTGGTGATCAAATAATCCAATCGGTTATGTCCAAGGCTTTCCATTCGCCAACTCTCTAAGAGTAGAAATTCTTTTGTGTCAGATATTGCTTCTGAGAAGTTGCTTGACATTTCGAACAGGAGTTGGGAGACAATGTGGATGCAAAAGGAGTCTTCAGATAAAGCAATGAGACTGCAAGAAAAATGGTAGAGGCTGTAGCAGATTTCGCATTAACCAGGTTACACCACGAGGAGGCCTGCTACAAAATTCTATTAATGATTTAAAAATTAGAACAAGAATAGTTACTAAAATTATTTTAATAGCAGTGAAAACTATTTTTCTTATAAGAAAATAATTCCATTACATTTTGATTACAAAAAGTTTTGCAAAATTGTTTCATACAACAGAGTACCATCAGCACATGCCAAGCTAAATTTGGTTTCCTGTACGTCTTCAACACATACCTAAGTTAGATTTATGCTGAAGAGGAGATGTGATTTCATATTTCTGAAAAATGTTTATTTGTACAAAGACACCCAGCCACCTTCTAGAGTTGCAATTGTGACACTGAGTAAAAGAGTCCTATTTACAATTGAAAATTATTTCATTACTCTCATCAAGAGTCGCGATTAAATTTAAACATGTTGTATTAATGTATTATGGAGCCTTTGCAGGGGGTATAATTAAAGAATGCAAATTCAACAGGGAAGAAATAGTACATCAGTTGAAAAGAATTAAGCCATCTAAAGCACCAGGGCCAGACGATATTTATCCGAGAGTACTAGTGGAATGCGCGGAAGAACTGGGGGAAGTAATTCACACAATATTTAATTCAACATATAGCACAGGTTGGGTGCCAATGGATTGGAAGTTGGCCAACATAACTCCAATTTTCAAAAAGGGAATACAAAGTGATCCGGGCAACTATAGACCAGTAAGCCTAACATCAGTAATTTGCAAAATATTTGAATCTCTGTTAAAAAAGCATATAATGTTATACTTGGAGGAGGGGGGACTGTTATCAGAGAATCAGTATGGGTTTAGGAAGGGCAGATCCTGCTCTACAAACCTTTTGAAGTTCTACGAAAAAATTACTGAGGAGCTGGATAATAAGAGCAGTGTGGATATCATGTACATAGATTTTCAAAAGGCTTTTGATAAAGTACCTCATGAGGCATTACTGTTTAAATTGGAAAGGCTGGTGATTCAGGGAAAAACATTAATATGGATAAAGAATTGGTTATTGGGTAGAAAGCACAGAGTGCAGGTAAAAGGAAATTATTCACAGTGGACAGAAGTTATAAGTGGGGTGCCTCAGGGATCAGTTTTGGGACCAATTTTATTTATAATTTTCATAGATGATATAGGTCAGGGGATCAAGAATAGAATCAGTATATTTGCAGATGACTTAAAAATATGGGGGACAGTGGATACCAAGTTACAGATAGAAAATTTACAAGGGGATTTTGATAAGATATCCGAATGGGCTGTAAAATGGGGTATGTCATTTAATGTAGGGAAATGTCAAGCTCTGCATATGGGTTACAGGAATAGTGGAGCCGAGTACTGTCTGCAGGGAGTAAAGGTAAAGGAGGGAGAAACAGTCAAGGATCTTGGGGTGATAATTCACAGGGATTTTAAAATGGGTCACCAATGTTCAGCTGCGGGTAAAAAGGCTAATAGGTTATTGGGGTATATTAAAAAGACTGTAACTTCAAGGGATAAGAATATAATCTTGCCATTATATAAGGGTTTAGTAAGACCACATCTAGAATATGCTGTACAATTCTGGGCTCCATATATGAGAAAGGACATAGAATCAATTGAAAGGGTTCAGCACAGAGCTACAAAAATAATAAAGGGGCTAGCAAATTTCGACTATAATGAACGTTTAAGTAAGCTAAACATGTATACACTGGAAAGAAGAAGAAGGAGGGGGGATTTGATTCAGCTTTTCAAGTTTGTAAAACAAGGGGACACAGAGGGCTTAAATTTCAATAGGGATAACAGAACAAGGGGCCATGGGTATAAATTGAATAAGACACATTTTAATCGGGATTTAAGGAAAAACTACTACTTTAATAGGGTAATAGACAGTTGGAACGCGTTAGCAGAAAATATAGTTAATTCAAAGGGAGTGTACGAATTTAAGACACAATTGGATAGTCAGTGGGAATTGGAGAATTCATAAACAAAGGACCAGCCTTGTTGGGCTTGAGCCTGTAGCTGGTCGTCAATATTTGTATTTGTATTTGTATTTAAAATAAGTTTTTTTGTACAAATTTGAGTGTAGCACGGTTATTTTATTACTAAATGTTTATAAACTTTAAGTATTCCTAAGTCTATCCAACAGTAATTTACAAACCCCTATTGAACAACTAACTCTAAAGAGCTGTTCATAATTAGGTACTTGTGAGCTTGTAAAAGCACCAGTGTTGATCAGTATTGGAAGTGTTCTAAAAGTATAAGCAATACGGTTGAACCTCATTGTAACACATGTTGCTTATAATGCAATAGACAGTGGGCGAAGTGAAAGACCATTCAAATTTTGTTATTCAATTTACTGAACAATCAGCACATGAGAATGTGTTTGCATATTATGAACACTTACGGCACAGTCTGTCAGTTATTAACTGAAGAAATAAGCAGCAAACAAACCCAGCAGAATTTTTTTTTCAAACCAGTGAATGTAAGCAAACAACAACATCAAACAACAATCTTGTTCTAAAGATTAATGCAGTGTTTATGTACACATCTTTTTTAATTCAACCTATGTTGAAGGCTGTTTTTTTTATTTGATACATAATAAACACTTCTTATTGCTAACTACTGTACTTTTATTGATGTACACCCCTATAAGAATTATTTGTCATAAACCGAACTTTCATTAAAAGAGACAACCTCCAGCCCCTATTAGTCCATTATAATGAGGTTCTACTGAGGTAGTAATCTGAAAAACACAAATTTCAAGGAATATCTTTTTCAATGGCTCTTTGTCTAAAGTTTTGCATCCTACCAAGTACCAGTATGTGGTGAGTCTTGTCCCATTCCCAGATTGTTTAAGAAGCTTGGCACTCCTAAACTTTTGGTCGTATCTAGAATAAATAATGAATGAGAGCAATCAATCTGAGATTGCAATCATTATTTTAATCCTAATTACACTACTATAGTATGTTAAGTTGCTTCAGAACATAATTTGTACATGTTGTTTGTAATGATTAATGTGTTTGTTATTTTTAGCTCTTTGGTTAAAGGCTAAGTTTCATTCACTGGAAGGAGAAATCGATCTTGCAGTTCAGTGCATGGGAAAGGTAAGAGAAAGTGTTGTGTAAGTTAGAGTATAGTGATACACAGGGCTATTTGTGAAGCGCAACCCTGGTTTTTCTTGTTTTCATCACGATTTGGCTCGCAACCGAGGTGGCTTGTTCCGAGTGGTTCAACGTCAGTGTTCCCACAGTCCTTGAAAAGTCCTTGCATATTTTTTTCGAACTAGGGGCCCTTGAAAGTGCTTGATTTTTTTACCTAGTACATAATCATGTAATTATGTCTTACATTGAAACTGTCCAGACTAGTTTCCTCCACAGCAGTTGCGCCATTTGATCATCATTCTGAATGAAGCCGGTGGTTCGCGCTTTGACACCACGTGATATATATCAGACCAACCAAAGTTGAAGGCATGGGTGAAGGGCAGAAATGCAAAGAAAATATTAAGGTTTTTGAAGGGGTTCCCCTATTTTTTCACTTTTACATTGTCATTAAAAGTTTGTATAGTTGACGGCGAACATACAAGAACAAAACTTACAGTTTTGGATTACTGAATTATCCATTTTTGTTAAAACGAGGAAGTTTTTTCAAGCACATGACTCATTGCGATGAAAACAAAGGTGTGGGAACCATGATTGTTTTCTTTCTTGTCAGGGAATAAACATTGACATAAATCGGGTGTAAAATTTTCCCCAGATTTCAAATACGTTGAAATTTTCTCTATCTTTAACGATCGCAAAGACAGAAACTTTAGACTAGAGAATAAAAGAGCCGTAACACGAGTCAAAACTTTTGATTTGTTTTAACTGGTGTTAATCTTCGTGCCATTAAAAGAATTTATCGCACGTCCGATAGTGATATGTGTGCAAGAAGCCTGATAGGCATTGAGATAAAAAGCCCACTTTGCAAAAAAAAAAAAAAAAATCACAGGTTCTGTGAGAAAAGAAAATCTAAATTTTACCAAAATTGATAACCTTTCTTTGTTTGACTATCAGTACTTTAAAAGATAGAGTAAAAAATGTCTTTTTTTTTTTTTTAATTTTTACATTTGTATTTTTATTGACAACTTTTGCATACGGCTTGTTTAAGGCTGTTATAAAAAAATTTCAGTCCTTGGAAAAAAATTTGGGTTTTTTTGAAAAGTCCTTGAATTTTTTTAGACAAAGGTGTGGGAACCATGATTGTTTTCTTTCTTGTCAGGGAATAAACCTCAGGGAATAAACATTGACATATACCTGGATCACACCACTGAAGTCGCTTTATGTGTCACTCGGCTAAGAAAATAATAGGTTGGCAAAGTGGCATGACTTGTAAATCAGGTCTGTTCGACTGTTCATAATTTGATGAGTACCGCATCCCTGTATGGCTGGAGCAGTAGAAATTCACCCACCAGATTGCTTGCATTGAGTCACATTGCTGAAAACGGTGAATTGGGAAAATTATCCCCTTTAAAAGAGTTCATTGTAGCTCAAATGTTCCAAATCATCAAACAAAAGGGCTGCAATGACTTAGGAACATAACAGTCATTGTTGCCCTTTTGTTTGATGATTTGGTACATTTCATGATTTGGCAATTCACTTTTTTTGTATTAATTATTAGTGAAGTGAAAGATTCTGTTTGAACACCAATTGAATGGAAGTTTTGGTACTGCTTTTGTATTTTTTTCAAAGGATATTTTCTGTAAATTTTAAATCTTCCACTTTCATGTAGCCTGTTGTCTGATCAGTAATCCATAGCATTGGATGATATAAAATTTCTTACTCTCATGTTTGCAAAAACTTACTTAATTGAAAAGGATGATCCTCAATAATTCAAATCATATTCTATTTTGCCCTCATCTCAACTTCCATAGTTCACATTTTTTTAAATTTAATCTTAGTGTTACGGAATCCTACTGCACTATACTGTTTTGGGAGAAAAATATTGTCATTCATACCAAATAATTTAAACAATACAAAATATTTGTTTCGTTACTAACATTCTAATATTGCCTATAGTTTAACATACCAAAATAGTTCAAATATTGGGTAAATATTTCTTTTGTTACTGCCATTATGAACTGCTATTAAATGTGAGAAGGTTCTACAGTTTTTGATTGTGTACCTAAAGCTTCAGAAAGTCGCTCTTTGTCACTTATTTGGGCATACGAAATATGTACAGAATAAATTACCTTTTCTTAGAAATGGTTTGAATACAATATTTTTGTGTTTAAGTGGATGCAGGTATGTTGAATGTTGGCAGGTTTGCATTTAAAAAAAATTGTAGTAAATATTTTTTAAATAACTGTTTAAATTCTTTCTGCAGCTTAGCAATATTTTAAGTGATGAGAATGAAGTGAAAATAACCGTCCAGAATTGCAGTTTTTCTAATATAATAACTACAGGTATGTCTTTATTTTCAAAAGTTATGTTACAGTTTATTTATATGATAGTACTATTGTTTTGAATTGTTTATTATAATAATATAAATTTGTAGGTAATGTATGATATGCAAGACGATTTAATATCTAAAAATTAACTCATGGAGTCCACAAAATCAAGAATTAATGACAGCTGACATGGTACACCTCAATTTTAGTCGTATAAGATCGCTTCCATCTTGGTTGTATATTTCATAATGGCTTAAGAATTAAATTACAAGTAGATCAATTTGCCATTTCAATACAATGACTTCGAACACAATTTGAGAAAAAATATGTATTCTGATATTCTTACACTGAATGTTTAAGTATCTGAAATTCCCTACCCATCAATGAACAACAGAAAGCAGTGATTTATAGCTGCTTTTTCCATATCAATTTGGGATCACTGTGGTTTAGTGGGTTTGTTTACTGCCCTCGCAAGGTGGACTTAGCACAAGTTCATTTTATCCCTTGTCGTATTTCTCTTTTGTATCAGTAAAGCTTCCTCTGCACTTGTATATCCATTTACTTGACATTGTTTGATGTAACAAGGCAAAATAAGGGCTTTTGCCAGGAAATTAAAAAACATACCATTTATTTCAATGTTGGTCTGATGAGATTTTTTTGAGTCATGGAGGAGTTCAAGTTCAAATCAGAAATTTGTTGAGTTATGAACAATTTTATTACCATTAACCAAATGCTTAGTTTGATAAATGGTATCAAATAAATTTTTATGTTAAATGCATTTAAAGTGTTTTCTTATTATTTTTTTAGTTTTAGTTTTCACTTTGGTTATCAGCTTGCATGAGAAAAATCTTTTTTTAGTTTGTTGTATTTTATCTCTTAAAATATATGTAATATTTTATTTTCCTCTATAGTTTAAAAAAATTTTTTGTCAAGAATATGTAGTTTTATATACTTAAAGCTATCTTATTTTCTAATTTATTGTATTTAGAGCATTTATATAATAAAATAAAAATATGTTACTTCAGGCTCAATACTTAATTACATATAATATATATCACTCTTCTGACAAGTTAATATATATTACAACACTACAGTGAAAAACTGATCTGCAAATTATCTATTTCTTGTCCTTAAATTTTTTGCAAATGACAGTATAAAAGTTTAATTCATAAGGTACTATATTAGTTAATTAAATAAATTGGTATTGAAAGTATACATAATGTTTTACATGCTTTCAATGTCTATTTTTTGCAATTTAATGTGAAGTTTACATATTTCTAGTTTTTCGTTAAAAACACCAGTTTTGTATTTTTATACATAGCATGAAATTAAAACCTATTTAATTTGTACATTTTAGATAAAGTTCAACAGCAACTGGAATCGTTACAAAGGTGCCAGTCATTGGAAGAAGTGCAAAGGTTATATGAGCATGGAGATTATGCTGCTGTTGTTGACCTACTGATATTAACTTTTAATCAACCTCGCACTAAAAGAAAAGTATGAACAATTTTATCTTCAAGATCATTAGTTTATATGATTTTGTTAATTACTCTGAATTGCTTAACTTTAAGTTATTAGTTTTCAAATCAGTATCCAGTTTCTAAATTTCATTTAAACATTTTGAATAACTGAAATAACTTGCAAATTAGTTATTTGAACTTCTATTCTTAAATATATGTAAGGGTTTCCTTTTTTCCATTAAAAAATTGCAGTTTTAATAATCAGAAAGAAAGAAAATATGAAATATAAAACAATATTTACCTACATTTTTATAGCAACCTCTTGATGGTGTCCCTGAACGTCATGCACAACTTTTACTGCTACAAAATTCACTGTGGAAATTGGAGAGATACAGAGTAAGCATTTTTGATTCATTTTTATCCTAATATATTAGTTTTAGTCTGTTCCACATTTTGATAACATTTTATTTTTTGGTAGGATTGTGTGTTTTGGAGTGAGGTGTCATTTAATGAAGCATTACAACAGTTTATGAATGCAGCAAGATCTGATTGGTCAGAAACTATGGCTCATTTGCTGAGTAGCTTAGATAGGTAAGGCTGAACATTTAATTTGTGTAGAAATATTAAAGGATTTTGGGTATTATGTATATGAAGGGGACCATAAAGAAACTGGACAGATGCTCTGTTGGGCAGGCAGGGCTTATGCAGTATGGGATTCTGCCACTTGGTGGATCTCAACTATCAGTTTGCCAAGCGGCATCATCAGGTGTTGACCGTGTGCAAGTGAGTGAATTTTTTTCTAAATTAAGTTTTGGGCATTCATTGATTTTGCTGATGGCAGACACACAGAACTAGTGCGCTGCAATTAAATTTCGTTTTCTGTTTGGAAAATCCAGTTGAAATGATACAGACAGCTTACAAAAGATGGTGCTATGAAGATAACGCAAGTTTTTGAGTGGTTTGCCCGTTTAAGAACGGGTGAAATGTCAATTGAAGGTCAACCTGGGTCAAGTCGTCCTTCAACCTTTGAAACGGACAAAAACATCCAGTTGCAAATTGGTAATGGAAGACCAACTGAGAACCAGAGACGAAATCTCATATTTGTCTGGGGTGTGCTGGAGTTTTTGCCAGCCCATTTTGAGTGAGGAATTGAAAATGAGAAAAGATGCCATTCAAAGAAAATTTCCCCAAATGTAGCAAAGTGTGGAATCATGGTTCCGCCAAGAGACAACACACCTCTTTGCTCGTTAAGCAGTTTTTGACCCAAAACGGCATGACTCTACTTCCCCGCTCTCTCTAAACACCCAATCTTGCTCTCTGTGACTATTTTTGTTCCCCAGGAGGAAAAAGCACCGTAAAGGAAAACGGCTTGTGGACGTGGATGAGGTTAAACCAAAAACAACACTTGCTTTAAGAGGCATCTCTTTGACAGAGTTTACTGACTGCTTCTAGAAGTGGAAGAAACTTATTGACTATTGTATTGAGGCAAACATATAGTACTTTAAGGGTGACTGAAATATTAGCTTGTAAAAAAAATACTTGATTTTTTTTATAAATTGTGTTCGGTTTCTTTTGGGTCCCCTCTCATACATATTTGTGTTACTTCATATTAAATTGTTTTCTTTTGTTTTACTTAGCTGTACCAAGTTGAATTCGAAATATCTCAGTGATCTTGATGATTCTAAGCTTGTGCGCCTCACACAGAACTTAATACTTGTTATTGTGATACAAATGGAAAATTATGATTTTTCGGGTGACAATGCTGCTCTACTTGTTGTACTACCTTGGATAATATTGTACCGTCTTATCCTCAAGTAATCTTTTTTATTGGATTTATTTCTGCTTCATTTGTTTATATGTATAACTTTGTTGTTTTAGTCTGGAAATGTGGTTCCTTTTCACTTACTCCTTTCAACAACGTAATATCTCAAAAATCGCTGATTTTTAGTTTGCCTGTTTTGAGAATGCCCTGAAAAAGTAGTATATCCCTGTAAGAGAGATCGTCATATCTCACCGCTCAATATTTAGCTGCTAGAGAGCAGAAGATTTATTCTGGGAATAAATACTGTTTCGTGTACAGCAGTGCCTGTCAATACTTCCACGATTCTTTAATTTTTTTACTGCTGATCGCCTTCCATTACATAGCCAATCTATACTCTGCCTACCTGTGGCATCACACAACCAATCAAAACAATTAGAAACTCTGCATATTTGAGATGTCATCCAACCAATCAATACTTTAATAGCCGCAGAAATGTAGACGGTATTAATATTTTATGAATTAGATTATACAAATCATAGTCTAAAAATTATTTGCTCCTTAACATTTGGAGAAGGTAATTTTTGTAATTGATAAATTATATTTATTTGTTAAAACGGAATTGATTTTTAAAATTCAGGATAAATTTTTAAACAGCCAGTTTTAGACATACTTTTTCAGTTTGGTGTTTGAAATTCAATTTTGTAATAAAATTTTCAATACAAAATACTTCAAATAATAATTTTTATTTATTTTTTTTGTATCCAAATTTGTTAAATTGTTATACTGTGTGTAATACAGCGAGGAAAAAAGAGGAAAATCTAAGAAATCTTCAAAAGCTGCTGCATTTGAGAATGGTTCAGCTGGGAATTCAAGTAATAAAATGGGAGGTTCAAGTTTTCTCAGTGACTTTGACTTGAGTTCATCCATGCCTTCTTCACTTATGTTACTGTTCACAGCTCATGAATATTTAGGAAGGTAATTATAAACATCTTTATCTTAAATGCCTATATTATATTTTATCCACCGAAATTTAATGAATGTTTATTTCAAAATTTCCCTCGTAATTTATAATTCTGTGTTATTAGTTTGTTTTAAATTTTAGAATGTGTTTCATGCCAAATTTTTCTACACAATTTGTAATTTTAATATTAAGTATAAAGGTAGTATTTTTTTCTCATTAAGTTGGCCTTTGTTTCATAAGCAGTCAAATAGCTCGTTATTTTTTCCTCTTTTATGCTTAAATGTATTTAAAAAAAAAAAAAAATTTGCAAAGCACGCTTAAAGTACAACTGTCAAACATCTTTCATCCACTTATATTCACAACTATGTTTGAAGAACAGACTGTTTGCCATACCGTATTTACTTGAATCAACACACTTTTCCCATAAACTTTGGGTACCCAAATTCAAAACAGTTTTGGTAAGAAATTAAATTTTTCTTTTGGTATCTTTAAAATGAAATGTTTGGGTAATTTAAAGACTTGTAATTTGACTATAATTTTTGTTTCTCATGTAAGAAGAAAATTTTAAATGCCCATAATAGTGTACTCACTCATTGACTGACTCATCACTATATCTCAAGAACTAGAAGTCCTAAGAAGCTGAAATTTTGCAAGGTGTTTCATCTTTTACCGTCGGGGTGCACTAAGAAAGGATTTTGAAAAATTATAATCCTAAGAGGCCTAAAATTGGCCTAAGCCAAAAGCAATTTGAAATCGCCATACAAATAACATTGAGTATAAAACGATTGCTATACGCATCTCAGATTGCTTTACCAGTGTTGATCGAAAAAAATTTTCTTAAAACAAATTAAATTATAATGTTCATGTTTGAACTGCATTTTTACTTCTTCCCATGATGAAAATAATATTTATAAATATTTGATTGATGAAGAAAGAATATTTAGAACATTTAATTTTATAATTACTTAAATTTTATAATGGAGCATGAAAAACCCAAACGATAAGCTCATTGATCATAAAAGCGTAATTTTGCTACTCGGTATCTGGCAACCTCAGAATAATTGTTTAATTTTTAAATTAGATTTATAATTCTTTTTTTGGGTATTTGAATTGAAAACGAGATGGTTGCCATCATATTTGAGGATTTCCAAGTATTATAAATGTGTGTTCTTTTATGCTTATAAATCATTGTCTTTATCAATATTGTTCAAATTTTTTGTCGAATTGTTTTACTTCAGAATATATTCAGGAAGTCGAAATTCAACACGCTAGCACAGATATTTTTTCTAAGAATTCTGACTGTTTTAAGGATTGGAATTTTGTTTCTGTTTGCATTATGTGTTCCGGTATATTACCTATTCCAGAAATATTATTTAGGAGTTGTATTTTATTTATTTATTTCCTGCAAAATATCACTAGACATGGGTACTTTCTTGGTGGTATATGTATATTTCCACTAACTTTCTTTAAATCTTTGGTTGAATACGTAATAGTGCGTAGATAATAAATAAATAAATAAAATTTACAAATCAAAATATTTTTTAAGTGTGTAATTTGTTATTTTAAATGACATGAAAAATTTCAAACTTAACTTTTAATAAGATGGGTTACGTTAAATTAAAACTGATAGTCATACCTTGTAGTTCAAAATATATTTCAAAATTTTGATATAGCTTTTCATTGAAAGACGATTAAAATAAACTGAATTTCATTTGTTTTTCGTGTTTCGTGGGTGTTATTTAATATTGTCAGTAACTACATCTATCATTCTAAATAGATTCGTGCTGTATGTGTGTTGGAGAAAAGGGAATTTTTAACAAGACTTTGTTGATCTTGGAATAATATCACATTAAGTAATTTTGAAAAATTGAAATTTTATGTCTTAAGAGGCAGAAAGTCGAGGTTTCTTACTCGATTTGTTGAAGCTGTTCTTACGCAACTTAGATGCATGTGAATCGTTCATTGTAAGTGATTTTCTTTTTGTAAAAACGCTGTAAAATCAACCTTCTGTTTATTAAAAAAATGTTATCGATTGGGTTTAATTTGTCTACTCTGATGACATGTATTTCTAACAAAAGCTCTGTTATTCTACATGCCACTGAATGGAATTTTCTGGGAAAAGTGCCCTTTTGCTTCAAATTAAATTAGTTACAAATGCTGTAAATTTTTAGCCCCCTTGAACAAATAGAACGCCGGTTAATATGTAGCCTATCACATCTGCAGGGTTTTCAAATATATAAGTGTACCAAATGTGTGGATTGGTCAAAAGGTGGATTAGTGTAGAGAACAGACAAACATCAACTCTGCTTTATATATCTAACAGAAGTTCCGTTATTCCACCTGCCGCTGAATAGAATTTTTAAGAAAAATTGATTTTGCTTCAAACTAAATTAGCAACGAATGCTGTAACAATATAACTTACCATCTTCTCATATTGATGATGAAATTCAAAAATATCGCATACTAGGTGAAAGAATGGCACAGTGAAAACATATTCATAGGAAAACTAAATGCAAGACTATCCACCGAAATTTCGCCACTTTTACTGAAATTGAATGCACTGGAATATTCGTAGTCACTTGAAAACTTAAAATCAACTTCAGCAGAAGTGTGACGAATATGAAATGGTGTAATTGGTTGGATACAACATATATGCATATTTGCGTCCGAAGTAAATTGTAGAAGCGACGGAAAAGTTAAATTGGTATTAAAATTTTTTTTCCTATACACTTAAATGATGCTAACATTCTTTTATGAAAAAGAATTTATGACTTTTCAATCAACATGTTATTAATTCAACCCGAGCAATGCCGGGTATTTCTGTTAGTATTGTATGAAATTGTCTATAATTTGGCTTACAGAATAGCTACACTTGGCAAGATAGTCACTGTTTGGAATTATAGTGTTGCTTTAATTTATAATACGTTAAATTATGTAATGCTGCAATGTATACTGTTCCATTGGAACGCTTATATAGTACTCTGTTTATTTCTGTTTTACTAAAACAGCTTCAGTTTTATGTTTTAACACATGATTGCATCCTCCTGATATTAGAAAATATGCCATTTTATTGGGGGTTTTATTTCTCCCATTCATTATTACAATTTTAAAACACTTTTTAGACGTTCTTGGTGCACTGCCGCAGATGGGTTACTGCTTTTGTATTTCATTGATGTCATGATGACTGAACTGCAAGATAGCACAGGAAACTCATATCTGTATCGAGAAGACTTGGAAACCGGCTTAGAGCAGTGTATTTACTGCTTGTATGGACACCCTAACAAACGCACTCGAGCTAAGCATTTGCAAGAACACAGTGCCAAACAGGTTGATAATTTTTATGAAATTGTTTGTTTGCACTGTTTAAGGGGACCAATGCAGTATTATCTCTGTAATGTTAAAATGGTCAAATATTAAGGAACATTTTCTCAGAATCTTTTATGTGTATTGATTTGAATTTTTTTATACAGGTTATGAAAGGGACACTTTAACACAGAGTTTTTTTTTAAACTTAAAATTTGAAGTTTTGAGATATATTTTCTTTAACTCATTTTTTTTTAAAGTGACCAGTTTTCATTTCTTTTGACAATCAAAATGAACTTTTCTGAGCAGATAAAGAAAAATGCCTTTGTTAAAATATGTTATAGTGTATGTTACTCTCGTAAATCAATTTTTTTTATATTTGCTAGCATAGACTTTGAAAAAATGTTCCTTTTATGGAAAAAATACACATTTTGATATATTGAAGTTTAATGCACAAAATTTACCTTACTTCAGATATGTGCAGGTATTTTTCAAAAAATTATTTAGAATACTTCTATTTAACATATCTTCACAAATAATATATATAATTTTAAACAGAATTGTATAAACATTTATTTAAATTTCTAAAAAAATAATCAAAATTTTGAAATTTTTTGTGCATTGGTCCCTTTAAAAACTTTTAAAGTACTTTATTTATGTTAGATTATTTCATTTCTTAAATGTAATTTTTAAAACAATGGGTTATTACAGTGAATTTCAGATTTTGTTAAATTTTATTGTGCTTCTTTTAGCTTCCTTTAACATGGGAGAAAGCTATGTTGATTTTTCAATACTTCAAACCCAATGTTCTCCCTGAGTTCGACAGTTACCGAACAAGTACAGTATCTGCTGAGGTAAGTTATAAATATTTTCTGTAAGTTAGTAAGAAAAGACACGCTATTGTCTTAAAATCTTGCACTCTATGTCAAATAACATTCAGTGACTCAGTATTAACACAGAACTTATTTTTCTTATATTTTACATTAAAGATAGTTTTTAAGTTTTACTGGAACAATGAATTCTTTTGCCACTTCATTTGCATGAATTTCTGCTACTTACTTGCTTACTTCCCTTTTTAGTATTTATGTGTGTTGCGATTACAGATTACATTTCCTGTTTAAATATGATTACTACTCAATTTTGGTCTCTTAGAAAATTAGTAGTTTTCAAATATCGGCGTCAGTGTTGCTTTAAAATAATTTAAGTGAGATCCCTAAATTCTTTGTATCCCTTGAATGTAATATATTTTTTAATTGTCAGCTTCAAATAATAAATGAATATGCTAATCAATTTTTAAACTTTTGCTTTGTATAGTTTGAAATTTTTATTAATTGATTAATTAATTATTACTTTTATACATGGGGGTGAGGTTTCTAAATTCACTGATAGCAAAGCATGTTTCGGAAATTTAGAATTAATTTGTTAGATAATTGTTCCTAATTTCTTTTGATTATTCAAAAATAAAGTGAATTCGTATTTTGATCCTTTGGAAAATCTCTTGAAATGCCAAAGAGGAAATTGTTTTTGCCTCGAAGCTATATGGCACTGGCAGAAGATTTAATTATGAAATTTACTACAAAATTTATTTTTAAAATTGCAAAATAACTTAATGATAAAGTAAAATCAGCTACTTGCAAATGAAATGAGAGTAGTAAATTTGTGTCCAAGTCTGAGCAAAAGTAAGCTTAGTTAATATTTTTGAAAGTTGACTTTTAATGTCTCAATTTGTGCCAAAATTTAACAAAAACAGAAGCAGACAAATTATCCCAAAATTTGCACTATAATTTTGTATTATTGTTTCTCCGTTTCATCACAAAAAATTTCTTTCAAAATCGGTCATAAAGACAGGACGAAATGTAGTGCTTAAAAATATATTTAAAACAACATGTTCATTCATTTAAAATGTAGAAAAAATCTTCTTTCACCGAAAATAATTAATTGTTTCTAGCAATTGTGGGTATATTCATTTGTGCAAAGAGAGTAGTTATATTTCATTCAACTAATAAAATAATAAATGCACTTAATGTGGCACTTCCAATATTATTCTTATTCTAGTTTTATTGAAGATTACATGTATGCTGATTATCATGAGTTTGAAGTTTATGAATCAGTTCAAATACAGCTGAAAAAATAAAAAATAGTAAGAATTACTAAAGGATTTTCTGTGTATAGAAAAGCTCAGTGCAGACTGAATAATGACCCAAGCCACCAGAAATCATGGAGATGGATATTTTAATTTGAGTTCATACATGGGGAAATGTAGAATTATAAAATCTCAAAAGTGTCAATGCACTTATACAAATAAACGAACAGTGTGTGAGGTGCTTTTACTTTTGTTTTTGAGAGGGTTAAATCTGGTATCCAATCTTGGAATTATGAATCTTTCAATCCAGCTTGTAGTTATAAAAGTAACATCTAATCTACCCTTTTCTAAACTATCGCCATTTCAAAAATATTGGTTGATACTGAAATGTTGCATATGCATTCCAATTCTTTAAAAATCTGAACTGTTTTTGTGTTAAGAGCTCAAAATCACGACTGCACATATTTACCTTTTGTTTTGCGAAATGTTTCTACTTTCACATTCCTAACGCAGCTTGAAAGCCTTTTGAAAAGAATATCGGCTCTAGTTCCACCTGAAGAGGATCCAACCACGCGAGTGGATAACTATACAGCATACATTGAAGGTGTTACTGAGAAATGTCCAGAACCGCCATTTCAGGGTAAAATTCCTAGGTAAGTTCTGAAAGTCTTGAAATGCCATACCCCATTGATTGACCTTGTAATAAATAACAAAGTTTTAATTGTCTTTCAAACATCTTGTTGAATGGATGACCTGGATATGATGTGAACATGCACTGTTTATAAAAGCCAGATGATGGCCTCAATCAGCGCACAATTCCACGGATGATCCACTAAGAGTAGTTGAATTGCCATTGCAATGCATAACACTTCCAACAACTTTCTGAAGCACTGAAAAGGGGCACTATTTCCACTCCTATCAGCTTTACTATTCTTTTCTGCACAGCCTCATTTCACCAAACTGCTTGCTGCTGAAGAATACAGGACAGCTAAGCACTTGCTATTATCCATTTGCATCCTGAAGTACATCATTGATCTTAATGTAGCTTTCATGGTCTCCCACAACTGGCATTCATTTTACTAGGTTGCAGCTATTGAATTCAGTTCTATATTCTGGAGGGGGAAATGTTGTACAGTACAAAGTCCCAAATCCGGAATCTTCCAGACATCGTCCATTCCAGATTATTTGCATTTTTTGTCAAAAAAACCTTAATCTAACCCCCCATTGTGCAAATTTTGCGATTGCAATAGTAAAATAGCAGATATATAAATAGGAATAATTTTTTAAAACATTTTAATACAGTGCAACAAATTTTACTTGCAAATCTAATTTTTCTGTGTGGTATTTACTCTGAATATGTTCGTTATTTTGCGTTGTTTCATGAATTTGGTCCAGGTTTAACTCCTTGTTCTTTAAAAATTGTCAGAAACATGTAAAATAGTGAGAAAATCGAAAACAAATGCCGATTAGCAAAACGTCTTACATCTTATGCATCTTGCTAAACATCTTTTTAAATTCTATAGATATTAATTTCTTTTATGTACTTCAATATGTAAACTTAATTATAAACTGGTGGCAATCTTAAATGTATGTCGAATTTCACTGAAACATTAAAAAAAAAATTAAAATTGTAAATGTGCTAATTGCTACTAACCGCTTCTTTAAAAATTGTTGGAAAGATGTAAAAAAGCGAGGGGAAAAACGCCAGTTAGCAAAATGTCTGGATTTGGGACGTCCGGATTTGGGACTTAGTACTGTATCAATTATTTTGATTGATTACAATTTTTGAAGCTATATTTCTGAAACTTTTAAACGAGTGTTTAAGTGTAAATTCTTAGTTTGTTTTGTTCTTATTTTAGTTTAATTGTGAAGGATTTGTACTACTTACTTGGTGATTATTATTTCAAGAACAAGGAATTTAGGTATGGAAATATTTTATTCAGATGTTCATGCAAAGTAATTAGTAACTTATTTACTAGTGTTCTATCTTGTTACAGTTTTTGTACCCATTGTTTCTATCAAATTAATGATACAAAGAATCAGTTTTCTGCATGCATTCACACAAATAAATAAATAATCACTGACTTCCTGAAACAAGTACTTAGAAAGTTTGTTATAGTTGAGAAAAAATAAAGCGTGCTTTGTAAGTTTTTTTTTTTACAACCTTTCATGTGTTTGTTACTTTAAAAGCAGATATAGATTGATTAATTCTTATTGTTAAAAACATTTTTGTTTCATTGGCTAATATATAGAACCTATATAGTTTATTTAATTATTAATTACAAATGTTCTGGTATCATTTATAAAAACAATGTCCTTTCCTTTCATATTATTGTAGCAAAGCCATTCGCTTTTATCTCATGGACATCTGTGTCAATCCTGATAGACAAGATTCTTGGGCAGGAATGGCCCTCTCCAGAAGCTCTCAGCTGGATCAAAAATTGAATTCAGTGAGTAACTGTGCACTACGTTTTTTCCACATGTTCGATTGCAAGTGCAATAAATTACCTTTTTCTGCTTAAATAGTTGTGTATTCAGTCTGGAATCTGATTTATGTTTTGTAATTATTATTACAAATTGAAAAACCTCACATAGCATCTACACAATCCTAATTAGCACTATCCAATCACAAGTGATCAACGATTTCTGATCTGCAAATCAAGGCGTAACATCATCCAGCTGTGAATCAAGTGTTTAAAACAAAGTGAATATCTGAGTGAATTTCAGCGTGTGAGGTCTCAAAATGGTTTGTTCTGGCTATGAAGTATCATTTCGAAGAATCTAAAGTGGCACATTATTGGCGTTTAGAAGCAGAGCAGACTGTCATAGAAGCAGCAAGATGTGTGAATATTTCTTAACAGACAGTCTCTGTGCTATGGAAACAATTAGAACTGTTGTAAGGAGGCCTGGACAATGTAGTAAACATATAACAGCTGCATCTCAAGATCAATATATGGCAATAATTGACCGTCATAGCAGAAAGTCTACTGCTCAGCAGCTAAATTCAGAACTGCAGCTGCCACTCGAACTGTTGTATCACGGCAAACTGTATACAGATGGCTTAATGAAAAGGACTTTATGCCAGAAAGCAATGGGTATGCGTTTCACTGTCTTCACAGCACAAGAGGGATCACTGTAATTGGTGCAAAAAACATCAGAACTGGATTCAACATCAATGGACCCATGTTCTCTTTACTGATGAATCAAGGTTTAGTTTTACATCTGATTCTAAACGTTTTTTGATCTGGAGGGTGTCAGGAAAGCAAAGTGTTCCTTCGAACAGTATGGAATGTGACCGTTTTGGTAGTACAGGTGTGAAGGGGTGTGGGGAGGAATAATAATCGATGGACGTACGCCCTTACACGTTTTCAACAGAGGTTCTTTTATTGGCTAGAGATATCAGGGTAAGGTATTAGAACGTTATGTAAGACCTTTCAGAGGTGCATATGGATCTGATTTTTTATTTATGGATGATAAGGCTTGTCTACATTGAGCAAACCTTGTTGACAAATTCCTTGAAAATGAAGCCATTGAGCAAATACTGTGGCCAGCAAAATCTGATCTGAACCCGATAGAGAACTCATGGGACTACCTTGGAAAAGCAGCTGCATGGAGACATCCTCCTAGCGATATAAATGCCTTGAAGACCGCTTGCGATATAAATGCCTTGAAGAGGAGTGGAACTAATTCCCCAAACTGTGGTTAATAACATTATTGCCAGCATGAAATCACGTTGCAATGTGTGTGTACATATATATATATAGTGTGTATATATATATGTGCAAATTAATTTAAAATAAACCAGTTAATATATTTTAAATGTAATCTAAATGACCCTGAAATATTTTACTGTAATAAAAATAGCAGAAACTGACAAAGGAATTGTTAACACAAATGTTCCTTAATATTTAAAAAAGAAAAGTTATTCTATTTTACCTTTAATTTAAGAATCAAGTTTTATTTTGATTAAAATTTGGTGGTACATCTGTTATAGCCAAATTATAAAAATGATACCAATCTATTTGTATGGGAAATTGTTTAATCCTTTATTATTATTATTTAAATCCTACGCCCAGCTCAAGGCCTTTTGGCCATACACTGTCTTGCCGTCCAATATAGCGAATAAAGTCCTTGGGGAGAAGTATCCCTGGTGTCAATGTCCTGTAAATTAGAGCACTACGCAAGGTGTTGTCTGTTCATAAGACCATAAATTGTGTTTAAATTGTTCACCATTGTTTAATCTTCCACCACATTAAAAATATCACTGAATGAAATTTTTTTGTAAATTTATAGTTTCATGAAAACTTTTTTGAAGTGTTAGGAATGCTTATGATATGTTTGTGTTAAAAGAACTTGTAATTGGTTTGGCAATAAAAAATAATATCTTTTAATGTAAATCTCTATTGTGTTCTTTCTGTTTTAATGTAAACTTATATTTTATCATTTATATTAACAGTCATATGTGGGAGCTGGACATGGCCTCAAATATCCTCACATTAGTGTGATGTAGAAGTTTGGAGAGTGGGGGCCAGCTTAGGTGTTGACCTTGGTTCAAAATTATGAGGTGTCCTCAGATCTTTATTATGTGGTATTGTCCCCTCATAAATTCTATAATGTAAAGTCTATATCTCTCTATGTTGCTACTAATGTAAACTGGACCAAGTCCAAAAGACCATGTTGTTAAAGTTACACCACCCTACCATTCGTCATCTGACAGTGGTTCAAAATGACAAGACAAGGTGTTGTCCTCAAATCTTTTGGGTTGATCCCTGACTGTCACCAATAGCCCCTTGTGTTGCACCAATGAGATGTTTATGCCTATGACGACCTATCTATGATTAAATTAGTATTAATTTGATTTTACATTAAATATTTTTTGGAAAAATTATTTTATTAGTGTCAATTGTCAGTTTGTATAATATAATTCCTTTATGTTATTAATTTTTACAGTATGAACTAAGGAATGAATCCACAATATACAGAAAATCATCTGCAGCATTAAAGTGTTTTGAACATGCTCTTGAATTGGATCCAACTACAACATCCTTATGGATTGAACATGGTTCTTTAGCATACATCTTGCATTCTCATGCTTCACGACAGCTGAAACAGGTAATTTTCCCATTTTATTTTATAATTAGCTGTTCTTGCCTTCAGGGACATAATTGGTCTCCCAGGATATCCAAGTGATCTTTTTCATCTTACTACTCTGTTCCTCAAATTCCTCTTGTTTTCCTTTACATGACATTTTTTATTTGGTGTCTTGTGTTTGCGCAGCTAGGTCAAATATGGCCCCTGTGCCATAAAACCTAAAAACAACCAACCAAAATTCAGGGTTCCCACGGGTCAGGGAAAACCTGGAATTGTCAAAGTTAATTTTGCCCAGTAAAATCGGAAAATTACGAATTTTTGTCTGAAAACTGAAAAATTACCTCAATGACCTGGAAAATGATTGATCATGGCTTCTCAGACGCTTTAGAGAAAAGTAGCCAATAAGATTCGTACACAGTTTCGTATCTCTTTATTTTATGAATAGAATTTTTCAACCAATTTATAGAAACAGCTAATATTTAACAGGTGAAGAATTTTGTTTTGTCCACTGGCTTAATTGAAGAATTTCAAGCTTTATGATACATTAAATCACAAATTAATTTTTATGTCAAATATGTTAGATTATTTGAATAAGTTATTTTAATGCAAAATCACTCATGCTTTGTGTATTAATTTTTACAGTGTATTATCCTTAAATTAGGTTTTTATTATTGACTATTGAATGCTAAATTATTATTATTATTTTTTTTCACCTTATGAATGTCGTGAATTGCTTAAGTATGACTTGGAATTTTTAAAAATTTTGTTTGGAAAACCTGTAAAAGTCAGGGAATTTTATTCCTGAAATGGAGTATGAACCCTGTTATTAAATCTTATTTTATTTTTGCTACAGAGACAGTAGTTTTCATTTATTTCCTCATAACTCTCGAGCAAAGAACTCAATAGACAATATTCTCAATTCAATTCTCGTTTTAATCTAGTATTGATGTGTTATGATGTTATGTCTCATTCCACACAAATTCATGAAATTATACTTCACGGTTGCTGAGAAATCCGCGATTCCATGCATGTCCGGATAATTTTGGACACCAGAGTATTTAAATTAATCTGGATATTTTGAAATCATTGATGCCTTTTATGTCTTGCGAAAAGTTTACTGTCTGAATATCATAAGCTAAGCAATCATGTGTTTTTGTAGGATGCAGTGTGTGAAGAGCTGTATGAACTATTGAAGAAGAAAAAGCTAGAAATGCTTCAAGTGGCTGAAAAATGCTTCCGTGCTGCCAATCATTGTGATGATGGAGGTGAACCTGAAGAAGCTTGGTTGCATCACTATATGCTTGGGAAGATTTGTGAAAAGAAAGAGGAGAGTCCAGTTGTCTATTTAGATCACTTCCAGAAGGTAAGTTCTGTACTTTTTCGTCCACTGCTGTAGCAACTTACGAGTTGTAGGTGGCCTAAGGCTTGATTCCTCTCTGAGTGTTTTTCTCATCTGTGTCTGCAACTTCCCTCATGTGTGTCCATTAACTTGACATTGTTTGATGCAGCTTGGCCAAATGTGGCTGTTGTGCCATAAAATTCAACCCAACCATGGATTAGCTAAGTTCTTATTTCTCAAAAAAAGAATGAAGACAGAATTTAGTAACCCTCTTCTAACCTTTCGCGAGTGATTTCGCTTTTGTTTTCTTTTTTTAAATTTAACACTTCATGCACCCTAAACTAATAGCTGCATCAGATAAAACCTTCTCCATCTTGTTCCTTGTACAATTTCAAATAAACCATGTTAATCTCATAATTTTCTAACCTGTACTTTCTCAGGGAAACCATCTGAGAATAGAGCGAAAAAAAGGGATCCTTTTGGATTTCCCTCCATGACGTCACAGCGCGTTTTAACGGCCAAATAAAAAATCTTTGCTATGGTAATTGTTACTACGATAGATTTGATATCTGGCAAACCGTTAGTTATAAATGTAACCTACATTTCCGTGAAGATAAAAGTACGCTTTCGCTCTGCGATCTTAAAAATACAAAAATAGTACAACCAAGTTTTTATTGCATCGGATTTATTTATTAACCAATTTCAAAAATAATTGTACTGTAAGAAAGAGTACATTCTAAGGTTTTGTGTGATGTTTTCAAATTTAAAAACTGGTAGTAATAAGCTATAGATATGACAGTTTTAACAATAAAATAACAAAAATGTCCCAATTTTTCCTTAATTTCAAAAAAATATTATCAGGAACCAAACTAAAATTTCTAAAAAGACTCTACAAGTTGCAAAAATTCACGTTTAGAGGTACTTTTTAAAAACCTCATGGCTGAAGACTGAAAATTTGTATGTTTAGCTCCCTCACATTAGAAATTTCGCTTTTTTCGACTTTGACACTTAATGCACCCTAAACTAATAGCCGCATCGTAAAAAAATCATCTTCATCTTGTTCCCTGTACAATTTTAAACAAACCATGGTAATTTCGTAATTTTCTGATCTCTACTCTCACAGGACACCGTCTAACAATCGGGCAAAAAAAGCGAATTTTCAATCCTGCGGAAGCATTACATTTTTTTTAATGTAGAGAGAACTCCTCACTTTTTTCCCATGGTTTACAATATTATACATTTATATTGATTTTACCTATCTGTATCTCTTTTTTAGGCTCTGATGTACCTTCATGAAGATTTTGCTAGATATCCACAGAAGATACAGTATCATAATCCTTTGGAGCTATCTATTGAAGCACTTGAAGTATGCAAATTTTCTTTCTGATATGACTTGATTTTAGTAGACATAATATAATGTGCAAGTCACAACATAAAGGTTTCAAAACTATTTAGTGAAATAAATCAGCTCTGCAGTTTTTCTGTTGGAAAAACAAACAAAAAAAATTTCTGATTACAAAAAATGCCACAGTTTGTTGCTTGTACATATAGTTGTGACACATTTGAAATAAAAAATTATACTTTTGAAAGAGTTAAATGATGCTTCAGTTAACTCTAGCTCACATTTTTTTGAATATTTTAGGCAAATTTAATCAAACCATATGCAGAAGTCATGATTTATCAAATCATTACAAAGCTGTGTCCAGATACTTTAAAAGAATAGTTGTGAACAGAAAATAATTATTGTCTGATAGCATCCGCCTAAACATCAAACAAAATTCAAATAGGTAGAAACAGCAAGAGGCATAAACACTCACAGAGTTTGTAGTATTTCTTGTAATTGGAATGTGTACATATGAAGCAAATTTTCAACAAGTTAACAATATCAACATGCATTAATTTGTTTCATGATGTTGATCACTATTTACATTGTACTATATTTTGCACTAGCATGCCTTTAACAGTGTACTACTTGCTCTTAAAGTAAATTTTAATGTTTGCCATTAAATTTGTGCACAATTCTACATTATATTTGTTATTATTGCTGTCCTATGTTTCCTGCACTATTTTCTAATTAATAGCACTTCAAGGGAGATCAATCAATTTCTAACTTCTTTCCCTAACTCAATGAATGCATTAAATATTTAGGGGTTGTATTAATAATCTAACAGTGTCTAATCAATGTAGTGCCTCAAAGTATAAACGCAGTGATACATAAAATAGGCATGATTTATTAAAAAACTCTTATCTATTATTGAAACAGAATACTAATTTACCTTCAATGTTTCTTATTTTTCATAGGTTTACTACAGAGTTCATGCCAGCTGTTTAAAGTTTTTGTGGAAGCATGAAGTTCAAGGTGTAGACTTGGCTACTCTGAAAGTGATAAAGAAATGCCTGAAAGCAATTGGAATGAGCCCATTTGCCAATTTTATAGAAAAGTGTAAAAAAGAAATGTATGCTATTATAAATTAGATTATGATTCTTTCACCTTTTATTAACATAACCTGCTTGGAATTTAGCATTTGCAGAAAACAAATTGATCAATGAATGTTCCATTTTTAGATCTTGTTCTTCATCTGCTCATTCTGAAGCTGAAGATTATGCCACTAACACTCCTGTTACAGAATGTCTAATGATTGTGGATCATAATTATTTTGATGATGCTGAGAAGACTCCTCAAGCATTAAACAACTTTTCTGAGAAACGACAAGGCCGTCCATCTATTGATTCTTCGCCAGAAACTCTAGATAGTACAGCTGTCCAAGAGGTGATGGACTCATTGGTTGCTGTTGTAGCAGAACGTTTCATTGATGAAGCAATAGAAAAGGCTGATTCTCAAACTTGTGTTCCCAGTAATTCGAAAAAAAATTATTATACCAAAGTCATTATTGAAACAGTTGTTGAAGAATCCGTATATACTACCAAATTATCTGATCCTGTTGAAGTGCAAGAGATCAGCACTGTCAACCAAAAAACTTCTATTCCCTTTGAAACAACTCCAAAAATCGAGGATGCTGAAGTAAAAGCTCAGCTTTCTGGTTCTGAATTTGAAAAAGCTATGGATTCTTATGAGTCCAGTGCCATGTGTGAAGAAAAAGATGAGTTTACAAAACTTCAAGACCTTGCTATGGAGTTAGAAACAGAGGCTGCAGCTTCCTATCTCGTTGAAGAAATGATGATGGATACTGATAGAGAAACTGATTACTGTGACTATAATATCTATACACCAAAGCAGGAAGAACCTAGTTCTCTTTATTATGAGTGTATGAATTATAGTGAAGACGATGAGAAAAGTCTTCAATACACTGAAGCAAATGAGGAAGTTTCCATGGTGATATCGTGGCTTCTTGATAAAGTAGAGGAAAAAGAGTTACAGGAAAGTGAAGCTGCAGTTCAACAAAATGAAATCAGTCAAAGTGGAAATTATTCAGAAACTTATATGAATGAGAGTATAAACATCTCTCCTTTTTCTGAAAATAAAGATGAATCTGGAGATTTAATGATTGATGAAAACGATGAATTGTACTTGGAACTTGCTATTCCTGATGAAAATATGGAAGATAATGCTGTCTCAAGTTCTAATAGAGGTGATGAGATTCCAATGTCAGAATCCAAATCCATTTGCGATTCTACTGAGCCAAGCATTAAAGTCGAGCCTGCGTGTGATGGAAAACCTGACTTGAAAGCTCCTACTTTTGAACATAAGGACAACTTACCTGTAATTTCAACTGATCCGATTCCAGTTGCAGAAACTGTGATAAAAGATCCAGAAGAATGCATTGGTCAGTCATTAACAATTGAAAACTTGCAAAGTGAAAATCCTGCAATTGAGTCAGACACTGTAATAGAAAAGGAATTAGAAACAAGTGACACTAAATGTGTTCCATGTGCAGGTCAGGAAGGAACAGGTAAAATCCAAGGCAAAGAAAACAAGACAGGTAATATGAATGCCAAATAAAATCATGTTATAGCATTACTCATGATTAATATAGGTTAATGAATTGTTTTGGGGGTTAAATTGGATATTAATATGAAATTATATTTGAATATGAACTAACAAAAGCATCTCTTTTTGTTATGTAGACTAGTGGGGGCTCATGTACCTTCCTTCCTCAGTAGGATAACCTTTTAAGAATTTAATAAAAACAAACCAAATCAACATCAAAATCAACTATATTAAAAGAACTGTACATTATACATTTAAAAATAACTGTACAAAGATGAATACTTAATAATCATTATTGTAATGAACATGAATGGTAATGAATGTTTTAAGTCTTTCTCTGGTGTAAACTTGTTAATAATACTTCGTTGAAGTTTTGTAAACTTTGTATACATAATTTTAGCTAATATTTGAAGTGTGATTAGCAATATATTTAACTTCACAAGGAAATTTAATGTGTGTGTTAAACAATATCTTTCTCTACTTCAGCCATTGTCATATGTTGTAAAAGTAGCAAATATTTTCTAAAAACTTATGAATTTCGAATTTCCATTATCGATTATGATTTGTGTATGTATTAAGCTTTTATCTCTTATTAGCCAGGCGTTGCCTGTGCCTGTGGTGTAAGGTATTAATCATGTTTAAAATTTTCCGCAAATTTCAAATCCATTGAAGATATTTTCAATTTAAAAATTATTTATTTAAACAAAATCATATTTTTAGGTATCAATCTAAACTTACATTTTCTGCAGATTTCAAATCCGTTGAAATTATTACTCTATTTTTAACGGTCTAGGAGATAAAAAAAAGAAGTGCGACTATAGTTAAAAGATTTATCAGCTGGATAAACATTTCTCGTGCAAAATGAAAGCTGAGCGTTCTTCGAATCAATAAGAAAAACTTGCCAGGGTTCCAAGGTCACGTTGGTAGAAAAGTCAAGATTGGGGTTAATTTTCTTTCATCCGGAGGAATAAGCAGTTAGAGAATAGAACTATTAAATTCATTTAAAAATCTTCTAAATTAAATTTTTAAAATTCTCAGCGACCCAAAAATTGCAAAAAATTTGGACTACCTGTGTGCCAAATCTCATTGCTGCAAGTGCCATAGAATCGTCAGGATTTTGCGGCAAATAGACAGACAAAAAACTTTCTTTTATAATAGTAGAGATACAGTTTACAGTCTTTATATTTTGTAAGCCAAAGTAAACATGAAACGAAAATCAGTCTGAATTTTTGGGGCATTTTAAAAATGCAGAGCTTTTAATTGGTACACTTAGCGTAGTTACTCTGTCAGCTTAATACAAAAACTACTTATTATGCCACTTTTAAATGTATTTACTCAAAAGTAATGGCATGCATTCTAAATGCTGGAACAAATTGTACATTGGAGTTAATATTGTTCAGTATAAAAGAATGTCAAATTTTGCAATATTTTTACAACTATTTGTAGACATCTTACATGTTTTCAAAACAAATACGTTTTGGTGTCTTTGTAACAGCTGTTGCTATATCTTAAACTAAATCAACATATGTATTATAAATTAGAATTGGCTTATTATATATCCTCTATTTAAATACATTGATATAAGTTAAAAGACTCAGTATCTGAATAGTTGAAATCTTTTAACAACACTTTATTTTAGAATTGGTGAACTAATTTGTAGTCAGAAGTAAATTTGCAGTCAAATTTTAAATAAATTGTAACTATGATCAAAAGACAACAACATGGTTTTTAATTTCTTTTCATAAGTCATCAATAAAACTTGTCTTTCTTACTTAGACTCACAAGACCTTGAAGATACTGATAAACTTTTAGAAACTGATAAGAAGGATGTAGAAAATGTTCAGTCTTCTCAAAATGTGCCCATAATCCTGCCACCAACACCTGAAGAGTTAGAGTTAAGCAAAGCTGAAATCTCTGCTTTGACGACTGTGTGTCTGGATGCCATGCGAGAATGTCTGCAACGATTTATCCAGCATTACAAGTCATTGTATCGCATGGCTCACTATTATTGTCATTCCACTAAAAATAAGGTACATTTTTTTTCGTAAGAATCTAATCTGGAAACAATGTAATCAAAACTCAAGGGCTGTATTTCCTTATTGATAGTGTATTGTACTATAAGGCTCTACACCTTCTTGGTGAGTCGGAGGAGCGAGTGTCTAGAAGGGCTGAATTTCTGGCCACTCCTTGTCCAATCCTAAACCTTTATTGGTAGGCCGAGTGATCTGGATCATTAAAAAAAAGAATGATAATATTTATTCAGTTTTAAAAAATTGAATGTTTTGACCAATTATTAAAATATGCAAATCTAGTGAAATATTAAAATAATATTTTTCTTTTATGATGTCAAGGTCTTGAGCTCTAGATCAGGATGTAGAGTAACATTTGTTTTTGTTTTTCAAACGGTAAAAAATTCATGTCAATCTATTTTATCAAATCTGTATGTGTAGAACTTCAATGATTATTAAGCACATATTTTAGATTTGATGTCCTAAAAATTTTGTACAGTCCATTTGTTATGCTTTTACTCTGAAACACTTTTAAAATAGCTTATCTGTTGGTCAAGAAAACTAAATTGGTATGGAGCCATGAAGAAAAATCTACAGAGTGCAATGAGGAATTTTACATACATGGCTTTCAAAATTATATTTTCCTAATCTATTGAGACAAAATGATATACTGCGTTCATGCAAGACTCCCACAGACCTTAAAAAGCATTAATAAAGCCTTAATTTTTACAAATACCCTACATTTCATTTTCATTCACTTTTTACTACAGCTATAGATGTAACTGACATGATTCTTTATTGGCATGATTCTTATAACTTTCAAGGTACATCTGCTTTACAAACCATCGTCTAAAGGTTATAAGAAAACGAAGACATTGCTAATTACCAAAAAAGTGTCACCCAAACTCGATGGTATAATATTTATGTTACTAAAAGTTAATGTTTTTGAAACTAAGTCTGTAATACTCAAACCTACCACATCTCTTCACATTGGCACTCAATGGCTAATCTATTGCAATCCATGTAAAAGCTTAAAAATAATACTGAAAAGACCCAAATTTTTCTTTTGCTTGATTTGAGACCCCTGTCATGTAGAAGCTCATATGCTCTGAGTATATTCATTTATATGTTATACTAGCCACTGCATGGCTAGTGACAGTTCTTTCCATGGGGTCAGGTGTGACCACTGCTCACTAACCCCTGGTGATTCCTACGAATTCCCATTGGATAACAACCATCACGACCTTGCCCGTGGTGGCCTCGTCATTGTCAAATGCGGCCAAATTCGAATTACGAAGACCTCTAATGGCCGTGACGTCACAATCTCTTGCAAAAATGTAAATATTTAACTGAAAAATTATTTATTAAAAGAAAATAAAATGTATAAGGTATCTATCTGGTGTAAAATTTTCCCCAGATTTAAAATCCACTGAAATTTTCAATCTATCTTTAACGATCCCGATTTTACAAAAGAGAACTAAACAATGCCAGTCAAAAAAATATATATATTTGTTTTGCTTTCCTTGGCTGGAATTGTTTGAGTGCAGGAAATTGAATCTGTTGATTTCTGGAACGGGAAGGTTGGCGAGACGTCACAATCTCTTGGGAAACTATAAAAGATATTCAATTTAAAAATTATTTATGTGAATTAAGAATTATTAATGTGAATTTAAGAATTATTTTGTATTTATTGTTATTTATGTAGGTATGGGTGAAATTTTCTGCAGATTTCAAATCCGTTGAAATTTTTACTCTATCTTTAACGGTCTAGGAGATAGGAAAAAAACTGCATAACTCCAGTTAAAATTTTATTTGTTTTTTTCATTGTTCCTAGTTCCTAAAAATCGTTCCTAGCAAAATGAAACGGAAACACGGAAGAAATATATTTTGAATCTTTTAACTCTTTATGGTGTTGCCATTTCTAAACAAAACACTAATAATTAAATTCCCTTGAATTCATTTTGAAATGTTCTAGATTAAATGTTAAAATTCGGGCTTGCACAAAAATTTGGACTACCTGTGTTCTAAATCCCATTATTGTAAGTGTCATAGATTCGTCAGGACAATGCGTACAAACATACCTATGTTATAAGATTAGAAAGACAATATGTGTGTGTGAGTGTCAATGAGATTTCTCTAACATGAAAGTTTGGATTTAGGTATACTTTCGTTTCTACTTCCAGTTTGTTTTTTAAGTAAAATTGTTATAAAATTATTTTTTATTTCTTACATTCACAGAATCTTCAATTTGCTCGTGAGATTCTCTTGGCTGCAACACCACCAAATAAAACATATCCTTCAATGCCTGGATTATTTGCAGATCGTAAAAATACTAATTTTTTTAATGTAAGACATTTACTTTTTGGCTATGATTCATTGTTTTACTGTAATTAGGTTAAGATTATACCATTGTTTAAACAGTTGCATAAATAGCTTATCATTTCAAAATGAAATATTTTTATTTTAGTATGTTTAAATTTTTCATTTATTCACAGTATCCAAGCATTGTTACTCATGAATGGATGAAAAAAAAGTGTTGAATAAAATATGAACTATACAAATCCTATTAATTTTTTGTTTTGTTTATTCTTTTACACAAATTTAAATATTAACTTGATGTATTCCATTTTTTGAAGAAAATCTTTTATATACCCCTTGACAATTTATCTTTTCCTTACTTACGATCCAATCCATTTTTTCTTATGTTCTTGATATTTTCAGTTTCAGTGAACATGTATTCTTTATAAAATTATCTATTTTATATAGTTATAGTTAGGATGTTTAAGATTTCCTTGTCTATCATAATTATTAATTATTAAATTAATTAGCAAACTTAAAAATTATATTTTTAACATTGAAAAAATATTTGGTCAATTATTGATTTGCATTTGGTTATTTTGAATGTCAGCGCACACACATATTAGCTCTAGAATTTATAGATGTTGCAAATAATATTGGAATAATTTCAATTTTCATTTACCAATAAATTAAGTTGGGTACAATAATGTTTGAATTACACAGTTCTCTCAAAAATTGCTTTTAATTGTTTACAATTTGTAACTACATAATAATATAAAGGAGTCTATTGATTTCTAAAATAAAATATAAAATAATTAACTTGTAATAACAATTTTTGTACTTCATTAATTTATCAGCTGTTGGGAATTTCCATTGTCTAAAGTCTGATTTTTTCATCAGTTCACATTCAGTTTTTATGATTTCTATCAAGTTTTTCATATGTTAACTATGTTCAGAATGCAATGTTGATTTATTGATACAGTATTTAAGTATTGCTTTTTATCAATGTGTGCATTTAGAATAGTGATGATGTCAAAAAGTTTTTACATTCTTCTAGGGTATCTGGAGAGCTCCCAGCAATGAAATTGATCGACCTGGCAGTTTTGGTGCTCACATGTACCGATCGGTTCATTTATTGATTCAAGTACTTACTCAACAAAAAGATTACAACATGCTTGTAACTCTTACTCAGCAATTGTACAGAACTCCTGACCTTGGAAAGTAAGGACTTAAAACAAACTAATTTGTTTACTGTATTTCATTTTATGAATTTTTTATCTCATAAAATCTACTTTTTTCCGTTTTAATTCATAGTTAAGGTTTGAATGACATTGTTTCAGTTTTATTTCTATTTTTTATCAAAAAGTTACAATCCTAAACTTTCATATAATTTTAAATAGCACTGATTTTTTACTAACACTAATCAGAATCACAGTATCTTTTTATGTAGATGATAGCTTTCCATGACAAATGAGTAGGCTTTAATTGATTTTATATAAAATATCTTTCCAATATTTGGGAGCATATGATAGCTTGAATATTGTTCATAAGGTTACTCCAAAGTGATTTTCATAACATCGTTCTTTTGGTATCTTATTGACTCTGCATATTCTAATTAATCTTTTTGTTTTACCAAAGAGATTATTTTAGGAATCCATTAATTTGTCAGTCAGTTGAAGAAATTAACCCCTTTACGAGCTTATTTTCTTCCATATTTGTTACAAAATAAGATTCATTAATTTTTCTGTAAAATCGAATGACAGGAATTAATCTAACAACATTTAAACAAGGTGTGTTCATGTTTACAATTTTTTGTATATTAAATTGTATTAGTTTAACAGAATTATTCATTTTTCTGTAAAACAGAATTTAAAAAGTTAATCCAAGAACATTTCCACATGATGCCTATGCGTTTACAATTTTTAAAGTATAAAATGCAATGTCTAAGCTTTATTAAAGTAAGTCGTGAAGTATGTTGGTCTTCTATCTGGGCTGACTTCAAGGTGCCAGAAAAAGCTAAATTAAGTTTAAGCTTTTATGAACACTAAAGCAAATTTTATGATTAAATAATGAAACCGATTAATCTTTATTCTATTCTCTGAATGTTTTGTAGAATATTCATATATGATCTATTTTATGTTAGGAAATACATGCGAGACACAGATCGGGTATTTTTGGTCAGAGAAGCATATGACTGCTGTGTGAACATTCTTCGAGATCAAATGAATTCTCTTTTGCAAGAAGAACCTCCACCAGAAGAGAGTCGTCTGATTTGCTGTTTATTAGAGATCTATAGATCTTGCCAAACTTTAGTAAAAGCTGGAATCTATGTAGATGAAACTAATGATCTACTTGAAGAAGCATACACCATGTACCGAATTGGGGAGGTAAGTGTCTGTTTTCTTAGTAAATAAAAATACTTTTAGCCTGTAGAAAGTTCTAAGTATTGTAGTTGTAATTTGGCAAAGTTTTGAAAGACCAAATTGAGTATGTATATTTTATACAATGCCATGCAAAATTTAAAGAGCAGTAGGGTTTTTAGCTGCTAATTTGCAGAACTGACCTGAATGTGGGAAGATGATGCGAATGGTACTTCAAAAGTTACCAACCCAATGAGTAAGAACTAAATGGTAACAAGAACAGAAGCAGTAAAAAAGTCTTTGAACTGAAATGATGACTCTGCACTGGTTGTTGTAATGCAGTGGGCTAATAAAATGTGGACACAGCTAAAATTCAATTAAACTATTTATTTACTTTAAAACACAGTAATATATGTTATCTACAGATCTTCTCTAATATTATAAAAGGAAGTATTTGTCTGTTTTCCTTCTAATACTGTCTATGGCACTTACTGTAATGGGATTTGGCACACAGGTAGTAAAAAATTTTTGCAATTTTGGGGTCACAGCGAATTTTAAAATTTAATCAAGATAATTTTTAAAGGAATTTAACTATAATTGATTGCAACAGCATAGAAGATCACCGATTCTAAATTTATATTTTTCGTTTTCATTTTGCACGGACAGATAATTTTCCAGCAGACGATAAAAACAAATAAAATTTTAACAGGAGTTATTTAGTTTTTTTTTTCTATCTCCTAGACCGTTCAACATAGAGTAAAAATTTCAATGGATTTTAAATCTACGGAAATCTTCACATTAGATCAATACCTAAAAATCTGATTTTCTTTAAATCAATAATTTTTTAATTCAATATATCTTTTATATTTTTGCAAGAGATTGTGAGGTCACGTCAACCTTCGCGTTCCAAAACGAAACAGATTACATTCCCTGCACTCTTACGATTTCAGCATAACAAATAAAAAACATTTTGATTGGCATTGTTTAGTTCTTTTTTGTAAAAATCGGGATCCTTAAAGATAGATTAAAAATTTCAATGGATTTAAAATCTGCTGAAAATTTTACACCAGATCGATACCTTGCATTTGGTTTTCTTTTAATAAATAATTTTTCAACTAAATATTTCTCAACTAATCAATTTTTTAATTAAATATTTATATTTTCGCAAGAGATTGTGATGTCACACCGATTGGATCTCTTCTTAATTCAAAATTGGCTGCATTTGGCAATGCCATGATGGCCGTTATCCAATAGGCTAGGAATTCCCATTTGGTTTGCAATTTGTTTTTAATATAGAGATATTTATTAGTTTTTTTCTCCCTTGAACTAATGTTTTCAACCATTTTGGAATTGCAGTTAAAATGTACTTGAATTTGTTTTTCATAAAACAGTGAAAACCCTAATGAAGTTAATGACTATTGAAACAAATAATCTAGTTTAGCTTACTAGCTCAATTTTTTACTCTAACAAAAAATAAATGCACCAAGAAGGAGTTGTGCTGAACTCGTTCAACTTGGAACGGCGCTGACTAGGGACATATAATCTTTAGTGACGAGTCCTGTTTCCAATTTTGTCTTGACAACAACCGTAAACCTGTCGGGAGACGTCCAGGACAGTATGGGGGTACTGCCCTTACTATCGCATGCCACACATGCCCCAAGATTCCCACGGTCCTTTAAAAGTCCTTAAATTTTTTTTCCAAACTAAGGGCCCTTGAAAATTACAGAACTTGGTGAAAAGTTCTTGAAAGTACTTGATTTTTTGTAACTAGTACATAATTATGTTATTTCGTCTTGCATTTGAATTTGTCCAGGCTAGTTTTCTCCTTTCTCCAGACTATTTTCCTCCTTTGCCCAGACTAGTACTAGCTCAAATAGCTCAGGTGCGCCATTTTAGTGTCACTCTGATTGAAACCGGTGTTTTGCTCTTTGACACCACGTATACTAATAATGCTACGTTTAGATCGTCCATTCTCCACCGTATTCTGTCTGTCTAATTTGACAGCTCTGATCTCCGTTAAGATGGATGCCTTGTTATGCCCACCACATCATGACGTATCACGTCTGCTAGCTAACAGTACTGCTTTCTTAGGAAGCCGTACCTTTAGTAGTCAGGACGTCATTGGAAACCTGGCATGCGTCCAAAGAAATAAAGCCAAATTCTTATTACAAAAATATAAAAGTTGCATTTCAAAAAAAAAAAAAAAATTAATGAAATTCACATATAAGATAGCTTTTATGTACAAAATTTTCTGCAGATTTCAAACCTGTTGAAATTGTCACTCTATCTTTAATATCGCAAAGATAGAAACTTAGACTAGAGAATAAAAAAAGCCCTATCACCAGTCTTCTTCACTTCTTCATTCAAATTTAACTAATAAAACAAAATAACTTCAAAACTTTTGTTTTGTTTAGTTTCTAAAAAAAAATAAACCACGACGGCCGTCTGGTGCAGTGGTAGTGAACGACAGCAAAATGGAGATTGTGCAAGATACTGAATGCAAGCTTCCATACTCTTCTTCATGTCACCAAAAGAATTTATCATATAATATTTTATCGCATGACCAAAATCGACAGGTGTGCAAATAGCCTGATAGTTAAGCATTGAGACGAGAAGCCCACTTTGCAACAACAAAAAAAATCACAGGTTCTGTGAGAAAGAAAATCCAAATGATAACCAAAATGGATAACATTTCTTTTTTTGACTATCAGTAGTTTAAAAAAATAGAGAAATTATGTCTTTTTTTATATTTTTACATTTTTTTTTTTTAATTGACAATTTTTGCATATCCCTTGTTTTAGGTCCTTGAAAAATATTTATTTGGTTTTGAAAAGTTCCTTGGATTATTTTTGAATAAAGGTGTGGTAACCATGATACCCACAACAGGACGTTATGGTCTGAGGTGCCATCTCCTTTGATAGCCGGACCCCTTTTGTAGTCATTTCTGGTACACTTACAGCACAGCAATACGTAGACGACATTCTACGACCAGTTGTGTTACTGTTCCTTTTGCGACACCCCAGACTTACTTTTCAACAAGATAATGCTTGTTCGCACACTGCCACGTGTTGCTATTAATTGTCTTCAAGCTTTCACAACACTTCCTTGGCCAGCTAGGTCTCACGATCTCTTTCCCATAGAGCTCATTTGTTGGCCATTTAACCCAACAGTTGGAAACAATTTGGCAAGAAATTCCACAGGTCACTATCCAGGAACTTTTTCAGTCTTGCCATGCCGGATGACAGCTTGATCCAGGCCATATGTGGACCAACATCTTATTGACTTCCTCCCTTTTTAGCGTTCTAACTCTGAAATAAATCATTTCATTGTTCTGAAATTTTAATCTTTTATTTTTCTATGATGATCGTCACATCCACCAATTTTTATCGCAATTGAACAACTCTTTCTTGGATCGTCGATTTTTTTTTGTTTTAGAGTGTATTACTGTGAGTCCAATAAATAGGCCAGTACTTTATTGAGAAGTTCAAAGTTTTTAAACATATTGACACATTTACCATTTTTATTCTAGGTTGATTCTCATCCCAGTGTTTTAGAGCAAGCAACCAAATTCTGCCAACTTCAGTTAGGAAAATCATATCCAGTAAGTAGTTTTATTTTCTAATTTTTGATTGTTTGATTTGACTTCTCAGGTACAATCCAAGTTGACAAAACCTTGAAAGAAAACTGCCAAGATCTTGAACTCCCTGCACAGTTGCTCTCAAAATGTTGAATTTATGACATTATTTTTGCATTTCTGTTAAAAATTTTAAATCATTTAGTAGTTTTGCTCTTGACCTTTCATGTATGCACATATAATTAAACAAAACTGTTTACATGCTTCTAATTTGTGTGTATCTCTATTGTAGCAAAGTGGATACGAGTCTAATAGAACAGGTTCAAAATATAATGTAGATGTGAATGAAAGTAATACCGCCATGTCATCAGTTAGTTCATATGGTCCAGATGCTTGGCAGAAAGGTAAAAGAGCTTGACGAAATCTTTAATGTTCCTATTGGATGAGCTAATTTTTTTTATCCAACGGAGGAAATATTTTATTGTTCCTAGATGTCTGGTTCTTTCAGTACTTTAGCGCATTGTTTAATTTCATTATTTAATTTGTCTTTGTTTTATTTATAATTTGTAGGGCTGCCACAGGCAGCTTTTTGGTACAAGTTTTCAACCTAGGGGTATCATTGTAAGCAAAATCGTCTATAAAGCTCCTATTTTCAAAATACTTATGTTGGGAACTTTTGAAAATTCACTGTGGTCAACTAAAGTTTAGTTCCTTTTTAACTAATAGCGAACGAAAAAATATTTTTGAATTTTTCTTTAGGGAGAAAAATTGGCAAGGTGCGCCGGTTTCGAATTTTCAGCACCAAACAATGAAAGAAAACATTGGAATCTGGTTGCTAGATTGTCATGTAAACCATAAGGGGACCAGTGCAGTCCTATCTCCGTAATGTTAAAATGGTCAAATTTTAAGGAACATTTTCTCAGAATCTTTTATGTGTATTGATTTGAATTTTTGTTAACATGTTATGAAGACTTTTAAATTTTTTAACACAGGGATTTTAAAAAGCTTAAAGTTTCAAGTTTTAAGATTTCTTTTCTTCAATCCTCTCTCCCTTTTTTTTTTTTTCTTTCTTTTTTTTTCTGAAAAAGGACCAATTTTTATCTTTTTTAACAATTAAAATAAATTTTTCTGAGCAGATAGAACAAAATGCCTGTGTTAAATATGTTATTCTCGTAAACCAAATTTTTTTGTATTTGCTTTAATAAACTTGGAAAAAATGTTCCTTTTATGGAAAAAATACACATTTTGAGACATAGAAGTTTTAAACCTTACTTCAGGTACGTAGACATATTTTTCAAAAAAATTATTTAAAATACTTCTACCCAACCTATTTTCACAAATAATATATCATTTTAAACAGAATTTTTTAACATTTATTTAAATTTCTAAAAATAATTATCGAAATTTTGAAAGATTTTTTGTGTTTTGGTCCCCAAAATATTTTTTTTTCCAATTTTAAAATTTAAATTTGTTGGTTATATCTAAGCTACTAAAATAGGGTTTAGGACTTTTGCTTATTGTATTTGAAAACTTCTACAATTTTACAAATACTTTGTCTGTGGCAGCCCTGAATTTGTAAATTTGGTTGTAAGAAATTAAGTGTTGTAAAAATTTGTATGCACCTTGAGAAATAGTTTAGAGCAATTTCCTCTAAATGCCATTTTAAAATCAAGTCTTTATTTGGGTTATTCACAAATATTCTTTTATTTTGATGATACAAACGTATAAAACTTGAAGTGTACAACATGCTTAAAAACCAATTACTACAGAGCTTACAAAACTAGAACTTATCTATTTTTTTACATGTGCATAACTATGTTGATGAATTTACGGTTTTAAGATTAACACAGTGTTTCAATTTTTCTGTATTGAAATTATATCTAGCTTAAAGACTAATGTTCCAAAACTGCTTGTTTAGTGAATTATGATATATTTTAGTGCAGGCCTCGAAATTGGTTTTTTAATACAGGTGCACCTTGCGCACCTAAGTTTTTAAATTAGGTGCACTGTGTGCACCTAGTGGGAAAAAATTAGGTGCACAGTTATATTTTCATGTGCACCTTGCACCCGGGTATTTCGAGCCCTGTTTTAGTGGAATATCCTTTCTAAATTATATTCTAGTGTATACTACATATTGATTTTGTATTTAAATCAACAGTTTTCAGTGTTAAATGGCAAGTGATTTTTAGGCAGATTTTGAAATATTTTTGTTCAAGTGTCCTCTGAAATATTTCCCTCTATTTCCTTATATTTTCACTTGATCAAATATGATCCTTGTGATCAACTAACCTTATATGCAGTGGCGGATCAAGTCAAGTGGGGGCCCCAAGCGGTAAAAATTTCGGGGACCTCAAACTCAAGTTAGAAAAAAAGTTTCAAGAAAGCTGTCATTAAGTTATTCGAAAAAGAAAAGTAATCAAAACTGTCATACCATAACACATTAAATAAATTATATTTAAAAACACATATTTTTTTACATGAATTTCCGTTTGATTTATTTTTTTTTAAATTCATCAATTATTTTGGAAGTGTCAATTTGATTTAAAATTTCTTGCTCTATATACAGAATGTCCATATTATTTATCTTTCTTCTCCCATAGTACTCTTTAAATAATGTTTTCATGCTTCAAAACAGAAAACAATCTTCACCTGATGCATTAGATAAGGGAATTGTTTAAAAAAATTTCAATAATATTTCAACTTTGGTGGCTTGATAGATGTCTGGTGTAATTTTTATGGTGGCCTCGTTTTCTTTAAGAAATATTTGAAAAATGGCCAAATTCATCTTCAAAAGTACAAACATCAATGTCATTTGTGTAAATATCTTTCAACTTTTTTGTCATATTCTTTTTTTTCTTCGATTGGTAAATCCCAATCAAAAAATATTCAAAAAGGCTCACAACAACTTCATACATCTGAGTTATTTGAGATAATTCTGCCTTGGTGTTATCACATATGACATAAAGAATTGACTATGAAATTTTCTCTAATTGTAAATTCATGTCTGACTTCTTAGTTTTCATCTAAAAACATTTTTCTCTTTTGTTACCTGTGAGTTTGTCCATCTTCCACTTTAAATAATATCCTGTTAAATCAGTTGCCTCTTTTTCAACACCGTTTCAAATTCTTTTCTGAAATTATTGATAAAATTTTCTAATGACTTCAGTAGGATAGATCCTTGCAATAGTGAGAATTCCACTGATTGCATTGATTTACTAGTAGCCTTTATTCTTTGTAAAATAGTATTCCAGATAACTGTCATTAGGGCGGTTTCATATTTGTCCCTTTTTTTCCGAAGGGAAGTCGCCTCCACTATGGCAACCTTTTTCTATTTCTGAATTATAAGTTTCAGTTAAAGCCTCTTTTATATAGGTGAAACCAAGTTTTATAGCTAATACAGGATCTGCTCTTGTTGACCATCTTGTATTATAAACTCTTATCACTGAGACACAATATTTACACATTTCTAGATTTCTGGTTAAAATTTTCCAGCAAATGGTTGATGCAGAAAAAAATGTGAATAAATTCTGCGCAAACATAAAATAATGAATTGCAGTGCTACAACTTTCTGCAGCCAAATTTCCAATTAAATTTAAGAAATGATTAGCACACAGAATAAAAACCATACTTGCGCTATGTTCTTGCAAACCTGAGTAGTTCCCTGACATTTTAGAAACATTATCAATCATGAAATGATTGTCCTCACCAATTTTCAATATTCACTCCTAATTTATCAAAGTATGCAAAACTTATTCCAAATAAGATGTGTGTTTATCTATTGGAATGAATTCCACAAATCTTTCCTTTATATTACCACAGGTTGAAACATCTTTGTGCAAAAGTTGGTTACATTTCCTCGTCCTTTGTTGGCATATTTTTGAAGATGTAATTTCAAGAACATATTGTATTTGCTTAGGTATTCCAAACAAGTTAAATCCTTTCCTATTGGAATCTTTGCCTTCATCGTGACCCCTAAATCCTAATCCTAATCTACTCAATAATTTTACTGTTGATGCAATTCTTTTCAACCCATCTCTCTAGTAACATACTTCTTTTTCCTGTAATAGTTGAGTATTTATTCTATTGAATTTTGTTGAACTTTTATACATAATACATGCTTAGGTATTCCACATGGCTGACATATGTTCTTTTGAAACTTCATGGTCTAATAAAATAACTGTAATTGATCTCCTATTTTACAAACCAGTTATTAATTTAGACTTTGATGCTGAGTAAGGTTTGCAAGGGTAGTATGTTTGTTTGTTTTTGAAAATATTAGCCAATTTCTTTTTTCCATAATTCCATTGGATTTCTTTCTGTAAAAACGATTATAAGAAAGTCCTCTAATACACTTCACGTCTGTCTTTATACACTGATTTCAAATTCTCTGTATTCCCAATATTTTTTGGTTAGCTATTAAAAATGTGGTCAATAATAATATCTGTTAATATTGATGGCCATAAATTACCATTTATTATTTCGATGTCTATATTGAGGCGTCTTTCTGGGCTATCTTTGTCTTCTGCGTTCTCGCAATCCATTTTTTCAGGAATCAGCTTTCCTTGAACCCTATAATGTAATAAAAAGACATTTTAAGATCTCAGGACTACTGTGATATTCCAGTGCCCTATACAGCCGCTTAGATCGCTAACCGTTTAATCTGCCTCTGCTTATATGTCATATTATGTCATTAAACTGCACATCGATCAGATGTTGTTAAAACTTACAAAATCTGAAAATGTAATTTTGAAGTCGTAAGTTGGTTGTCTTTTTAAAGCTTTCTGTATTTTGATTTTATTTTTGCTTTTGTTATCTTTAAAAAAGAGATCTGCTCTTCAATCTAAGTAAGAAGCTCTGCTACTGCCTAATAAATGTTCATGTAAAGGTTGAACTACATACATTAAGATTATTATATGAAAACTTTATACTAAAAAACTGCGAAAATCTTAGTAAGGTTACTCTTCTTCCTAAGAATAAAATATTACTATAGAGTATAGTTAGGTCGTTAAGAGAATTTTGACTTTATATTGTTGCTATGTTTTATCAGGTACAAACTTTTCAATATTCCTTCTAGACTGTTAGTATCTAGTTTATAAGTTATCTAGTTCTCCATAGAATATTGTGTTTTGTTTGGCTGCATTTAATTCTAACTTTTCAATAATATTAAAAAATACTTAAATTAATACAAGGAGGTAAAGCACCTTTCAGCAAAAACTGCATTATTTTAAATGTTTAAAGGAAGAGTAAAGAAGGAAATAATTTCTAACATCTATTTCTGTAAATAAAAATCTCATTTGGTGAACATTTTTAAGTATTAGAACATTTACAGTGTGAGTATTGATTTAAAAATTTTGAACTGAGAAAATTGCCTTTAGTATTTAAAAGTATTAGTCTGCACATTAATTTTATCTGATTTCATTTCTAATGATTACCTTATTAGGTATTAGTTTCTTTCAAGTTCATTTCTTGGAGTTAAAAGCAGTATCAGACATTTAAAATACCTATCCTCAGTACTGACTTGTCATTTTTTTTATATATGTGGATATCTGTATATTTGTATTTTTTGTGTAATTTTTTCCTCCAGAATTGTAATTTTGTTTCACCCTTAGTCATACCCAAATGGCATGTCATATATTAAATAATCATACCATTTTAAATCATTGTTTTCTTATTGCTTGAGACTGAGGCATTTTGAGTTGCATATAAGGTCAATGTATGAGACTTCTGTACAAATTATTTTTCTATGCATGCTTTTTCAATTATTTTCATTTGTAAATAAAGCTTTCATTTGGCTGATATCTCTTGTCTTGAATGATTATTCCATTTTACTTTTTAAACACATTTTAAAAATCACCAATGCATGGTTATTGTATTGATTTAATTTGTAATTCCATTTTAGTACTCCTTGTATGTTTGCTTGATTGTGTTAAACACTCATTAATCCATACAAATCTCAAAGCAAAATATGTTTGCAATAAAATTTAGTTTAATAAAACTAAAATTTGATTTTAGTTTTATATTTTATGTTTATAGCACACTTGCCAACTTTTACGGACTATCCGTAAATTTTACGGATTTCCACTTAATTTTACTGATTTACGGATGAGTCTGCCTTTTTATGGATTTTTAATATTTCGATCGAGCAATCGAAATATTTCATTCTCTGTAACCTGCCACTAAAATTTTTTATCGGCAAGACGACGCCACAGATGAGTAGGAAAAACAATTTTCTTGTCTTCAACTGGAAGATTTATCTGTGATAATAGGACCACATTGATGTGCAGTGGGTTGAAGTAGGAAAAATACGACTGATACGTGCTGATGGACTTTTAAAATTCGTTAGATTGGCCAAAATTATGCTTTCTATTCTTATTCTGCTCATCCCCCATTCCAATGCAGAGTTTGAAATAATCTTCAGCCTTATCAGAAAGAACTAAACTGTCAAACGTTGGAAAGTTTGTTGGTGTTGAAGATATAAAACCCCATACCTTGCATTGAGCAGAAATTCAGTGCAGAAGTATTTTTGGCCAAAAAAGCTACTACAGCTTCATTAAATTTTTCTGCAACTTCTCTTCTGGATAGAACACTAAATGAAACAACTTTGTAAATAGAAGTGTTCAGTTTGGTATTAAAACACTACTGCTTTGCGAGGTTTCTGCAGTTGATATAATTGTGAGTTTTTACTTATGGATTTTTCAATACAAATAATACTAGTTATTGTGATATATACGGACATTTATAACACATATAATTCATGTATTTATATTGTGTTTTATGGCAAGGGGCGTTTGCACAAAAGTTTTACTGATGTACACGTTTCAAAGTTGGCAAGTATGATATAGTAGTCTTTTTCAAATTTCAATCTTATGTAATTTGCTTTGTACTGTTGTTTAATCCTCCTTGTGGTTTATCTTTGCCTCGAAATTTGCCCTGTAGTGGCCAGTTTGATGTAAAACATGTTCCAAATTATCAGCTCTAGGCAAGGGAGAATTTGTTTTTCCTAGTTTCATTTTCATTCCCATTGAAGTAATAGGACAGGTTTGTTTCAACAAGGTATCTTGTCATGTGCAAATCCAACCAGATCTTGGACGAGATATCTTGTTGAAACCACTTGGAGGGTTAAAGAAAAATGTCAACACTTTTGGTAGATAATTAAACTTTTCTGCTCACAGAATTTGCCAAGTCTCTCATGATGCCTATACTTCCTAGCGAAACCAGAGTAAAAGCAGAGATAAAAACTATACAAGATCCATTGATTTTAATTCCCATCGATGGTCAATTCAGTGGCCATCTCTCACAAAGCACAAATCAATGCCCAGTTGTTGCCACACAGATGGTCCACGTCGAGAAACCCAAAGCAGAAAACTTACAAGCGTGTTCCGTAGCCTTTTTACCAGTCACTCCCGTCTTTCCCAAAGAAGCTGTAAGTATTCAGAATGCAATACCGGCTACGTCACTTCTGTCTTGCCAAGCATTTGAATGCTTCGATGTCCTCACAAGCATAATGCAGGCATCGGGATACAAAGTTGCAACCCAAAGTGTCGTGCCTCAGCAGGTTAGTGAAGCAACTGCTCCCATCAACTTAGCTAACCCTAAAAGTGACATTCAGAAGTTTTCTTGTGCTACAGTGAGTGTTACGCCATCAAAAAACGTTGGAAGACCTCGAAAAAGGAGGAGGAGGGCTGCGACGCAGAAAATGGAAGCCCTTAACTTATGCAAACGAACCATCTCAACCAAACCTATTGTCAGTAGCATCATTGCAAATTCTATTGCTGAAATTAAAGTTGGACAACTAAGCAGCTGCAAACCAGTTATATGTGAAGTGACTAAATCCCCATTGGTTTCATCATTTAATCCTACTATTTGCGAAAACTCCAGCTCAAAAACTATTATTAATACTCTTCCTATTGAAAGGACGGATTTATCTAAGAACTCTATATCACTTCAAGGTGTTGAAGTGCCAACTGAGGTTGTCTCAGAGAAGACTCCGGCCGCTATGGATCTTGTGAAAAATTTTGATGATTCAACTCATGAGGGTGAAAACAATGCAGAAAAATCTGATAACAAGGAAAATAAAAGTCTTGATGCATCAGATTTAGGAATGTCTGTCTTTGAAGAGTGTGCGAGGGAAATGCTTGAATTTGTAATAAAAAATGTTGAAGAAATGATATCCAATGCTGAGCCACTTGTGGATTTTTCTACGATCAAAATGGGTTCAAGTGAAGGCATTACTATTAAAATGGATGAGAGTGAATGCTTTGCTGAAAGTGCAGAAAATCCAGTTACGGTCTCAGTAAAAGACATCGAATGTGGAAATGAAGATAATTCTGATACATTGGATGCTGATATAAAAGACGAAGATAAGACATACACTGCCGAGATGAAAGACGATTCCAAAAGTTTGTTGGATTTGAAATCATTTGAAAATAAATTTGAACCTGTAGAGGTGGAAAATGGTCAAAACTTAGAAATTCCCTTGCTGGAAGAGAATGAGTTAAGCAAGGATTCAGCAACCGAGTTTGCTGTATCTTCACCGAAACCTCCTGAACTTGTGGAGGAAAAGGAGGAAGTTCCAAGCTGAATGTGCAAAAACTATAAGTTGATACGGTCTTTGATAATTTTATATTTCAATGAAGTTATGTAAATGTGTAAGCATTTTAGTGTAACATTGATTCATTTTGAATTCTATTATGGGATGTTTTTACATGAGGAGTACTGAATCGACAAAAACATAGTTTTTGCATTAATTTTGTGTTACAAAAATAGGTATTTTATTGTTTCTTCCCTTAGAATTCTCGAAAAAGGAGAACTCTTGAATGTTTGTATGAATAGAATTTTAACTCTTCAATTGCATATTTTGGGCCTCTAATTCATAAAAGAGGGGGGGGGGATCGTTTGGGCCCCTAATTCATTAGAGTAATTGCTTGTGTCTCTTCAAAAACATTTGAAGTGGCTAAATCAAAATCGAGCTCAAAGTATTTCGTTCTATAAATTTGATGTAGTGAGGTTTTTAATGTTGCATGGATTCAAAGTGTGTACCCAAATACGAGAGGGATTTACAGTGTAAACAATCTAGACGGTCAACGTACTTCTGTCCAAATGATCTTGCATAAGACATCAGGGTTATCTAACAATGTTGTTTACCGTCGTTTTGACACCTTTTGGTGTTTAGTCTAATTGGTCAATTTGACCAATCAAGTATCGTATATCAATTCGGAATTTATTTGGAATTTTTATTGGTGAAGTGCTGAAATCATTCGAAAGACAAGCCAAGTGAGGTCACATAGAGAACACTTCCTGTCCGTAATACTACCGCCACTTATATTTAGCTTGACGGAAAATGCTTCTCACAAGCAAAAATCTAACTTGGAAAAACAACAAGTATAAAAATGAAAATTATAATTATTTCTTTATATATAATAATGCTTCACTTAGAAGGATTTGTGAAGCTGGATTTCACTTTGTAGTTTTAGAAGTATTGTGATGAAATTAGTTTCACATTCCACTTCACCATGCATGAACATGTGCAATAATTTATTAAATGTTGTGCATTTCATGGAATTTTAACAAAATGCCTCCTGGGCACAGGTAAAATGTCAGTTTCGATAAAATATACAGAAAAGAAAGATGTATTCTTTTTTTATTTTACCTTTAAAAGGATTATTTGAGTAAAGCTTCCCACATGCTGGGAAAATTCCGTTTATTCTACCTCCAAATGTCTAAAAATTGATATTTAAATAAGTGGAAATTTTAGAGCTGAGAAGTTTTTATAAATTATAAACTTTATATCGAAACAAATAAAGTTTAAATGTTGATTGGACAAAAACATCAGTACTGAGTATGATGGCAAAATACATTTTTGTGGTTAATATCAGGGTTGTTGCTTCGAAAAATATGGTTTGAAAGTTAGAGAAATCGAATTTCAGAAATATATCTGACATTTCCGTTTAAAAATTAGTTAATTAAAATTATATCTAAAGTTTTATAGGATACTCCAAATCTTCATTCTTTGGCATCCTTGTGTTGTACAATAGAACTTCAATTATCCGGATCAATTGGGACCAGACCCCATCCCGGTAATCAAATATCCGGATAATTCGATAATTCACGAAAAAAAAGTTATTTCTTTGTATAATGTTTTTTTTTTTTTTTTTTTGCTTTAGTATGAATTTAATGATTGAAGACAATTTTGTTTACATTTTGTACTTGCATAGTATATTAAAGCGTATCATTGTTTCAATATATCTGTCAGTCTGTTGTTTCGCTGTGTACTTGTTTCCGTGCAGCCAAGTCTTGCTTGCGTTTGACGGTGAGTAGCTGTAGATGGTCGCACTCAGGCTGGCTCTCCATGCATTTTATCGCTGTATCAAAGCACCTAAACGCTTTACTGACGGTCCCGCGTCTGGTTGAGTAGCAATGTCGTCATCTTCTGGGTCATGAATGAGTTGTTCTCTCACACTTTGAATAAGTTCATCGTCACTGAGAATTTGAAATCCATAGTCCGAAGATTCATACACCAGCCACTCACTTACGTCATCTGCACTGCACTCGGAACATCCAGGAATTTTCACTATTATGTTTCTTATGTCCTTAACTGACATTTCATCCTCGTGCTTTTCACGGCCCTTTCTTTCCTTCTTCCTCTTTCTGTACCGCCTTGATTGAAATGTTTTTGAATTTGTTCCAAGCTCTTAATGTGGTTGACTTCACCAAACTCCATGCTTCTGCCACCATGTAAGAGCAGTCTTTCAAATCGATCATTTTGTGATGATCCACAATGCCGTATTCATCTTCTATCAAAAGTTTCCAGAACTTTTGTCTTCTGTAATTGCTCTTCAGATTCGATAACCGATTCGTCCATCGTCTGCAACAAACTCGTTACTTTTGGCTACAAAATGGGTGTTTTGAAACGTCCATTTTCTCTTTAAAGGTGTTCTGATGAGTGGGTGGATGCATTGACACTGATTAACACCTCTAACTGCCTTCTTTACCCAACAGAAGGGGTATTTTGTGGTTTTTCGTAGAGTTACCACAATTTAGCAGGGTTACACGGTCTTTACTAACCTTATGACCAGAACCACTTGATTAACTTATGCGGATTTTGTCGATTGCTTTTTTACTCAAAATGATCTGGATAATTGGAGTTCTACTGCATTTAGAAATTTTGAAAATAAGTTACATTTTATGTTGGTGATGAATATTTTTTTTTTATAATATAACACGTATTTAAAATAAGAGGTACAGCTACACTCTACGTTTATGAGTGATGGCAACGGTTTGGCGATTTTTTTGGCGCACTTCTAGTAGCGAGTTACGATAACTTAAGGCAACCCATCTTTCGTTACTGATGTTGTGGTTTTCATGGCAACCTCGGCAAACGGAAATTTTTATTTTGAATATTCTAGAAAGTTCTTCCAAAATTCGTTAAAGTCGTTTGATTTCATTGATTCGTTTGAAAATTTTTCTTTCCTCCCATTGGCTATTTTGTTTTGAAAATATCCTTTGATTGCATTGGTTCTTTTAAATCGTTTTCTGTGATACCATTGGTCCATTTATTTGTATTTTGACAGTTGTGGAATTTTTATTTTACTACAATAATTTTTACGATAGGATTAAAAGTTTTGTTTTTTTGACCACTTTCGTTTTCATTATTTTTTACGGAAGAATTCTGACATTATCAGGTTGTATTATTTCTTGCTTTTTTTTTCTTTTGTAAATCTTTTTCTTTTCAACAGGCCCAATGTATTCAGTGTAATTCATGTTTCAGGGTATTCTTACTCAACATTCGTAGTTTAGTTTCTCTGCTGGTTCACAAATGTGTTTTGATATGTGCTTAAGCTTACTACTTTTAGTGAAAGTTTTTTTTTAAATATACTTTTTAAAACGTTCTGAATTGTGTTTAAAAAGTGTGTTGTATAAAGAAAACAATTTGTGTCAGAAAAAAAGTTAGGAAATAATTCTTTCCTTGGCAACTTTAGAAGTTCGCCAAAAAAATCGCCAATGCAGTTGCCATCGATCATAAACGTAGAGTGTAGCTGTTCCAAATAAGATTTCTTTGAATAGTTACCTTAATGATTATTTAGACGTTGGTGGTTAAAATTGTTCGCCACAAAATGTAAGATGGATAATATTGTTTGGGAGCTGTTTCATCAGTAATGTCTCCATTTATATCCTTTATGTATATTTTGTAATTTAATTCTTGTATGTTTGAGTTTGGGTGAGAGTGCAATAATAAAATATATATGGTATGGGTTATTTATAGTTTAAATGGTTCAAAAGACATTCTTATTTGAGTTTGCTCATATTTACATACGTATTTCAGCTTTCAATTCATTTTCGACACGCCGTCAGGGACATAAGTCGAACTCGCTTATAACGAGCGCGAGGGGACCGCGATATTTACTCGTTATAACCGAGTGCTCGTAAAAAACGGGTTCGTGAAAAAATCATAAAAATTCATACATATTTACTATATTACAAGGGTTGTTCAAATGGAAAGGTACGAAACGACACTGTGGGTATGAATGTAGACTTTATTCAAAGTATACACCATAGGCCTGAGCACAACGATCCTATTGATTAACAAGCCGAAGGAATCCTTGTTATCAAAATTCCTGTGGATTCCTGAGACCCAGTCCTTCACAGCGTCCTTTAGTTCGTCGTCCGTGTTGAAGAGCTTCCCGTTCAGATGTTTTTTCAGGGGACCAAACACATGGAAATCGCAGGGCGACGTGTCCGGGCTGTAGGGCGGATGATCAAGCTGCTCCCACTTGAACTTGGCCAGTTCCGCGTGTGTGACCCTGGAGACGTGTGGACGCGCGTTATCATGGAGCAGAACCACACCCTCCGTGAGTAGCCCCGGTCTTTTGTTCTTGATGGACCTGCGTAGGCTTCGGAGTGTCTCACAGTACAAATCGGAGTTAATGGTTCTTCTGTGCTCGAAGAATTCAACAAGTAGCGGACCTTGGACGTCGAAAAAGACGGTGAGCAACACCTTCCCTGCTGACGCCACGGCTTTGAACTTTTTAGGTGGAGGTGACGACGCATGCTGTCCCGCTTTGTCTCTGACTCGTAGTGATGGCATCAGCTCTCATCAACTATGACGATCCGCTCCAGGAAAGAGGGGTCTGGTGGAGTGGTCGTTCACGGTAAGATGTTTGTCGCCAAATCAAGATGGCGGCCGAATTCCGTAACATCAGATAGGGTTGCCATAACAAAACCGGCAGATGTGAAGAAAATCCGCAAAAGGTGAAGGTTACCATATTTGGCGACAAATCGCCTTCTTACCGTGAACGACCACTCCACCGCGGGGTCTTTTTGATACCGAAACAGATGTTGAAGTGCTAGCCCCATACGCAGTTCCTTTTGCTGGTCGGTGATCTGCTTCGGAACCCACTGCGCGCACTCCTTCCGATAACGCAACCTGTTGTTTTGGATATCGGAATCAGAAGTAATCCAGAGTGTAGTAAACTGTTCCATAAAAACGTCTTATATCACAAGTACTCAAACAGTTTATTTACAATTCTCATACGTACACTCTGCTTTAAATCACAAAATAACACTCAGCAGCATTTATGGCGTAAATAATATACAATTTTCTCTAGCAAAATTCTAAAATCAACTCAAAAGCCATTCTCTGCGTATATCACAAAAACTAGACTGTTGCCATTCGCAACTTAACAAATATATCAAAACAAAGATAATAATCAGGGTAGAGTATAAATCCAACATTCTCCCACCTAAGTTAACTTTCATCTTAAAATTTAACTTATAACTAATTATAGTCACAATTACAATAACAAAATTATATAAACAGTTCACAAGTCCAGCTTACGAGGCATCTTAATGATACGGCCACCTCTAGTTTTTCTTGCCTCCTCAGAAGATTCAATATTGCAGTCAACTGATTGACTGACTTCTGGTTGCTCACTTGATTTTGTACCTGGTAACTTTTCTCCTACTAGAACTGACTTTGCTGCTGACACTTCTAAAGGATAGAGGCGTTGTATCGGTCGAAGCAACTCACCCCTTGCAGTTTTTAGTCTTACAAGCCTTGTAACTCCATCTTTCCCTGGGATTACCTCCACTATTTTCCCAAGGGGCCAACTGATACGTTTCGTGTTGTCGCTTCCAATCAAGACGACGTCACCAACAGCTACTTCGGCAGCCCTTTTACGTTCTGGTCTCTGAAGCAGAGCTCCCAAGTATTCCGATCGAAATCTATTTCTTAAGGCTTTTTGCAAATTTTGTCGATACTTAACACGTTTGTTAATACTCTGATGATCAATTCTATCACAGTCAGGAACACCACTCACTTTGATGTCTTGTAGGAACATCGAAGGAGTCAAAGGAACCAGCTCTGCGTCATTATCCGCGATGTATGTCAACGGTCGAGAATTGATTATGGATTCGCAATCACATAACACCGTCGTCATCTGTTCATAGGTTAAAGTAGATCGGCCCAGTACTCTTCTCAATAATCTTTTAAGAATACCGATCAGTCTCTCCCACCATCCACCCCACCAAGAGGCAGTCGGTGGGTTGAATTTCCACTTAATAGGATGAAGAGCAGTGTCACTCACAATAAGGTTCCAATCCACCGCACTTAGCAAATTTGAAGCACCCACAAAATTGGAGCCATTATCACAATAGATAGTGCTGCCTCGTCCTCTACGGGCTATAAACCTGCGCAAAGCCATTAAAAAGGATTGCGTAGATAAAGAATCCACTAATTCAATGTGTACTGCTCTATATACAGCGCATGTGAATAGACAAACCCAAGTTTTCTTATTATCTCTGAGAAACAGTGGTCCCGCCAGGTCAACACCGCAGATCTCAAACACAGCAGCCTCTCGTACACGGTCTTCTGGAAGAGATGCAGTGAGAGCGTCAAGCTTCTTTGCAGAAAGTCTCTTACAAACAATACATTTGGATAAGATGGATCTCACTGTCTTTCTACCATGCACAATCCAGAATCGCTCTCTTAAAATGTTAAGCAGTATTTGAGTCCCAGCATGAGCATTTTTTACATGATAGTGCATCACTATACGATTTACAACTTCGTGTTTAGATGGTAAAATTGCAGGCATTCTAAAATCTTTACTATCTGGTCGATATAAAAGTTTTGTTTTCAATCGGATGATATCGTCTTTATCTTTGAAGGCTCCCACAGTTTTCAACTTTTCATCTTGTTCATTAACGAAGCTTTCTTTCTGTATTATTCTGATAACTCCATATACTCAGCTACAGAAATTTCTTCGGAATCAAGGCTACCATATTTTCTAGTATTTCTCAGAATACGACTATTATTAATGAATCGAAGTAGCCAGGCAATAATTCTTATAGTTTTGCTATAGCTCGAAAACTTATAGATGAAGGAATTGTCGATATTTTGAAGGTTCACCATAGATGATACTATTTCCTTCCTCTTTTCTTTCAACACTTCTTCTTTATTTACGGAGAATTCAGATCTAGGCCATTCAGCAGATGGGTAATAGAGCCAAGTAGGTCCTTGCCACCACTCTGTCTCCAACAATTGTTGAACGGAACAACCTCTGGAGGGTAGATCTGCCGGATTCATCGATCCAGGTACATAATACCAATTTTCCGGTTTACTCACTAATCTAATTTCTCGTACTCTGATATATACAAATGGTGTCCAGTTTTCGCTGCCTTTTATCATCCAATACAAGGCGTTACTGGAGTCAGTCCAAAAGAAGGTTGGAATATTTCCCAAGTTCAAATCTGCTATAACTCTTTGCCACAGTCGGGTACCAATAGTGCACGCTAACAACTCCAACCGAGGAATTGTAGTAGACTTCAGCGGAGCTACCTTGCACCGTGCTTGAACTAGTTCACATGAAGTTAAGTTTTTACTTTCATTCCTTAAAAATATACAGGTAGCATAAGCTATTTTGCTCGCGTCACAAAAAACGTGTAAACTTAAACTGCAGGTATCATCAGGGTCTTTTATTAAACATCTAGGGATAGTAATTTCCTTAAGTAGATTCAACTGTTTTCTCCACTTCTCGAATTTTTTAGATAGTGCTGGTGGTAACTCCGAATCCCAAGTTGTTTTCATTTTCCACAGTTCTTGTAACATTAGTTTCGGGTACAAAGTCACTGGACAGGTAAACCCAATAGGGTCAAAAATTTTGTGAACTTCCGACAGTATTTTTCGTTTAGTAACAGGTCCATTATCTTCGCAAACTTCCTTTAAATTTACAGAAAGAGTATCTGAGTTTAAAACCCATTGCAGGCCTAATACCGGGATAATTTTATTTTTAACACAAGAAACCTCTTCTGTTGAGAACTGGGAACAATTGTGCTCCCACCCTCTAAGGTCAAACTTCCTTTCTGACATAATATCTGTAGCTACTTGAATGAACTCATGCAATTCTGTCTCCGTTTTTACACTAGTTAAACAATTGTCCACGTAAAAACTGTTTTTAAATTTCTGAACGATATCCACAGGATATTTTGAGTTCCCAAGTTGTGCTTCCTCCAAGATCGTTTCTAGATGATATTGAATCACAGAATTAAGTAAGAAAGGGCTTCTAGAAATTCCAAAGACGACCCGACAGTGTCTAAAATATTTCAGTTCATTGTTTTCATTATACCAAAGAAATCTCAAATAGTCTTTATCGTTTTCTTGTAGGCAAATTTGTAAAAATGCTTTACGGATGTCCGCCGTAACTCCAAACTTGTTCATCCGAAAACGTGTTAATATAGTGGGGATTAACTCAACAAGGTTTATTCCTTTCTCCAGGCAGTCATTCAAGCTTGGGGAAGCTCTCAGCTTCGCTGAAGCATCAAACACAGGTCTGATTCTGGTTGTGCTATTTTCTTTCACGACATGTCTGTGTGGTAAATAATGAGACGGCAATTGAATCTCATGCTTAGGAACTTCTTCGATTATTCCTTCTCTTGTCCATTCTTCAAATATTTGATTATAATCGTCATACAAATGTTCTTCTTTTAACTTTCGCACAGTACCTTCCAGTCTCTTTAAAGCCAAATTAAAATTATCAGGCAGGGGAAGGTGATCGTCAAGCCAAGGTAAATGTACCACAAAACGATTGTCTTTGTTGACCTGAACTGTGTTAAGAAAATGCTCTCTGGCTGATTCCTGAAGGTCTTCTTTAGTTTTCTTCTCAGATGGATCGGTAATGCCAAGTGTGTCAAGAGTCCACAATTCTGTTATTGTCTTAGTTGTAGAAAGCATAGAATTAGCTACAGAGATTTCATTTTCCTCTGAAGAAATCTGGTGCGTACGTCCCATAATAGTCCACCCTAAACGTGTTTCCATTGCTGTTAAACCACAAGGTAAGGATTTGTAACCCCCGGTAATGATTTTTCCAGCTACATCGGCTCCTATTAAAATTTCAATAGGACCTTTATAATCATCGTTCACATGAATACTACAGTCAGTAAGCTCTTTTAAATGAATCGCAGGCATTGTCGGTGGAACGCTTTCACAGATAACAGGTTGACTCAATACTTGGAAATGACAGTTATAAGACCCATCGCAACTTGTCAAATATAAAGTAAACACATCATGCTTACACACTCCTGTATTTTCTCCACCGAACAGAGAATGTTGAAGATATTCCCAGCTTTCCCTTTTATATTTCATCTCTTTCGCAGTATTTTTTAAAATGTAAGAGCGCTGCGAAGCAGAGTCTATGATGGCTCTTGCCTTCCGTTTTCTCCCATCACCTCTGATTAAAACCGTTAATGTTAGTAACATAACACTAGGGCTTTTGGAGACATTCGCAAGTGCTTGATCCTCATTAGGAACATTATCTAACTCTGCAGTTTCGTTTCCGGTAGGTGAGAATTCTTGTTGCTTTATGTTATGACAGAGTAAAATATGATGTCTTTTTCCACAACCCAAACAAGTTACCCTTGAGTAGCATTTACGAACTTGATGACCCGGTTTTAAGCACAGAAAACAGCACCTTGATTTCTCTACGAGATTCTCTCTATCTTTCATCGCCATTTTTCATACCTTCAAACAGTCAGTGGAATTATGTAAACTGTGGCAAAATATGCACTGTCTCTGTTCCTTTGAAGAGGTTAAAAGATCAGCCGCACTAGCTATTTGACGAGTGTCCCCATATTTGTGCTTATTGATTCCAGCCCTCTTCTCCTTGTACAATTTAAAATTATGTTTGGTTTCAACTCCAAAATTTTGTGAGGCTAAAATTATACGCTCCTCTGCCTGTACTTCATCTTGAAGAAAATCAAGAATTGAATCGAGATCAGTCTTTGTTGTAATTTTTGTAGTATTTTGAACTTCCTCATCATGTGATCTACGACTTGTAGATCTATATCGTTCCCACGCTAGAAGCGTTTCCTCAGGTAAAGCAGACTCAACAAGTGGGAAAAGCATAGCCGCATATTTATCTCTAGTTACTCCTAATATCTCAAGCGCACGGAGCTTTGTTTCTAATAAATCATAAAGATTTCTCAAAGATTTTCTCATATTCTGCTTTTGAAGAACTAATGATAGAAGATCCCTAACATACACTTGTATAAGTAATTCTTCTCTGCCAAACGTAATTTTAATTGTTCGATAGCTTTATCGTAACTGTTTCCCCCGGGTGGAAAACTTTTAATTAAATCTTCGGCAACACTTCCCTTCTTCATACATTGGGATAGGTATGCAAACTTATCATGCGAATCTAAATTAAGGTCTTTATCGACTTTCTCAAATTGACCCCAAAATCTAAGCCAGTTCCTTAAATCTCCATTAAATGTAGGCAACTGTATTTTAGGGTAACGTAATAATGTTTTTTGCTGAGAAACGCTACAATTCGAAACAACGTCTTCTCTTTCAGAAAGCGAAAGTTGTTTCAACTTAAACTGCAAAAACCGCCAACGGTCTATATAACTTTCTGATTCATCGATCTCTTTCTCTATTACATCATCTTCAACGTCTTCAGAAAAAAGAAACTGCTTAACAATTTCTTCAGAATTTACCATTAGCGTAGCTTTTTCCTCAATAACTCTCAGTTTAATTACTTTATCGGAAATTTCTAAGTTTGCTTCTTCAGCATCAAACTCATTACATGCTTTACTAAACAGTCTCCTCTGCTGAGTTCTATTTTTCTTTGCTGCTTCCATAACAATTCCGAAAATAGTATAAACAATTCAGAAAGTAGGATAAACAAACAAAAACTCACTCATTAATCAGCAGTCGAGTCCTGTCGCGGACGCCAGATGTTCCGTTTTGGATATCGGAATCAGAAGTAATCCAGAGTGTAGTAAACTGTTCCATAAAAACGTCTTATGTCACAAGTACTCAAACAGTTTATTTACAATTCTCATACGTACACTCTGCTTTAAATCACAAAATAACACTCAGCAGCATTTATGGCGTAAAAATAATATACAATTTTCTCTAGCAAAATTCTAAAATCAACTCAAAAGCCATTCTCTGGAAAGTTTCTTTTGGGTGCGAAAATGCAGCGCCTAGGGGCACACTAGGTTGCTATAGAATTTCGGAGGTTGCTATAGATTCGCGGTCTTGGCTCAAAAACTTTTTTGGCATGGGAGCCAATTCGATTTAAGCCAATTTCGATTTTGGAATGCATTGTAGTGGTAAATCACGCCAGTCGCTCACGACGCTCGTCGCTCAGTGCCTGTCGGTGGATTTGATTACGCTCCTTGATATCGCGAAGCTTGCCTGGAATCGTTTATCCTTTTTTTACAAAATATTACGTTATTTTAAAAGTTATTTTGTTTATGGTATTCATTTTTGTGTAATATGTATTCCTTGTGTTTGTCAGTTCTCAAATTTTTTTACTATTTGCTTTTCATTTTGTTGTTTCCATTGTTCGTTTTCGTGAATTTTACTCTTGGTTGAATTATTTTATGAGTTCATATTGCATTTTAAAAATTGAGTGCAGTTTTCATTTCTGGTGCAGTCTTTTTTTTTTTTTCTTTGACTAGTTTCTGCCCTTCTCTTAGTTGCTCTTCCTGTCTGTAAATTGTCCAAAAATTGTAGTGTAACTATGAAGGTTTTAATTACTGGTGTGGATTCGATGGTCAAATACAGAGTAAAATCGGAAATCAGTATGGAAAAATCAGTATTTGCCATCACAATGACATGGTAATGTAATATATATTCTAGCTTTTCCAGGAATCACCATTGAGCGTGTAACAGAAAAGGTTTCATCTTTAAAAGAATCGTGACTTGATTCTGGTTCATGTAAGTACCAATAACACCTATATTGCCTTGAGAAATGCTTCTCAAAATTTGAGGACCTGTTGCAAAACATAATAAACTGTAATCAAGAGACGGGCATTGTGATTTCAGCTATATTATCTCCCGATAACTACCTCTCCCTTGAAAAGCAAGCTATGAGACCTTTTCTTCAGAAAGTGAACACAAAAAATTATCTTCTAAACCACAAGCTGTTTTTCTACTGCCAAAAGAAGCAAAATATTTTTTTTTGTAGATCCCAGTCATTTAGAAAGGTAGTATGGCACAAAAAATTATCTTCTAAACCACAGGCTATTTTTCTACTGCCAAAAGAAGCAAGATATTTCTTTTTGTAGATCCCAGTCATTTGGAAAGGTGGTACGACAAGGCCCGGTCACTTGGAAAGGTAGTATGGCAAGGCCCAGTCACTTGGAAAGGTAGTATGGCAAGGCTGCTCAGTTTACATCCCAATTCTTCATCTGAGAGTTTAATTCAACCTGTGATCCACCTGAGCCCAAGGCTGTTGAACTGAATTCTACAATTGTTACAGAAGGTTCTGTTCAATGCAGGTATTAATTTCTATAATATTGTACATCAAATATTATTAAATGTGTAACATTGTTTCCATATTCATTCTTTAGATGAGACTTGGATAACAAGTTCTTTTTTTTTCACTAAACTTCCTAGTTTTCAATGTAACAATATAGTCTTCCAACTTCCAGTAGTAAGAACCCTGGAGGTAGGATCACTGTTTTGTCAAAGCATTCCAGGATTGAGGAGTCTCAAATTTTCCTGACAGTGTTATTGATGGATTTTTATGATTCTTTCTGGCACGAATTCCTCAGCTGCCAGGTGCTTAGAAACATATTATATCTACAAGACTAATGAAATATTATCTCAATTGGCTGGAGAACAATTTCCCCATAATGAATATTTATTTATACCTTTAAATGAAAATAATCTGGGTTCTATTGGTTGGAAAAGTTTCATTTTTATGAACCCTGCTGTACAACTTCTGCTCAAAATTAGAAAGATTACAGATTTGATTTTTCCGTAATTGAATGTAAAGCTTTAAATCTTCTGGAAGATTGGTTGATTTCATGCCCTCCTCACTTTAACCAGACAGATAGAACTAAACTCTGTAGCTACTGATTACCCATCTAGCAATAAATTAATTTAATTAAATGTTGAGAATACAAGACAGCTTCTAGTTGTAAATATTTACTTCAATAATTTGCTTTGTCAAGATCATAAAATGTAATAAAACTTCAAGATTATTGAATTTTAAAAAAATTGTCGAGAAATATTTCAACTAAGCAGCAAATAAGTATGGATACAGTAATCTTGCATGTTCTTTAGTCTAGCTACTGCTAAGAATTAAAGTGGAAAATTCGATATGTAGCGATTTCAAAATATGCCAATCATTTGCATTGTGATGATTATAAGATGTAATGAGGTCAAGATTGTTGGATTAAATTGTCAAGAAATATTTCACATAAGTAGGAAGTGAATACGAATTATCTTAAAGTAATCTCAAACATTCATAATACTCACTACTGCTATGATTTTAAGTGGGAAATTTGAGATGTAGCCATTCAAGATATGCCCTTAAAATTCAGGTAGGTGAAAAACATGGCAACTACTTGAGTGTAATTATAAAAAAAAAATCTGTGTGTAAAAAGAAACGATTCTTGTTTTTAAAATTCTATTGGAAAAATTTGTATTTTTATGCAAGAGGAAACATAATTAATTTTTCTCTTTCAGGATAAGGGTAAACAGAATGAAATTTTCTTTTTCAGGATGCAACTCCAGAGCTTTGTATCATTGAATTTATGAATAATAAATTTCCTTTACGTAAGATGGCTAGTAAAAGATTTTGCAAATTCAGGAACAATTCACCTGAGCCTGTAAAGAATTTCCCTGCACCATGATTATAAATTCACATTGTTGACTTTTTCATTAAAACAACTGTTATGTTTCCAACTAAATGATGTTTGTTTTTGGTGATCATTTCATATGTCATCAATAATGAATTTCTTTTGGTTTAGATAATCATAATAGAAGTGCAACATTGATAAACATCTGATCATTTCACTCATTACATACTACTCGGCAAAATATTATTTCCTCATTTGGTTAAGGGAGCAGACAGCTTACTGATTATTATTAGTTGGTGGTATATTCGGTAGGTTTTATATTTTGCATTTAGCACCTTTTCAGAAATACAAAGGCAATAATGATTTATCACATAATAGTGCAAAGCTTCAAATTGAATAAGTTATTTTAGAAAGTAAACTTATAGCAGCTTTTGGCTACAGCCTCCCTAAATCTGCAACTGTATATAGCATGTGTTAAGCACAGTAATCAAATAATGAGTGTACCAAATTTGTTGTGAATTGGTCGAATTGTGATATATATATATATATATATCTTTAATATTTTATTCCAATTTGGATCACGGAATTGTTTTACCCCTCTCAAAACCTAAGAAAAATAGAACAGGGGTTAATATATAAGAGCCAATGTTTTCTACAGGATGAATGTACCTACCATATAGTTGGTGTGAATTATTCAGTGATCGTAAAAATAATCTAAAAATGTAATTCCCTTGAGGATTTCGAATTGTTTTTAAATCCCACTGAACACCTAGGTCAAATAGAACTGGGGTTAATATGTTGCCTACGTTACCCCCAGAGTTATGAAGAATAAGTGTTTTCCTAATTTGGAGTGGACTGGTCAAAACCGTGTAGATCTGTATAGAGGACAGAGAGACGTCAACTCTGCTGTATCCCCTTGAGGCATTATGCGACAAATTTATCTTGAAACATATTTTGCTTCTTATCTGAAACTGAAATGTTTATAATTAAATGGTAGTATATGGCAGAAATAAAATAAAAAAAGCTTACACTTTTGATTTGAGGAATTCAGATTTTTAAAAATTTAGTCACCTGCTAGCATGCTGTTAAAGAATTTTAAAGACAGGTATGTAACGAACCAGCTTTTGGTTTAATCACTCCTTAAAGGTCATTAGCATAAGTTTTTAGTATAAGACTGGTAAAAATGTTAATACTTTTAGGGTGGTGGAACGTCTCATTATCTTCAGTACTATAAAGTATAAATGTGCCAAATTTGGTGTGAATTAGTCAAACGGAGTAGATTTGTTTGGAAAATATACACAAACACATCCTTTTTTTTATATAAGTAGATTATAATCCCTTTTTTTTTTGCGTTTTGTGTTCAAACGGTGCTACGAGTTAAGAAACGATACAATTATTTAATCAGACCAAATTCTTCATTTTCAGAAATAACGAGAAATCGCGAGTTTTATAAGAACGCTTATGTAAGTCCTCCATTAACTTATGCCTCACTATCGGACAGGTAAGTGTTTAATATTGAAAAAACACCTTACATGCTTTCTTTGGGGTATGAATATGTTTTGCATCCACTAAATTATTAAATGTTTTATTTCTATTTCTTGAAAAATTGCGAGAAAATAATCAGTTTTATTTTCTTTGATTTCAGGTCATTATTGAATAGCCAGAAAGGCAGCTAACATGAAATTAAATATAAAATTGATTCCAAAACACTTTCTGTTACTTCAGAAGGAACGCCGCAACATGGAAGTAAAGCACATTCCACAAGTCTCAAATAGTTTTATAAACAGCACTGGTGTGTGTGTTTTGTTTTTTAAACCAAAAACCAGAACATTTTTGCGAGAATGAAACAAGAATTCGTCAATGAAAAAATTACAAATGTTTATGTCTAGAGTTTCATGACGACAATTAATTTGACAATTCATACACCCGAGAGAGATTTCGACAATTTGTATATGACATATGAACCTAATATGAGGTTAATTAATGTCTCACTTCAGCAACGCACTATTGGCGATGTTCCAGGAAAAATCCTAGGACAACGCTTCGTCCTTTTGAACCACGGTCAGAAGACAAGAACAACACCTAAGCTGGTACCTCATTCTCCAAACTAAGACACCATACCAATGTGAGGACATCTGAGGCCACAGATTTAACATGTACCAGCCCCTACGTTCGCTAGTCTTTAGTTGGATAGAGATTTGAACTCGCAACCCTCGGGTTGTTAATCCGCTTAGATCAAATCTGACCTGATGTTATTACGTCAACAGCAAGGATGCCTACCCTAGGGACCCTATCCCTTTGCCTCACCAATATCTTTATGGATGGATAGGTGGGTAGTTAATTAACGTCCCTCTGAAACAACTCAACGACCTATTGGCGACGGTCCGGCCGTTATCCCGAAGGAAAAGTCCAAGGATAACGCCTTGCAATGATGACAACACTTCAGCTGGCACCCCACTCTCTAAACTTCCATACCAAGCCAGGACATTTCAGCCACGATAGATTTAACGTGTAGATGACGGTCTGAGACTGGAACAAGTTTCGAATTCGCAGCTCAAAGTTTGCTAATCCGTTGCTTATCCAACAGGGCTACCTTTTATTGATGGGATCGGCCTCATCAAATTAATTATGAAATAAATGAGTATTGCAAATATACGGGTAATATGAATAGCCAAACATAGAGAAGACTTTACTCAATAGGTCGTAAAGCCATTGTATCCGGCGACAGCGGTACAAATTTAAGAGGTCCAAACTCCTTGCCCAATCCCAATATTTTTATAGTTTATGCAGAAAGGCATGGATAACATGGGTAGGGAGATGTACACACTCAACCCTTCTGGCGATTGCTCAATGAGGTACCTCGTTAGTAGCAAAACCGACGGACGAAAAATTTCATCATTGTAAGAAAAGTCTTCAGATCTTGATCTCCTATCCAAAAATATCGGTAATACAATATCTTGATTACAAGATAACTCGTTATTGGCACAATTGGTCAGCTCTTAATGGACGAGATATCTTGTCATTAGCAAAATTGATCAGCTCTTGATGGACGAGGTATCTTGACACTAGAAAAAGTGGTCAGCTGTTGAAGGCGTCATTTTCAAAATCTGTCAGTTTGTCAAATCTATCGTCATTGGCAAAATTAGTTAACTCTTGATGATGAACGAGATATCTCGTCGAAACCCCACCACACACACACTTGGAGGGTTAAACAAAAAATAACTACTATTGTCCCAGTAATTACTTAAAATGTTATATTGTACACACTCCCAGATCGTTTATTTGCACTGTTACTTGTTCAAATTTGTCATTGATAAAATTTGAATCCCATGCTTTTTCATGGGGTCGCCCTCAAGATGAGGCATCATAGGCTGTTTGCAATGAAATAGTATTGTGAGTAGAGCAAGAGCGTATCATTTCATATATGCTTTTCTTTGGTCTGTGTCTTTACCTTCAAATGTAAAATGTTAAATCTATAGGACCCCTTCAAACATTTTCAGCAGGTGTCAGGCCTTACTGTGTCATATTCAGTGGCCACACTTTCTACATAGCTTCACCTTACAAAATACATATATATATATATATATATATATATATATATATATATATTTGGGATTCCCTAATAATTTTCCCACGTTGGGACCATCCATCAACGTGTGCTACCCTTTAACTGTTACCTAAAGGTCAAGATAAAGGTATCTTGACTAGAAATAAACTAACTGCATCACTACTTCAAAATAAAAATCGAATTGATACTTATTTTCGATAACTCTCGAAGTTAAATATTCTGATTTCGATTTAATTTCTATTTATTCCATTGCTAATCCGATGTTCTTTCAGCTGTTCAAATGGAGAAGTTTACTTTTAACACTACTATGACGGCATCGAACATTTAAGTATTGCCGTTAAGGATTTGTTTTGATTTTTCAATACTTTGTCTGTGGACACTCTAAACAATGGCCATGAAGAAATGAAATCCAAAATAAACATCTTAGCTTGTCTAAGAAGCACTCCCCCAAACACTATAATTTTATACAAAAACAAATAGTGAAATCTGAGGGAGTGGGAAGGAAAATTTCCAATCACTGTCATTATATCTTCAAATATGCAACACTTTGATCCATTAATAGTATTTCTGTAGAAATTTCTTAAATTATCGAAATACTTTTTATTTTAAAATTGAATTCGAAGAACCTATTAGAATTGAATTTGAACAAATATAGTTTTGATATTTCATCAGTTCTGACACAGATTTATTGTGCCTCTTTTGTGTGTTCTGTGCCTATAGACTTCCTTTCCCTTCCATAGCCTTGAGTTCCACCGTGGCTTAGTAATTTACCCACTGTTCTTGTAAACTACGAGTTGTAGGCGGTGCTGGTTTGATTACTGTAACTTACTCCGGGAGTATTTCTTTCATCTGCATTTGTAAAAATTCACATGTACTTTCATTTATTTGATGTTGTCTGGACAAATATGATCCTTGCGTCTTAAAGCCCTAACATCCAATCCAATCCTCTTCCATTCATAAGCCAAAATTAAATAAAAACGAAATTTAATGCCCCATCTGTTTATATGTAACTGGTTTTATAATACAAAATTTTGTTAATTGATCACTACTATTGAAAACAGTCATAAAAATTAACTGTCCATTTTAGAAATTAAAAATTGACAGTATTATTTTTATTCAGTACAACCCAGTGTATAAACCATATGTATAATTATGTATAAAATTGATGTATACATAACAATTTTATGTTTTTATCTAACCGTTAGTTACATACGCTTCAGTTCGCATCGTACGTAGTTGAAAACGAGCAAGCAACTATAATAACCAGTTAACCACCAACCTAAATTCTAATCTAGTCTAGACGATCCCGGTGCAAAGCAGCAAATGCAACTAGAGCTAACAAAGACAGGAATGCCGGGATTGGGATCTTTATCTCTCCTAAGATCCGGACCCCTCACATAAGGGGGGGGGTCTCATTAGAGGACACGAAATTTGGAACTTCTGTGCAGGAAGAATGAGCTATTGCCTACGGGGATGGATGTCCGCAGCTGTCTTGACAAAAGGCTGGACGGCTGACCTAAGTAGACACTTTTCTGAGAAATCTTCTGTACCCCCATTGGGAAAGATTCCAATTGTACATCCGGTCGGTGCTACTGAGCCCTGAGGGGCATAACGTGAAAAATCAGGGCATACTCTGAATCAATTTTGGAGTGGAAAAGGAAAAGGAATGAACAAACATCAATTTAATTTATTTAGAGTGGATCTCGTTTGTTGAACAACTTTTTTTTCTGCGGTAGTCGTATCTGGGATTTGGAGTATAGCTTCGTTATTATGGTTGGAGAGTTTTGCGTAGAAATTGGTATTGAGTTTAATTATAAACTCTGATCTCGCGTACATATTTAGTTATTCCCTAATTTTTATATTGCGGTAGAATAATGGGCTGTCTGTAGCTATTCGAAGGGTGATGTTTTGGAGTGATGCTGTTCTTTCACGTGAGTTTCAGCGCAGGAAATCCCCATACAGGACTAGCGTAAGTGACCATTGGTAGCAACACGGAACTGCGAAATCGCGGTCACAAGGTAGAAACGAATGTCTCTGAGAAACTAATGCAAAGCACGTGCTAACAATGGAATGGATTTTTTTGTGTTTGCCTCACAACCGTCTGAGAAAATGTGCAAGAGCTTGACCGATTCGATGATTGTTGTTAAAATAATTTGACGTTACGTTTAATTTGAAAAAAGTAAATGTCTCAACAACTATCCATACTATACTTTCGTTCAATCGGAATAATTTTTAAGTTTAGTTTCTCTCGCATTTATTATTTGGAGCTGCTTTAGTTAAGGGGTAGAGACATCGCAAATTAATGACGTTTTATAGTATTTTTAAAAAAACTAAACTTACCGGAAGTAAGATTTTAAACAAATGTACAGAATCTTTAAGCAAAACTCAATGTGGAATAAAATCTCAAAACTAAATTTATAACTCAACGTCTGGGAAAATTACACAATTCTTTGTGAGTTTGCGTAATCAAGAACTGATCTAGTGTTGTCGAGTTCACGGGATGCCAAAACAAATTATCTGTCTTCTCATTGGAAATGTGTAACACGGCTAACCATGCGACTACGAGAAGGTTTTTAAAAGTATTAGAAACACACACACACACACACAGTTTCTTTATCATAGCCCGCCTTGTAGGGGCCGCGGTAACCTTGTTTGATAAGAGTCGCGGATTAGCAAACGGAGGGTTGGGAATTCCAACTAACTAAAAGACCGTCGTGCAGGTGGGGACTCGTGCACGTTAAAACTGTCGTGGCCTCAAATTTTCGAATTTTGGTTAGGTGTAAAACTTCGGAGAGTGGGTAAACTCAGGTGTTCACCTCGTCATCGGACCGTGGCTCAAAATTACCCAAGTATCGCCCTCGGATCTTTCCCTTTGCGATGGATCCCGGACTGTCGCCAATAACCCGTGTGTTTGTTGCTTCCAGTGCGAGGTAAATTCAACAACCAACCCCACACATTACAAAAAAATATTCCACGGCTTACAAAGCCTTGATTGTTTTAATTTAATAATATAAAAATAACAAACCAATACTAGAAGGAGACCCCCCGACTATACTGTAATATGCCGCCTTTCTGTATGATAAAAGAAACCTTGGCTCATAATTTAATAATTCACCTCCCCTCAGTCCCCTTTCCATAGAAATTTATGAATGGTTTAAACATGTCCATCCTAACCACAGGGTTAGTTTGTAAAGTTTCTCTCGCCTTTATTATTTGAAGTTGCTTTAGTTAATGGGTAGAGGCATCACAAACAACAATTAATGACGTTTTATAGTATTTTTTAAACAAACTAAACTTACCGGGTATGAGATTTCAAACAAATGTTCAAAATCTCTAAGCACTACTCTAATGTGGAATAATATCTCAAAACTAAACTTATTAATCAACGTCTGAAAAATTACACAATTCTTTGTGTGTGTGCGTAAATGAGAACTGATCTAGTGTCGGCGAGTAATGAAGGAGCGTAACTGTATCGGAAATTGGAATAATCCCTTATCCACGCACGTCTTCTTTGTCCTTGGTTCGAATCCCGGTCTAGGAAGAGATGTTCATAATATTTCGGAAGAGTGTTGAAACACAAAGTGTAAACACATGAATTTTATTATTTGATAAACAAAATGGAGCTAGCTTTCTTATGAATTCTTCGTGGGGAAAAATGATAGTCCCAATGCCATATTTCGTGTAGTGTTTTGTTTTTTTCACATCACACTTTCTCACGTTCTTCTCAAGAGAATGCACGATAACTATGACACACTTTACTGTTCTCTCATTTGAATGTCCCCAAACAGACACAAACCAAAAGGAAAGCCTCCGAAGAAGCCTTTGGTTGGTTCTAGTTTCGAACTCCAAACCTTTTGATTGCTAATCCGCTCCTCTAGCAAACAGGCTATCACGGCCCTTCGGTGATGATATAAATTCGGTTTTAAATTTTTTGCTCTATTTACAGAATGGGCACATTAATTAATCTTTCTTTTCCCATAGTATTAATTTTTTACAAGCTTTAAAACAAAAAACGATCTCTCTCCTAACGCCCATCAAATAAGGGAACTGTTAAAAAAAATTTTAATAATATTTCAACATTCGCAACTGTGCAAAACATTTCTTTGAAGGCTCGATAGATGTCTGGTGTGCTTTTTATGGTCTCCTCGTTTTCCTTTTAGAAATATTAAAAACTTGTCAACTTCATCTTCAAAAGTACTACCATCAATGCATTTTTGTAAATTATATATTTTTATAGTTTTTTATCCAACTTCCAGTTAAAGCCTCTTTTACATCTATGGTTGAAACGAAGTTTTACAGCTAATACAGCATCTGCCCCTCTTGCTGATCATCTCGTATATTAGAAACTCTTTTCACTGAACTTATAGAAGCACATTGTAAAGACGCTGTCACATCTTTCCTCGAACACTAATGAATAGACATTTTAAGACCTCGTGGGCCACTTCGTAATCCGGGGCCCTACGCGGCCGCTTAGTCCGCGTACCGCTTAATCCGCCTCTGACTTCTCCACAAAGGAAATAAATATAGTTTTGATATTTATTGTTTTAAAATTTTATTTATGGATTATTGACGATTATATTTTCTATGAATCGCTAAACAAGACTCCAATAACTCAAGAATTCAACACACACACACACTTCAATGGAAACCTCTCGAAACTCTAGTACTCCTCACAATATGTCTTGGCGATACTTTCGAAATAATAGATACAACCTGTGCTTCATTTCTATTCTTCTCTTCAAATTTGTTTTAATTAAAATACTTTCCACTACGCCACATTAGGTATTCTGTGGAAATTGTGATAAGCCCCTTTAAACTTAAAGTTAATTGTAGAATATTTCCATTCACGGTCTAAGAACTCTTCCTGCGGTTTGGTTGCTCTAATTTGTAGTTTTTCATAAAAACTCTAGTTATGTTCCCCTTAGTACTCGTACTCATGCACTTTTCAAACAATACTGTAGTTAATTATTTCCAATTAGTATAGTTGTCCTTTTATATTTCACAAGGGATCTGCATATGGTGAGTAAAGGTTAACAACTACGATGACCCTGATTTTTTTAAAAGAATAAATCCTCTACGTAATCTGTAGTTACAAACTGGTTGTTTTAAAATAAAATAGTATGTCCTTAATAGAGTGTTAATCGCGTTCAATGAATTGTTAGTTCAATACATACTCAAATATGTGTAAACATAACTAAATAACATCTTTGTGCTACGCTAATTAAACACAAGAACTTAGCGCATAGGAATTATAATCTATTTATATGATGCACAAAAGATGCTCTATTTTTTTATTAAATACAGCAATAAAATCAAATAAAAAAAGTCATGCTATGTTTTCAACGATTCTTATTTTCAAATCATATTAAATTTTATCGTGAAAAAAACGAATACTACACTGTTGAATAGCGAACAATCGCCTTTCACAAAGCAAATCCCTTGAGGATAGACAGATGCCTGGTAAAACCGCGAAACAGGGTTTATGGCAAAACAGTAGTTATAGAAAACTACAATGTATAGCTACCAGCCAAAATCATAAAAGGGTATGAAAACTTTTTCTGGACCCGAGACCTTTTATAGCCCGTCGGTCAAAAAGGTAAGAAAAATTATTTGACAAATTTTTGTCTTATCTGATCTATTATCAAAGGTCAAAAAAGGTTTTATTTTTTCCCGACGGAATATAAAAGGCCAAGCTTGACATGAATCTGGACCAGGCCCGCCGCTAACTGTTTGAACGCCTGTGTGCAATACCAATTACGCCGCCTCCTGTGTGATTGTGACGTCATGTCGATTGGATTTCTTCGCAATTCGAATTTGGCCGCATCTGGCAATGACGAGGCCATCACGGCGTTGCTCGTGGTGTTGGTTTACCAAATGGGAATTCGTAGCAATCAAAGGGGGTTAGCGAGCAGTGGTCTCACCTGACCCCACGAAAAGAACTGTCACGGGCAACGCAATGCTGGCCAAGCAGTGGCTAGTTACCATATAAATATTGATCTACAGAAATTGAACTCGTCTTGAATTTATGCTATCAGCGATAAGTAGGCTTTTCAAGTTTACGAGTAATAATCCACCCACTTAATCGCGTAATTGAGTCTGTAAAAAGTTTATAGAAATTCCGTATAAATGAACTGTAAAATTAAATTTGTATTTCTAAAATACATAGAGTTTTGGCTCAGATGTTTTGTAAGAATTTTGTATAGCCTGTGTACTGACTACGGAACCCTACACTGTGCGTGGTCAGACACGAACTTGGCCGGGTTTTTATTTCAAATTTCGTAAATATTTAATTGGGTATATGTGCTACAAACAGATGATTACTAGGCGCAGCAATTATTATGATAAGCCGATAAATAAACGTAGGTACCAAAATTTTGCACTGACATATGATACATTGAATTATAATCACACTAACCAAGTTAAAATATCCTTAATTACACCTAGACCAACGTCAGACGAAGATTAACAAAATAATTGCAACGTGTGCGATAGTACTGTTCGAATGCGTGTGTAAACTGAAACGAAGCTCTGTGGGGATTCCTAGACTTTTCTAGACAGGGAGGTTTCAACCAGATTTCGCTTTAAGACGGGAGAAATGGAAGAATAGATTTCCCCCTTTGTTGCGCGCATCCGGTCCTTATCTTTACTATGGTCAGGTCCCCTGAGGTAATTGGAACCGCGGACGGCCCGTTCGTGTCTCCCTACGTGGAGAGTGGAAAGGGACACCTCTTCCAAATTCCCAGTTCTGAGAAATTTCCGTTTTCATACTGCCATTGTAATCTTTCTCAAGAGCGCTGCAACACGCGACAGGTTTTGTAAACCCCTCTCCAAGGACGATGGTTTTATTGTCCTACGGAGGGGCACATCCTGTCAATTGGAATTTGGAGAATAGATACTTTGAATTTTGGAAAGTGATTGCGAAACATAATGGATCAAGAAACTGCTTTACAGCTGAGGCTACTTAATAGTTTTAAAAATTAGTCCACAAATTATTCAGAAATAATTTGCTGCTGACCTCTAGCGGTGACCCCAGAGATCCACGAAAAAGATACACGCCAAACAAGAGGTTGGATAGGAAATGAGTGACCGAAATATAGGAGAGTCTCGTCTGTTTGGGAAAAAGTAGAGTGGCCGAAATTTTTCGGATACCCGTACTCTAAAGATTTTGCCAGTTTTGTCATGGCGGAGCCCCTTAGTAATATAAAATAAAATAGTAATTGCGTGCCGGTCAGATTTTTTCCTCAATGCGATGACACTTCTTATGCTAAAGGTGGGTATTATGACAATGACTTTGAATATTACGTGATCGATCGCTAGATTTGCCCCCACCTGGACGTGCGGTCTACGCCCGCTTACGGCGGGCCTGATCTGGACACGGACCACCTGAGTCACCAATCGCTTGACATGGGTGAAAACAAAAGTAGAGAGTGCATTGGGGTTGGTGCACGTTAAATCTGTAGGTGTCAATTGAATGGGAAAGATACCGACCCATTTTGATGAAGCCAGTGGCCTCGAATTCAATTTCCGACCCAGCCAATTAATCCTACAGACGGTGTTCAGATTCTGCGATTGAAAAGGTTAACATAATGTTCTTCGCACCAAGATTGACTACGTTTCATCAGCATCCCTTTTAGAAAACTAGAGTTTCACTGCATCAGTAACCCTTTGCAGCCATTCCCATGTGTTCTTTTTAAACAATATTTGCTCAATGAGTGTATCATAATTTGTTCAAAGCGTTGATAGACAGGAATGAAAAAGATACCGGCCTCGAATTCGATCCACTAAATAATCCGATGAAGGGGTCTGCGATTGAAAATGAAATTTCAATTGGCTCATTCGATCGACATCCTGAAGTTTTTAACTAAACGTTTTTCTCACGCATCAAGCAAACTCAGGCACCGCATGGTACCAAGTCTCTGAAAAGGTAGGTATGCCCTTTCCAAGTCGGCCATTTGCGATTGGTCATCCGAAAACATTGGCATTGAAAACATTCAACACACAAAATTATGATTTTATTTTTTAATTAACGTCACATTGGAGCAACACAACGGGCTATTGGTGACGGTCCGGTATCAACTCCGAAAGAAAGAGGGGTCTGATGACACCACCTTGTTATTTAGAACCATGGTCGGATGACGAGGATATACCTCAGCTGGCACCAGACAATTTCCACATTGTCATCTGACCGTGGTTCAGATTTACGTGGTGTTGTACTCGAATCTTTCCCGTCCACATTGATCCTGGACCGTCGTCAATAGTCTGCTGTGTTGCTCCAGTGAGATGTTAATTAAAATACATACCTTCCAACTTTCCACGCCAAAGTGACGATATTTGAGACCACGACAGATTTAACCTGCACCCCCCCCCCTTTGTACAGTATGGGCCGACCAACCGGTATAGTGGTTAAGGTGTTAGCCTCTGGATCGGAAGTTCCTGGTTTAAATCCGGGTCCGGGCATGGATGTTTGTAAGCGTATGGTTTAGAGGCGGCTGGTGCACCTTACATCTGTCATGGCCGAAAGTCCTCCCGTTGGGTTGGTGTGGAAGTTCGGAGAGTGATGTGCCAGCTCAGGTGTTGCCTCGTCATCTGAACGTGGTTCAAAATTACGAAGTGTTGTCCTCGGATCTTTCATTTAAAGTATTAATCCCAGACCGTCGTCAATAGCCCGTTGTGTTGCTCTAGTTCGACGTTATTTAAAATTACCTCACCTTACTTTGTACAAGATGGTTTTTGTTGGATTCGAACACGCAACCTTCAAAAATTATGTGTACAAATTTATTGTGAATTGGTTAAATTGTGATAGAGATACTGAACATTATTTCTATTTAGATCTCGGATCTTCCCCTTCGGTATTGATCCTGGATCGTCGTCAATAGCCCGTTGTGTTGCTCTAGTTCGATGTTACTTTAAATATGTAACTACTTACCTATTTGGATTATGAATTGTTTTTACCTCCCTCTCGTCCCAAGACAAATAGAGGGTTCATACATAGCCTGTTTCTCGCAGGATTCTAAAGAATGAATGTATAAATTTGGTCTGGCATCGTTAAAATACTCAATATTATTAATATAGAGATTTCGTATTGTTTTTAACCTCTCTGCACGCACAAGAGAAATATAATGGGGGTTATTATGTAGCCTATATTACTCGCAGGGTTCTAAAGAGCAAGTATAGCAAATTTGGTGTGGATTGGTCAAACGGTGTAGATTTGTATAGAGAACAGAGAAACGAGAATTGGTTTATGTATTTAATAGTTTTGTAATATAGATTATAGAGACAACTAAGAAGTGGTTTTATATATAGAACTGGTTTTAGATTATTAAAAAGTTAATCGATATTTTACTATTTGTAATTTGATTCAAGTTAAATTTATGGGCTCATGTTTAATACATTTTAATTTCTTGATTATGCATAACTTTTATTTTCGACTTCGAGGTTATGCATCGCATTTTTATTTAATGTTTCATTAATTATTTTGTTCAGAGATTAGATTTTAGAGAGTTGGTATCTGATCATGACCTTATTGCCTCTCCTTGTTCTAGAATAGGTGCTTTTTATGAAGACTAGATAATTTATTTTTATGATAACGGCAAATATTTAAACTATCAAAAAATATTGTTCACATGAAAATAAAGATATTTATTAATTTATACTATGTAAATATACACTGGAAAATGAATTGAATTTTACATTGGACATTTAATCTCGGAATTTGTGAAAACAATTTGAATCAATTTAAAACGCCATAAAAAGTTAATTATTCGACCGCTTAGTACTTTTCAATCAATGGAGGTTTGACCATTTCTGTCTGAATAATGACTATCTCCGTAATTCGTTATATTTGTGGAAAATGTGTATGAAATATTAAAACTCCAACTTTTGATACATTAAATTTATCTATTTTATGCTAAAATTCCTGTGTCTAAACTCAAAACTTATAAATAATTATAATTAATAACGTTTGAAATATTTGTTATATGACCAGCTAACACTAATGTTATGCAAAATTTGAGACACGACATTTGAAATTGTCAGTACTAATTCATCAATTCTAAATGTAATTACAAAACGCGAATACACCAGTAAATGAATTTTCGACATATTTATTAATTTTATCTCAGTAAATAATGCATTCCCAAATATGTGAAGACAGTTTAAAATAGTTCAAATTCAATGCAATACAAAATAGTTTCGAAAACGATAAGCCCGCTATGTTAGAATTTTAAACGTTCAAACAGTTTTATTTGTCCGAAAAACACTTGATAAAATTTTTCTTTCTTATCAGTCAAAAATCTTGCGAGGGCTGGAAATATTCCTGTTTTCATACCCGTGACAAAATCTGATGTCACTGCTTCTTGCAAAAAATTGGTTTTAGTGTTTTTCCCTTCATGTAAATTTATCTTTGAAATTAAAAAAAAAAAAGGAATTGCATGTTTTACAATCAAGAAAGTTTTTGGACAGCTAACAATCAAAATTAAGCCAATTTTGTCAGCATTTATTCTGAGCAAAGTGGATTTTGTATTTTGATCAATCAGGGGGGGTCGTAGCATTTTGTCCACTCCACAATTTAAAAAGATGGAGAGCTGTACAGTTTCTCCTTTTCAACACATGAACCCACACAATGCTACAAATAAATGATGCAACACTACCCCGATGGTGCGTCCCCACTCCCCTGAAATTCTTCCTATTTCGAAAGACGGGGAAAATATGACACACTAATGACTTCCATGAGAAAACGTCTCAAAGAAGCCAAAGCCATAAGATGCGCCAAAGTATTTGCCAAGGAAGCGATAACTAATGAAATATGATAGTTGCAAATAGCGATAACTCGCCAGAAAAAATTACCATGAACACACACTAATTACCCTCCTCGGGCGCTGCATTTCGCACCCGCTCGATAGATTACATTCTCTGCGTATATCACAAAAACTAGTAATCTATCGAGCGGGTGCGAAATGCAGCGCCCGAGGAGGGTAATTAGTGTGTGTTCATGGTAATTTTTTCTGGCGAGTTATCGCTATTTGCAACTATCATATTTCATTAGTTATCGCTTCCTTGGCATATACTTTGGCGCATCTTATGGCTTTGGCTTCTTTGAGACGTTTTCTCATGGAAGTCATTAGTGTGTCATATTTTCCCCGTCTTTCGAAATAGGAAGAATTTCAGGGGAGTGGGGACGCACCATCGGGGTAGTGTTGCATCATTTATTTGTAGCATTGTGTGGGTTCATGTGTTGAAAAGGAGAAACTGTACAGCTCTCCATCTTTTTAAATTGTGGAGTGGACAAAATGCTACGACCCCCCCTGATTGATCAAAATACAAAATCCACTTTGCTCAGAATAAATGCTGACAAAATTGGCTTAATTTTGATTGTTAGCTGTCCAAAAACTTTCTTGATTGTAAAACATGCAATTCCTTTTTTTTTTTAATTTCGAAGATAAATTTACATGAAGGGAAAAACACTAAAACCAATTTTTTGCAAGAAGCAGTGACATCAGATTTTGTCACGGGTATGAAAACAGGAATATTTCCAGCCCTCGCAAGATTTTTGACTGATAAGAAAGAAAAATTTTATCAAGTGTTTTTCGGACAAATAAAACTGTTTGAACGTTTAAAATTCTAACATAGCGGGCTTATCGTTTTCGAAACTATTTTGTATTGCATTGAATTTGAACTATTTTAAACTGTCTTCACATATTTGGGAATGCATTATTTACTGAGATAAAATTAATAAATATGTCGATTATTCATTTACTGGTGTATTCGCGTTTTGTAATTACATTTAGAATTGATGAATTAGTACTGACAATTTCAAATGTCGTGTCTCAAATTTTGCATAACATTAGTGTTAGCTGGTCATATAACAAATATTTCAAACGTTATTAATTATAATTATTTATAAGTTTTGAGTTTAGACACAGGAATTTTAGCATAAAATAGATAAATTTAATGTATCAAAAGTTGGAGTTTTAATATTTCATACACATTTTCCACAAATATAACGAATTACGGAGATAGTCATTATTCAGACTGAAATGGTCAAACCTCCATTGATTGAAAAGTACTAAGCGGTCGAATAATTAACTTTTTATGGCGTTTTAAATTGATTCAAATTGATTTCACAAATTCCGAGATTAAATGTCCAATGTAAAATTCAATTCATTTTCCAGTGTATATTTACATAGTATAAATTAATAAATATCTTTATTTTCATGTGAACAATATTTTTTGATAGTTTAAATATTTGCCTTTATCATAAAAATAAGTTATCTAGTCTTCATAAAAAGCACCTATTCTAGAACAAGGAGAGGCAATAAGGTCATGATCAGATACCAACTCTCTAAAATCTAATCTCTGAACAAAATAATTAATGAAACATTAAATAAAAATGCGATGCATAACCTCGAAGTCGAAAATAAAAGTTATGCATAATCAGGAAATTAAAATGTATTAAACCTGAGCCCATAAATTTAACTTGAATCAAATTACAAATAGTAAAATATCGATTAACTTATTAATAATCTAAAACCAGTTCTATATATAAAACCACTTCTTAGTTGTCTCTATAATCTATATTACAAAACTATTAAATACATAAACCAATTCTCGTTTCTCTGTTCTCTATACAAATCTACACCGTTTGACCAATCCACACCAAATTTGCTATACTTGCTCTTTAGAACCCTGCGAGTAATATAGGCTACATAATAACCCCCATTATATTTCTCTTGTGCGTGCAGAGAGGTTAAAAACAATACGAAATCTCTATATTAATAATATTGAGTATTTTAACGATGCCAGACCAAATTTATACATTCATTCTTTAGAATCCTGCGAGAAACAGGCTATGTATGAACCCTCTATTTGTCTTGGGACGAGAGGGAGGTAAAAACAATTCATAATCCAAATAGGTAAGTAGTTACATATTTAAAGTAACATCGAACTAGAGCAACACAACGGGCTATTGACGACGATCCAGGATCAATACCGAAGGGGAAGATCCGAGATCTAAATAGAAATAATGTTCAGTATCTCTATCACAATTTAACCAATTCACAATAAATTTGTACACTTAATTTTTGAAGGTTGCGTGTTCGAATCCAACAAAAACCATCTTGTACAAAGTAAGGTGAGGTAATTTTAAATAACGTCGAACTAGAGCAACACAACGGGCTATTGACGACGGTCTGGGATTAATACTTTAAATGAAAGATCCGAGGACAACACCTCGTAATTTTGAACCACGTTCAGATGACGAGGCAACACCTGAGCTGGCACATCACTCTCCGAACTTCCACACCAACCCAACGGGAGGACTTTCGGCCATGACAGATGTAAGGTGCACCAGCCGCCTCTAAACCATACGCTTACAAACATCCATGCCCGGACCCGGATTTAAACCAGGAACTTCCAATCCAGAGGCTAACACCTTAACCACTATACCGGTTGGTCGGCCCATACTGTACAAAGGGGGGGGGGGTGCAGGTTAAATCTGTCGTGGTCTCAAATATCGTCACTTTGGCGTGGAAAGTTGGAAGGTATGTATTTTAATTAACATCTCACTGGAGCAACACAGCAGACTATTGACGACGGTCCAGGATCAATGTGGACGGGAAAGATGCGAGTACAACACCACGTAAATCTGAACCACGGTCAGATGACAATGTGGAAATTGTCTGGTGCCAGCTGAGGTATATCCTCGTCATCCGACCATGGTTCTAAATAACAAGGTGGTGTCATCAGACCCCTCTTTCTTTCGGAGTTGATACCGGACCGTCACCAATAGCCCGTTGTGTTGCTCCAATGTGACGTTAATTAAAAAATACCATCATAATTTTGTGTGTTGAATGTTTTCAATGCCAATGTTTTCGGATGACCAATCGCAAATGGCCGACTTGGAAAGGGCATACCTACCTTTTCAGAGCCTTGGTACCATGCGGTGCCTGAGTTTGCTTGATGCGTGAGAAAAACGTTTAGTTAAAAACTTCAGGATGTCGATCGAATGAGCCAATTGAAATTTCATTTTCAATCGCAGACCCCTTCATCGGATTATTTAGTGGATCGAATTCGAGGCCGGTATCTTTTTCATTCCTGTCTATCAACGCTTTGAACAAATTATGATACACTCATTGAGCAAATATTGTTTAAAAAGAACACATGGGAATGGCTGCAAAGGGTTACTGATGCAGTGAAACTCTAGTTTTCTAAAAGGGGATGCTGATGAAACGTAGTCAATCTTGGTGCGAAGAACATTATGTTAACCTTTTCAATCGCAGAATCTGAACACCGTCTGTAGGATTAATTGGCTGGGTCGGAAATTGAATTCGAGTGTTTTGGCTTCATCAAAATGGGTCGGTATCTTTCCCATTCAATTGACACCTACAGATTTAACGTGCACCAACCCCAATGCACTCTCTACTTTTGTTTTCACCCATGTCAAGCGATTGGTGACTCAGGTGGTCCGTGTCCAGATCAGGCCCGCCGTAAGCGGGCGTAGACCGCACGTCCAGGTGGGGGCAAATCTAGCGATCGATCACGTAATATTCAAAGTCATTGTCATAATACCCACCTTTAGCATAAGAAATGTCATCGCATTGAGGGAAAAATCTGACCGGCACGCAATTACTATTTTATTTTATATTACTAAGGGGCTCCGCCATGACAAAACTGGCAAAATCTTTAGAGTACGGGTATCCGAAAAATTTCGGCCACTCTACTTTTTCCCAAACAGACGAGACTCTCCTATATTTCGGTCACTCATTTCCTTTCCAACCTCTCGTTTGGCGTGTATCTTTTTCGTGGATCTCTGGGGTCACCGCTAGAGGTCAGCAGCAAATTATTTCTGAATAATTTGTGGACTAATTTTTAAAACTATTAAGTAGCCTCAGCTGTAAAGCAGTTTCTTGATCCATTATATTTCGCAATCACTTTCCAAAATTCAAAGTATCCATTCTCCAAATTCCAATTGACAGGATGTGCCCCTCCGTAGGACAATAAAACCATCGTCCTTGGAGAGGGGTTTACAAAACCTGTCGCGTGTTGCAGCGCTCTTGAGAAAGATTACAATGGCAGTATGAAAACGGAAATTTCTCAGAACTGGGAATTTGGAAGAGGTGTCCCTTTCCACTCTCCACGTAGGGAGACACGAACGGACCGTCCGCGGTTCCAATTACCTCAGGGGACCTGACCATAGTAAAGATAAGGACCGGATGCGCGCAACAAAGGGGGAAATCTATTCTTCCATTTCTCCCGTCTTAAAGCGAAATCTGGTTGAAACCTCCCCGTCTAGAAAAGTCTAGGAATCCCCACAGAGCTTCGTTTCAGTTTACACACGCATTCGAACAGTACTATCGCACACGTTACAATTATTTTGTTAATCTTCGTCTGACGTTGGTCTAGGTGTAATTAAGGATATTTTAACTTGGTTAGTGTGATTATAATTCAATGTATCATATGTCAGTGCAAAATTTTGGTACCTACGTTTATTTATCGGCTTATCATAATAATTGCTGCGCCTAGTAATCATCTGTTTGTAGCACATATACCCAATTAAATATTTACGAAATTTGAAATAAAAACCCGGCCAAGTTCGTGTCTGACCACGCACAGTGTAGGGTTCCGTAGTCAGTACAGGCTATACAAAATTCTTACAAAACATCTGAGCCAAAACTCTATGTATTTTAGAAATACAAATTTAATTTTACAGTTCATTTATACGGAATTTCTATAAACTTTTTACAGACTCAATTACGCGATTAAGTGGGTGGATTATTACTCGTAAACTTGAAAAGCCTACTTATAGCTGATAGCATAAATTCAAGACGAGTTCAATTTCTGTAGATCAATATTTATATGGTAACTAGCCACTGCTTGGCCAGCATTGCGTTGCCCGTGACAGTTCTTTTCGTGGGGTCAGGTGAGACCACTGCTCGCTAACCCCCTTTGATTGCTACGAATTCCCATTTGGTAAACCAACACCACGAGCAACGCCGTGATGGCCTCGTCATTGCCAGATGCGGCCAAATTCGAATTGCGAAGAAATCCAATCGACATGACGTCACAATCACACAGGAGGCGGCGTAATTGGTATTGCACACAGGCGTTCAAACAGTTAGCGGCGGGCCTGGTCCAGATTCATGTCAAGCTTGGCCTTTTATATTCCGTCGGGAAAAAATAAAACCTTTTTTGACCTTTGATATTAGATCAGATAAGACAAAAATTTGTCAAATAATTTTTCTTACCTTTTTGACCGACGGGCTATAAAAGGTCTCGGGTCCAGAAAAAGTTTTCATACCCTTTTATGATTTTGGCTGGTAGCTATACATTGTAGTTTTCTATAACTACTGTTTTGCCATAAACCCTGTTTCGCGGTTTTACCAGGCATCTGTCTATCCTCAAGGGATTTGCTTTGTGAAAGGCGATTGTTCGCTATTCAACAGTGTAGTATTCGTTTTTTTCACGATAAAATTTAATATGATTTGAAAATAAGAATCGTTGAAAACATAGCATGACTTTTTTTATTTGATTTTATTGCTGTATTTAATAAAAAAATAGAGCATCTTTTGTGCATCATATAAATAGATTATAATTCCTATGCGCTAAGTTCTTGTGTTTAATTAGCGTAGCACAAAGATGTTATTTAGTTATGTTTACACATATTTGAGTATGTATTGAACTAACAATTCATTGAACGCGATTAACACTCTATTAAGGACATACTATTTTATTTTAAAACAACCAGTTTGTAACTACAGATTACGTAGAGGATTTATTCTTTAAAAAAAATCAGGGTCATCGTAGTTGTTAACCTTTACTCACCATATGCAGATCCCTTGTGAAATATAAAAGGACAACTATTCTAATTGGAAATAATTAACTACAGTATTGTTTGAAAAGTGCATGAGTACGAGTACTAAGGAACATAACTAGAGTTTTTATGAAAAACTACAAATTAGAGCAACCAAACCGCAGGAAGAGTTCTTAGACGTGAATGGAAATATTCTACAATTAACTTTAAGTTTAAAGGGGCTTATCACAATTTCCACAGAATACCTAATGTGGCGTAGTGGAAAGTATTTTAATTAAAACAAATTTGAAGAGAAGAATAGAAATGAAGCACAGGTTGTATCTATTATTTCGAAAGTATCGCCAAGACATATTGTGAGGAGTACTAGAGTTTCGAGAGGTTTCCATTGAAGTGTGTGTGTGTGTTGAATTCTTGAGTTATTGGAGTCTTGTTTAGCGATTCATAGAAAATATAATCGTCAATAATCCATAAATAAAATTTTAAAACAATAAATATCAAAACTATATTTATTTCCTTTGTGGAGAAGGAAATCCGCGTAGGGCCCCGGATTACGAAGTGGCCCACGAGGTCTTAAAATGTCTATTCATTAGTGTTCGAGGAAAGATGTGACAGCGTCTTTACAATGTGCTTCTATAAGTTCAGTGAAAAGAGTTTCTAATATACGAGATGATCAGCAAGAGGGGCAGATGCTGTATTAGCTGTAAAACTTCGTTTCAACCATAGATGTAAAAGAGGCTTTAACTGGAAGTTGGATAAAAAACTATAAAAATATATAATTTACAAAAATGCATTGATGGTAGTACTTTTGAAGATGAAGTTGACAAGTTTTTAATATTTCTAAAAGGAAAACGAGAGGAGACCATAAAAAGCACACCAGACATCTATCGAGCCTTCAAAGAAATGTTTTGCACAGTTGCGAATGTTGAAATATTATTAAAATTTTTTTTAACAGTTCCCTTATTTGATGGGCGTTAGGAGAGAGATCGTTTTTTGTTTTAAAGCTTGTAAAAAATTAATACTATGGGAAAAGAAAGATTAATTAATGTGCCCATTCTGTAAATAGAGCAAAAAATTTAAAACCGAATTTATATCATCACCGAAGGGCCGTGATAGCCTGTTTGCTAGAGGAGCGGATTAGCAATCAAAAGGTTTGGAGTTCGAAACTCGAACCAACCAAAGGCTTCTTCGGAGGCTTTCCTTTTGGTTTGTGTCTGTTTGGGGACATTCAAATGAGAGAACAGTAAAGTGTGTCATAGTTATCGTGCATTCTCTTGAGAAGAACGTGAGAAAGTGTGATGTGAAAAAAACAAAACACTACACGAAATATGGCATTGGGACTATCATTTTTTCCCACGAAGAATTCATAAGAAAGCTAGCTCCATTTTGTTTATGAAATAATAAAATTCATGTGTTTTCACTTTGTGTTTCAACACTCTTCCGAAATATTATGAACATCTCTTCCTAGACCGGGATTCGAACCAAGGACAAAGAAGACGTGCGTGGATAAGGGATTATTCCAATTTCCGATACAGTTACGCTCCTTCATTACTCGCCGACACTAGATCAGTTCTCATTTACGCACACACACAAAGAATTGTGTAATTTTTCAGACGTTGATTAATAAGTTTAGTTTTGAGATATTATTCCACATTAGAGTAGAGTGCTTAGAGATTTTGAACATTTGTTTGAAATGTCATACCCGGTAAGTTTAGTTTGTTTAAAAAATACTATAAAACGTCATTAATTGTTGTTTGTGATGCCTCTACCCATTAACTAAAGCAACTTCAAATAATAAAGGCGAGAGAAACTTTACAAACTAACCCTGTGGTTAGGATGGACATGTTTAAACCATTCATAAATTTCTATGGAAAGGGGACTGAGGGGAGGTGAATTATTAAATTATGAGCCAAGGTTTCTTTTATCATACAGAAAGGCGGCATATTACAGTATAGTCGGGGGGTCTCCTTCTAGTATTGGTTTGTTATTTTTATATTATTAAATTAAAACAATCAAGGCTTTGTAAGCCGTGGAATATTTTTTTGTAATGTGTGGGGTTGGTTGTTGAATTTACCTCGCACTGGAAGCAACAAACACACGGGTTATTGGCGACAGTCCGGGATCCATCGCAAAGGGAAAGATCCGAGGGCGATACTTGGGTAATTTTGAGCCACGGTCCGATGACGAGGTGAACACCTGAGTTTACCCACTCTCCGAAGTTTTACACCTAACCAAAATTCGAAAATTTGAGGCCACGACAGTTTTAACGTGCACGAGTCCCCACCTGCACGACGGTCTTTTAGTTAGTTGGAATTCCCAACCCTCCGTTTGCTAATCCGCGACTCTTATCAAACAAGGTTACCGCGGCCCCTACAAGGCGGGCTATGATAAAGAAACTGTGTGTGTGTGTGTGTGTTTCTAATACTTTTAAAAACCTTCTCGTAGTCGCATGGTTAGCCGTGTTACACATTTCCAATGAGAAGACAGATAATTTGTTTTGGCATCCCGTGAACTCGACAACACTAGATCAGTTCTTGATTACGCAAACTCACAAAGAATTGTGTAATTTTCCCAGACGTTGAGTTATAAATTTAGTTTTGAGATTTTATTCCACATTGAGTTTTGCTTAAAGATTCTGTACATTTGTTTAAAATCTTACTTCCGGTAAGTTTAGTTTTTTAAAAAATACTATAAAACGTCATTAATTTGCGATGTCTCTACCCCTTAACTAAAGCAGCTCCAAATAATAAATGCGATAGAAACAAAACTTAAAAATTATTCCGATTGAACGAAAGTATAGTATGGATAGTTGTTGAGACATTTACTTTTTTCAAATTAAACGTAACGTCAAATTATTTTAACAACAATCATCGAATCGGTCAAGCTCTTGCACATTTTCTCAGACGGTTGTGGGGCAAACACAAAAAAATCCATTCCATTGTTAGCACGTGCTTTGCATTAGTTTCTCAGAGACATTCGTTTCTACCTTGTGACCGCGATTTCGCAGTTCCATGTTGCTACCAATGGTCACTTACGCTAGTCCTGTATGGGGATTTCCTGCGCTGAAACTCACGTGAAAGAACAGCATCACTCCAAAACATCACCCTTCGAATAGCTACAGACAGCCCATTATTCTACCGCAATATAAAAATTAGGGAATAACTAAATATGTACGCGAGATCAAAGAGTTTATAATTAAACTCAATACCAATTTCTACGCAAAACTCTCCAACCATAATAACGAAGCTATACTCCAAATCCCAGATACGACTACCGCAGAAAAAAAAGTTGTTCAACAAACGAGATCCACTCTAAATAAATTAAATTGATGTTTGTTCATTCCTTTTCCTTTTCCACTCCAAAATTGATTCAGAGTATGCCCTGATTTTTCACGTTCTGCCCCTCAGGGCTCAGTAGCACCGACCGGATGTACAATTGGAATCTTTCCCAATGGGGGTACAGAAGATTTCTCAGAAAAGTGTCTACTTAGGTCAGCCGTTCAGCCTTTTGTCAAGACAGCTGCGGACATCCATCCCCGTAGGCAATAGCTCATTCTTCCTGCACAGAAGTTCCAAATTTCGTGTCCTCTAATGAGACCCCCCCCCCCTTATGTGAGTGGTCCGGATCTTAGGAGAGATAAAGATCCCAATCCCGGCATTCCTGTCTTTGTTAGCTCTAGTTGCATTTGCTGCTTTGCACCGGGATCGTCTAGACTAGATTAGAATTTAGGTTTGTGGTTAACTGGTTATTATAGTTGCTTGCTCGTTTTCAACTACGTACGATGCGAACTGAAGCGTATGTAACTAACGGTTAGATAAAAACATAAAATTGTTATATATACATCAATTTTATACCTAATTATACATATGGTTTATACACTGGGTTGTACTGAATAAAAATAATACTGTCAATTTTTAATTTCTAAAATGGACAGTTAATTTTTATGACTGTTTTCAATAGTAGTGATCAATTAACAAAATTTTGTATTATAAAACCAGTTACATATAAACAGATGGGGCATTAAATTTCGTTTTTATTTAATTTTGGCTTATGAATGGACGAGGATTGGATTGGATGTTAGGGCTTTAAGACGCAAGGATCATATTTGTCCAGACAACATCAAATAAATGAAAGTACATGTGAATTTTTACAAATGCAGATGAAAGAAATACTCCCGGAGTAAGTTACAGTAATCAAACCAGCATCGCCTACAACTCGCAGTTTACAAGAACAGTGGGTAAATTACTAAGCCACGGTGGAACTCAAGGCTATGGAAGGGAAAGGAAGTCTATAGGCACAGAACACACAAAAGAGGCACAATAAATCTGTGTCAGAACTGATGAAATATCAAAACTATATTTGTTCAAATTCAATTCTAATAGGTTCTTCGAATTCAATTTTAAAATAAAAAGTATTTCGATAATTTAAGAAATTTCTACAGAAATACTATTAATGGATCAAAGTGTTGCATATTTGAAGATATAATGACAGTGATTGGAAATTTTCCTTCCCACTCGCTCAGATTTCACTATTTGTTTTTGTATAAAATTATAGTGTTTGGGGGAGTGCTTCTTAGACAAGCTAAGATGTTTATTTTGGATTTCATTTCTTCATGGCCATTGTTTAGAGTGTCCACAGAAAAAGTATTGAAAAATCAAAACAAATCCTTAACGGCAATACTTAAATGTTCGATGCCGTCATAGTAGTGTTAAAAGTAAACTTCTCCATTTGAACAGCTGAAAGAACATCGGATTAGCAATGGAATAAATAGAAATTAAATCGAAATCAGAATATTTAACTTCGAGTTATCGAAAATAAGTATCAATTCGATTTTTATTTTGAAGTAGTGATGCAGTTAGTTTATTTCTAGTCAAGATACCTATATCTTGACCTTTAGGTAACAGTTAAAGGGTAGCACACGTTGATGGATGGTCCCAACGTGGGAAAATTATTAGGGAATCCCAAATATATATATATATATATATATATATATATATATATATATATATATATATATATATATATATATATATATATATATATATATATATATATATGTATTTTGTAAGGTGAAGCTATGTAGAAAGTGTGGCCACTGAATATGACACATGTCTATTATTGCAGTAAGGCCTGACACCTGCTGAAAATGTTTGAAGGGGTCCTATAGATTTAACATTTTACATTTGAAGGTAAAGACACAGACCAAAGAAAAGCATATATGAAATGATACGCTCTTGCTCTACTCACAATACTATTTCATTGCAAACAGCCTATGATGCCTCATCTTGAGGGCGACCCCATGAAAAAGCATGGGATTCAAATTTTATCAATGACAAATTTGAACAAGTAACAGTGCAAATAAACGATCTGGGAGTGTGTACAATATAACATTTTAAGTAATTACTGGGACAATAGTAGTTATTTTTTGTTTAACCCTCCAAGTGTGTGTGTGGTGGGGTTTCGACGAGATATATCGTTCATCATCAAGAGTTAACTAATTTTGCCAATGACGATAGATTTGACGAACTGACAAATTTTGAAAATGACGCCTTCAACAGCTGACCACTTTTTCTAGTGGCAAGATACCTCGTCCATCAAGAGCTGATCAATTTTGCTAATGACGAGATATCTCGTCCATTAAGAGCTGACCAATTGTGCCAATAACGAGTTATCTTGTAATCAAGATATTGTATTACCGATATTTTTGGATAGGAGATCAAGATCTGAAGACTTTTCTTACAATGATGAAATTTTTCGTCCGTCGGTTTTGCTACTAACGAGGTACCTCATTGAGCAATCGCCAGAAGGGTTGAGTGTGTACATCTCCCTACCCATGTTATCCATGCCTTTCTGCATAAACTATAAAAATATTGGGATTGGGCAAGGAGTTTGGACCTCTTAAATTTGTACCGCTGTCGCCGGATACAATGGCTTTACGACCTATTGAGTAAAGTCTTCTCTATGTTTGGCTATTCATATTACCCGTATATTTGCAATACTCATTTATTTCATAATTAATTTGATGAGGCCGATCCCATCAATAAAAGGTAGCCCTGTTGGATAAGCAACGGATTAGCAAACTTTGAGCTGCGAATTCGAAACTTGTTCCAGTCTCAGACCGTCATCTACACGTTAAATCTATCGTGACTGAAATGTCCTGGCTTGGTATGGAAGTTTAGAGAGTGGGGTGCCAGCTGAAGTGTTGTCATCATTGCAAGGCGTTATCCTTGGACTTTTCCTTCGGGATAACGGCCGGACCGTCGCCAATAGGTCGTTGAGTTGTTTCAGAGGGACGTTAATTAACTACCCACCTATCCATCCATAAAGATATTGGTGAGGCAAAGGGGTAGGGTCCCTAGGGTAGGCATCCTTGCTGTTGACGTAATAACATCAGGTCAGATTTGATCTAAGCGGATTAACAACCCGAGGGTTGCGAGTTCAAATCTCTATCCAACTAAAGACTAGCGAACGTAGGGGCTGGTACATGTTAAATCTGTGGCCTCAGATGTCCTCACATTGGTATGGTGTCTTAGTTTGGAGAATGAGGTACCAGCTTAGGTGTTGTTCTTGTCTTCTGACCGTGGTTCAAAAGGACGAAGCGTTGTCCTAGGATTTTTCCTGGAACATCGCCAATAGTGCGTTGCTGAAGTGAGACATTAATTAACCTCATATTAGGTTCATATGTCATATACAAATTGTCGAAATCTCTCTCGGGTGTATGAATTGTCAAATTAATTGTCGTCATGAAACTCTAGACATAAACATTTGTAATTTTTTCATTGACGAATTCTTGTTTCATTCTCGCAAAAATGTTCTGGTTTTTGGTTTAAAAAACAAAACACACACCAGTGCTGTTTATAAAACTATTTGAGACTTGTGGAATGTGCTTTACTTCCATGTTGCGGCGTTTCTTCTGAAGTAACAGAACGTGTTTTGGAATCAATTTTATATTTAATTTCATGTTAGCTGCCTTTCTGGCTATTCAATAATGACCTGAAATCAAAGAAAATAAAACTGATTATTTTCTCGCAATTTTTCAAGAAATAGAAATAAAACATTTAATAATTTAGTGGATGCAAAACATATTCATACCCCAAAGAAAGCATGTAAGGTGTTTTTTCAATATTAAACACTTACCTGTCCGATAGTGAGGCATAAGTTAATGGAGGACTTACATAAGCGTTCTTATAAAACTCGCGATTTCTCGTTATTTCTGAAAATGAAGAATTTGGTCTGATTAAATAATTGTATCGTTTCTTAACTCGTAGCACCGTTTGAACACAAAACGCAAAAAAAAAGGGATTATAATCTACTTATATAAAAAAAGGATGTGTTTGTGTATATTTTCCATACAAATCTACTCCGTTTGACTAATTCACACCAAATTTGGCACATTTATACTTTATAGTACTGAAGATAATGAGACGTTCCACCACCCTAAAAGTATTAACATTTTTACCAGTCTTATACTAAAAACTTATGCTAATGACCTTTAAGGAGTGATTAAACCAAAAGCTGGTTCGTTACATACCTGTCTTTAAAATTCTTTAACAGCATGCTAGCAGGTGACTAAATTTAAAAAAATCTGAATTCCTCAAATCAAAAGTGTAAGCTTTTTTTATTTTATTTCTGCCATATACTACCATTTAATTATAAACATTTCAGTTTCAGATAAGAAGCAAAATATGTTTCAAGATAAATTTGTCGCATAATGCCTCAAGGGGATACAGCAGAGTTGACGTCTCTCTGTCCTCTATACAGATCTACACGGTTTTGACCAGTCCACTCCAAATTTGGAAAACACTTATTCTTCATAACTCTGGGGGTAACTTAGGCAACATATTAACCCCAGTTCTATTTGACCTAGGTGTTCAGTGGGATTTAAAAACAATTCGAAATCCTCAAGGGAATTACATTTTTAGATTATTTTTACGATCACTGAATAATTCACACCAACTATATGGTAGGTACATTCATCCTGTAGAAAACATTGGCTCTTATATATTAACCCCTGTTCTATTTTTCTTAGGTTTTGAGAGGGGTAAAACAATTCCGTGATCCAAATTGGAATAAAATATTAAAGATATATATATATATATATATATATATATATATATATATCACAATTCGACCAATTCACAACAAATTTGGTGCACTCATTATTTGATTACTGTGCTTAACACATGCTATATACAGTTGCAGATTTAGGGAGGCTGTAGCCAAAAGCTGCTATAAGTTTACTTTCTAAAATAACTTATTCAATTTGAAGCTTTGCACTATTATGTGATAAATCATTATTGCCTTTGTATTTCTGAAAAGGTGCTACATGCAAAATATAAAACCTACCGAATATACCACCAACTAATAATAATCAGTAAGCTGTCTGCTCCCTTAACCAAATGAGGAAATAATATTTTGCCGAGTAGTATGTAATGAGTGAAATGATCAGATGTTTATCAATGTTGCACTTCTATTATGATTATCTAAACCAAAAGAAATTCATTATTGATGACATATGAAATGACCACCAAAAACAAACATCATTTAGTTGGAAACATAACAGTTGTTTTAATGAAAAAGTCAACAATGTGAATTTATAATCATGGTGCAGGGAAATTCTTTACAGGCTCAGGTGAATTGTTCCTGAATTTGCAAAATCTTTTACTAGCCATCTTACGTAAAGGAAATTTATTATTCATAAATTCAATGATACAAAGCTCTGGAGTTGCATCCTGAAAAAGAAAATTTCATTCTGTTTACCCTTATCCTGAAAGAGAAAAATTAATTATGTTTCCTCTTGCATAAAAATACAAATTTTTCCAATAGAATTTTAAAAACAAGAATCGTTTCTTTTTACACACAGATTTTTTTTTATAATTACACTCAAGTAGTTGCCATGTTTTTCACCTACCTGAATTTTAAGGGCATATCTTGAATGGCTACATCTCAAATTTCCCACTTAAAATCATAGCAGTAGTGAGTATTATGAATGTTTGAGATTACTTTAAGATAATTCGTATTCACTTCCTGCTTATGTGAAATATTTCTTGACAATTTAATCCAACAATCTTGACCTCATTACATCTTATAATCATCACAATGCAAATGATTGGCATATTTTGAAATCGCTACATATCGAATTTTCCACTTTAATTCTTAGCAGTAGCTAGACTAAAGAACATGCAAGATTACTGTATCCATACTTATTTGCTGCTTAGTTGAAATATTTCTCGACAATTTTTTTAAAATTCAATAATCTTGAAGTTTTATTACATTTTATGATCTTGACAAAGCAAATTATTGAAGTAAATATTTACAACCAGAAGCTGTCTTGTATTCTCAACATTTAATTAAATTAATTTATTGCTAGATGGGTAATCAGTAGCTACAGAGTTTAGTTCTATCTGTCTGGTTAAAGTGAGGAGGGCATGAAATCAACCAATCTTCCAGAAGATTTAAAGCTTTACATTCAATTACGGAAAAATCAAATCTGTAATCTTTCTAATTTTGAGCAGAAGTTGTACAGCAGGGTTCATAAAAATGAAACTTTTCCAACCAATAGAACCCAGATTATTTTCATTTAAAGGTATAAATAAATATTCATTATGGGGAAATTGTTCTCCAGCCAATTGAGATAATATTTCCTTAGTCTTGTAGATATAATATGTTTCTAAGCACCTGGCAGCTGAGGAATTCGTGCCAGAAAGAATCATAAAAATCCATCAATAACACTGTCAGGAAAATTTGAGACTCCTCAATCCTGGAATGCTTTGACAAAACAGTGATCCTACCTCCAGGGTTCTTACTACTGGAAGTTGGAAGGCTATATTGTTACATTGAAAACTAGGAAGTTTAGTGAAAAATAAAGAAGAACTTGTGTGTTATCCAAGTCTCATCTAAAGAATGAATATGGAAACAATGTTACACATTTAATAATATTTGATGTACAATATTATAGAAATTAATACCTGCATTGAACAGAACCTTCTGTAACAATTGTAGAATTCAGTTCAACAGCCTTGGGCTCAGGTGGATCACAGGTTGAATTAAACTCTCAGATGAAGAATTGAGATGTAAACTGAGCAGCCTTGCCATACTACCTTTCCAAGTAACCGGGCCTTGTCGTACCACCTTTCCAAATGACTGGGATCTACAAAAAGAAATATCTTGCTTCTTTTGGCAGTAGAAAAATAGCCTGTGGTTTAGAAGATAATTTTTTGTGCCATACTACCTTTCTAAATGACTGGGATCTACAAAAAAAAATATTTTGCTTCTTTTGGCAGTAGAAAAACAGCTTGTGGTTTAGAAGATAATTTTTTGTGTTCACTTTCTGAAGAAAAGGTCTCATAGCTTGCTTTTCAAGGGAGAGGTAGTTATCGGGAGATAATATAGCTGAAATCACAATGCCCGTCTCTTGATTACAGTTTATTATGTTTTGCAACAGGTCCTCAAATTTTGAGAAGCATTTCTCAAGGCAATATAGGTGTTATTGGTACTTACATGAACCAGAATCAAGTCACGATTCTTTTAAAGATGAAACCTTTTCTGTTACACGCTCAATGGTGATTCCTGGAAAAGCTAGAATATATATTACATTACCATGTCATTGTGATGGCAAATACTGATTTTTCCATACTGATTTCCGATTTTACTCTGTATTTGACCATCGAATCCACACCAGTAATTAAAACCTTCATAGTTACACTACAATTTTTGGACAATTTACAGACAGGAAGAGCAACTAAGAGAAGGGCAGAAACTAGTCAAAGAAAAAAAAAAGACTGCACCAGAAATGAAAACTGCACTCAATTTTTAAAATGCAATATGAACTCATAAAATAATTCAACCAAGAGTAAAATTCACGAAAACGAACAATGGAAACATAACAAAATGAAAAGCAAATAGTAAAAAAATTTGAGAACTGACAAACACAAGGAATACATATTACACAAAAATGAATATCATAAACAAAATAACTTTTAAAATAACGTAATATTTTGTAAAAAAAGGATAAACGATTCCAGGCAAGCTTCGCGATATCAAGGAGCGTAATCAAATCCACCGACAGGCACTGAGCGACGAGCGTCGTGAGCGACTGGCGTGATTTACCACTACAATGCATTCCAAAATCGAAATTGGCTTAAATCGAATTGGCTCCCATGCCAAAAAAGTTTTTGAGCCAAGACCGCGAATCTATAGCAACCTCCGAAATTCTATAGCAACCTAGTGTGCCCCTAGGCGCTGCATTTTCGCATCCAAAAGAAACTTTCCAAAAACTAGACTGTTGCCATTCGCAACTTAACAAATATATCAAAACAAAGATAATAATCAGGGTAGAGTATAAATCCAACAATGGCATCAGCTCTCATCAACTATGACGATCCGCTCCAGGAAAGCGGGGTCTTTTTGATACCGAAACAGATGTTGAAGTGCTAGCCCCATACGCAGTTCCTTTTGCTGGTCGGTGATCTGCTTCGGAACCCACTGCGCGCACTCCTTCCGATAACGCAACCTGTCGTGAACAATTGTACACACTGTTCCAACGCTGACATCCACACGAACGTCTCAACGGAGTAAGAACTCCTTACTCTGAGTAGTGGTCCGAGGCCGATGGTTGTTGATGAACTCCGTCGTGAACGTTCAGAAAAAAAAACAAAAGACACAGAGTCAAAATTCTATATTTGGAGTATATTTTACTAAATTTAATCGATCGTCACGTAAGTTACATGTAGTATAAAGTAGCAATTACATTTGGATAGGCATTCAAAATTGTAACTTTCCTCCCACCGCTGTATAAAATCTTTACTTGATCTCCTGTTCGAAAGATGGATTTTATCTTTTCGTTGTCTCGGTAACTATTTATTGCTCTGACTTTTTTTAATTGGCTTTTGCCGCACTTCCTCGGCTTGAAATCTTGTGGACGTTTCTTTTAATTGAAAAAGCTTTGTTCTTAGGTTGCCAGCTTGGCGTTTTCTATGTAGGGTTGCCAACTTGGCGTTTCACTTCTTGTAAGATGCGAGATGGCGAACCTTACACTCTGCACTGTCTGGCTCTTAATACTGCGCATGCCTGAAGGTTTGACGTAGTAAGACCAGCGTTTTTGGCGACTAAGTAGTATTTTGATCCATTTTGCCTTTGCCATAAACTGCCAATAAAGGCAATCCTTTTTTGTGGAAAGAAAACGCATTTTCCCTTTCGTTTCCCGCCTTTTTAAAATTCACTGTCTATAAATCGAGGCTGGGTTGATGACCGCGCGCGCGGGAAGAAATGGATGGCTGGGTTTCATGGCGCAAAGTGTGTTGGATGGGTTGGATAATAACTAAAAACGGATATTTCCTCAAATCAACAAGTGAATGGAAATTAAAGTTGAAATGCGTTCCTGGTCAATGTCAAGAAAGCTTGTAAAGTTATGCGAAGAAAAAATATATCGTCACAGAAAAACAAGATTGTTTTTAATAGAAATTGTTTCAACTGTAAATTAGAACTAGTAATAATAATCATTAATGCTTAATTCTTAAGTGATAAACTCTTTTGGAAAGAAAAAAAAATCACAAAAACGCATTGAAATGTATTGTAATGTGCACAAAATGTCTTTTAAATATTTTTCACGTTTGTTTGTTGTATGAAACAATAGATTTAATGACATGAATTCTTTGAGAAGAAATACAAGTTTGCATTTGTATTTATAACAGAGCAATTTGTTTATTTTTAGCCACTTTTTGCTCACATAATTAAAAAATCTTTTCCCTGACAATTTCAAAATAATTTAAGTGCCATCCAGTTAACTGCTCACTTAATAAGTTTAGAGTGCAATAATTTTTCAAAATCGTGCACTCAAAATCACATAACTTATGCACAAAAGAGGAATGCGTATAAATTTCTTTAAACATGGAAATGAAACATGAACATCAAATAATTAAAATCCATCAAATTGTGAAATATTTGCCTAGTTGACTACATTTCGCTGAGCACTGCTTTGCTGACAAAAACAGGTTTTTATCAAATAATTCATTTCATTTTAAAACCAGGTTCGAATTCACATGCAAACAGTAAAAAAATTCCTTTTTGTATTGCAGCTTTACTTGAGGAATAAATTTGCAATTTGGATAAAAAATATACGTCTTGAAATTTCGCACTTCTTTGCAATGCTACATTTGAGAGCAATGAGTATTATTAGTTTTTATCCAATAAACTAAGTTACTGAAAAAGGGTTTCTTTTATCTTTAAGACTCCATCATAAAAGTCGAGATTGAATTTCTACCAACTATTTCAGATTTTCCATTACATTCATAATTTAGTTGAATGTCTCTAAACATCGAGTTCAGTAAAAGTGCAATTTGATGAAGCGTCTACCATATTGAATCATTTCGAAAAACAGATAAAAAACTACTTGATACATACAGGTTTAAATTGTTTTGCAAGTGCCTTTACTTGGCTGCCACATCAAAATGACATATAGGCCATAATATTTTAATCCATTTCATCAAAATATTCACTTGCTTTTTTTTTTTTAGTAAAAATTTGGTTACACGTAAACGTTTGTATAAATAGGTAATTGTCTAAATTATTTTTAACATTTTAAATTTAAGTTACAAAAAATATTTAAGCAAACACTATTTTTTATCATTTGCATCCCAAAACAAACAGAAAAGTTGAATATCCAACACAATAAAATGTGATGTGGAAGAATATTTTTATACCCATCTATTTCTTTACGTTTATTATATTTGCGATCTTGTTATGTTATCTGTTGTACAATGGTAAAAAGAGCTTATCTTATAATTTCAAAAGAAAAAAAATCAGAAAATTGCCAAAACATATTGAGAAAAAATTCGTTTTAGTTATACACTTTAGTTTTTAGTTCAGTTTCTAAGTATACACTTCAAATTTTTTCAACATTTTGTGTTCTTTTTTTATTATTATTACCTATAAAAGTATCAGGGCCGTCGTAGCCTGGTTGGAAGAGTAGCGAATTAGCAACTCGAGATTTGCGAGTTCGAAACTCGATCTTTCCAATACCCGTTGCATTGTGACGATTAAAATACCTACCATCTCTAAAGATCATGTACTATAAAAAATCATCAGTGCAGAAGTTAAACTTTTGGTTAATATGAAAGTAAAGTTACTTAAAGTTAAATTATGAACCTTCTTTATGTGCATTTACTACAAATATCTAAGCAAATTACTAATATGTGTGTGTTGGATAGGTAGTTAATTAACGTTGCGCGGAATCAATTCCGAATAGAAAGGTCTGTATACCACGTTATTGGAACCACGGTCAGATGACGATACAACAACTTAGCTGGCACCCCACTCTCCGAGCTTCCACACCACACCATCGTGAGGACGTTTGTTTCCACGACATATTTAACGTGCACACTTCCCCCCGTATATACGACGGTCTTTGGTTGGACCTAGTTTCGAACTCGCAACCTTCAGGTTGCTAATCCGTTATTCTTATAAACTGGGCTACAACAGCCCTAAGTGTGTGAAAAAAAATTATAAGTAAAAACACTAGTCTGCAGGGACCTCGCAAGTGCTTACATAATGGGGCCGACCAACCGGTAAAGTGGTAATGTTGTTAGAGCCTCTAGATCCAGAAGGTTCCTGGTTCGAATCTGGGTCCGGGTATGTATGTTTGTAGGCGTATGGTGTAGAGGCGGCTGGTGCACCTTAAATCTGTCGTGGCCGAAAGTCCTCACGTTAGTTGGTGTGGAAGTTTGGAGAGTGGGATGCCAGCTCAGGCGTTGCTTCGTTACCTGACCGTGATTCAAAATTACGAGATGTTGTCCTCGGATCTTATCCTTAAGGGATCGATAACAGACCGTCGTCAATAGCCCGTTGTGTTGCTCTAGTACGAAGTTGATTAAAATTACCAATTTTACATAATGGGAAGGGGTAAAGAAAAATAATTTTAAACCTGTTTTTGTAGAGAAGTGTGAGTTTTGCTTTTCTTACGCAAAGCACATGAATCGGGAGTGCCTTTTTTTAGTTTCAGACATTCAATTTAAATCCTAACCTCAATTCCAAAAAATCGCTACAAATTTTTTTCCCAAAAAAGTATTTCTTTATTGTACACTATTTGTCTCTACTTTATGAAAGCTTTCAGTTGGAACAGTATGGGGATTCATAGAAATTTTGTTTTTTAAATACATGTAATTTGTACACATTATACGTACATTATCCGTATCGTTTGATCTAACTATCCGATCGATTCATATTGGGGTTATTTTATGCTTTCTGATAATTTATTATATGCCACTGAGAATGCTTTTTTAATTTAAAGTCTCAGAGTTCAACTTTGAATTACAAAAACTGTGTACGTAATTTGTATACCCTTTTTCGTAGTAAAAATAAAATGTAAACAATTTCCATAAAAAACCTATATCCTTTGACCTGATAGTCCAATCGCAATTAAATATTGGTTATTGAAGTGAAAGATACAGAACCACCTTTCTGAAGACCCTGTGCACAGGACAGTATTTCTAAATAGGCTAAGTAGGCTGCAGCCTAGAGCGGCAAATTTTTCAGGGGCGGCATTTTGGAAATTTATTTAAAAGTTGAAATAAAGTATTTCAGACGTTAATAATATTTTCCGTACGAATTTAAGAATACATGTAACTTAAAAATATGTTTTAGTCCTTCTACATAGCCTACTTTCTAAAACTATAACATAATACAAATTCACAGCTCGTAATCTTGTATTATAACTTTCTTGTAGTGCAATCTAATTTGGTTTGACAACACTGGCACAAGCGCAACGATTCGATCTGACAACACTGTTGGTGGAAGGCCCAGTGGCTCAGCTGTCAGTAGAGTAGTGTCAGTCTAGTCTGCCTGAGTCTGACGCTGTCATTCATGTCTATTGGTGTGCACAACGGGATCATTGATGATTGTGTTGAGCGAGGCGTGTTCGTGTTGTTTGTTACGATTTTGCCTCATAGTTTAGAGAATTCCAATATATAACGTACAGTTTTTAACAAGTAGGCTACTCCCTATTAGCTACTATGATTGACGGAAGGAAGAGACTCAGTGGCGCTGAATACAAAAAACGAACAAAACTAAAACTTCAAGAGCAAAGAACGTGTTCTGAAACAATAAAAAAGCTTTAGGTTTAAAAAAGATGAAAATATCAATGAACTCTATCCTTTTATTGTATAAAACAAATGTATTAAGCAAATATGAACTATAGAGGGGGCGGCAAATTGACTTAGCCTATAGGCGGCATACTCTTAAATCCGGCCCTGCCTGTGCATAAATGCACACACGAGGGGAAGGTTTGGTATTTTAAATTTCCCTCAGAGGATATAAAGCAAATGCCTTTATCAATGGAAACATTCACCAAGGGAGATAAGGGAGCATATGCCACCCTAGTCTTGAAAAAAAATCAGCTTTTAATTCACAGGGGCGCACCTGCGTACCGGCTTAAGCCCACCTACCCGTAAGAAAGCAAATACGTATATATATATATATATATATATATATATTTATTTATTATTATTATTTTTTTTAAATTCATGGGCCACATAATTCATTACGCTCCTCAGGCCCGAAAAAAGCAATATAACCTTTTTAATTCATGGGCGTATCTACGGGAATGCATAGAAAAGACATGTATCTGTTTTTGATTCATGGGTGCACCTAAGAGGGTGCTATTGAATTTTTACCAGAGACCTGAAAAAGCAATATCCTGTACAAACCCATTAATTCATGGGCACCCATGGGAAGATGCTCAGTGAGTGCGCTCATTAATTAAGGGTGTTGCATTATATTTGAGCCACACAGATCTGTAAAAACGTAAGACAGGTGCATATCGTTACGTAGAGCTACGAGTGGGTGGTGCGAGAAATGAAACAATGAAGCTAAAGCCTTCAGACTTATTAGCCTAACGTCATTTCTTCTTAAGAATTTGGAGAAATTGATTGAGAGATACATTAGAGAGAGAGAGAGAGAGAGAGAAGAGGTTCTAAAAATTGAACCCCTATCAAGATTTCAACACGCCTATCAGCCTGGGAAATCTACAGAGACTTCCCTATGCGATCTTGTTACGGTCCTTGATAGAGCGGTTAATGGAAAAGAAATTGCTTTGGCAGCCTTTCTAGATATTGCGGGGGCCTTTGATAGAGTTCCAACGGATGTAATCTCTTACCAAACGAAAAGTTAACCCATTGGTTTGCACCTGGATAAAATATATGCTTGAGACAAGTATGGCTCGAGCTGGGAGACACACTCACTGTAAAAGCTGTCCACAGGGAGGTGTGTTGTTGACGAGCTCCTAAACAGCACTCACTTTCTGGGCCAGTACTGTCTAGGTTATGCTGATGACAACAATGGTCATAAGAGGTAAGTTCCAGAATACTATAACGGATATCATGAGCACTGTCCTAAAAAGATTGAAAACTGGTGCAGAGAGGTGAACCTGTCGGTTAACTCCAGCAAAACTAGCCTAGTCCTGTTTACCCCGAAAAGGCTGCGAGATATGCATTTGCTAAAAATTCTTTGGAACACCACTTGCATATTCAGACGAGGAAGTATCTAGGAGTTACCTTGACATGGAGCTTACATGCTCCAATAGTGCACGAGCAGGGCCAAAAGTGTTCTGGGCTTGCAGACGTGCCGTAGGAATTAACTGGGGTCTAACGCCAAAAATGTTGCACTGGATATGCACTGAGTGATTACTCCAATGGTATCTTATGGGGCCATTGCCTGATGGAGTAGAACCTTAATGAGATAGTGAAGAACTCACTAGTCTAGAGAATGGCGACCGTTGCAATTTCAAGTGTAATGCGTACCACTCCATCACAGAGTCTAGAAATGCTTCTAGGACTCCTACTACTACATAAACAAGTGGGATTTGAGGTATTTTCGTGTTCACAACGCCTCAAACTCATGGGTCTATGGAAATCGCCCTATGAAATGTCTATGTTTAAAAATGTTGCTAAGCAGGTAAAAAACATCTTTATCTACTAATGAGACCTGATTGGATGTTAAAGCAGTTTTGCTTTCAAGCCAAATACAACATTATCTTTACAACTAGACATTTGTCTCCAGTCTGATCAGGGGAGGTGATGAAATTTGGTATACAGATGGTTCAAAAACATATCATGGCACTGGTTCAGGTGCTTTTTGTCCTAATCGAAAAATAAAGCAATCTTTCAAGGTAAGATCTCCACTGTATATGAGGCTGAGGTTCTAGCGATCTCTACTTGTACTTACAATTATATTGGGACCTCTATATTGGGGTTGTTAAGATGGTCTTAAAGATCTTCTCTGACAGCAAGAAGGCCTAAAGGTTTTGCAGAGACACTGCTTTTCTTTAATAGCAGTGTGGGAATGTCACAATGCACTTATGGGTTTGGCTGAGAGAAACGAAGTGTCTCTTATGTGGGTCCCTGGTCATTGAGGGTAATGAAATAGCAGACCAACTAGCAAAACGTGGATATGAAATGCCATTTTTTTAGACCAGAGCCTGTTTGGGCCTGGCTTCAACATAATGATCTGTTATGTGGTTGGATGCAAAAGGTAGATTTAGATAAAAATGGATTATCACTACAGATCAAAGACAAGTCAAAGAGCTTAATCAACAATCTCTCTGGTCGAGGGAACTTCTGAAATTGAGCAGAAAAGAAATCAGGGTAGCTATTAGCCTTCTAACAGGCCATTGTATCCTAAATAGACGCCTCAACCTTATGGTTGTTATAGATGACCCATTACGTAGATGGCAGAGGAGGGTCCTGTACACGTTTTGTGTGATTGTTACTCTAACCAACGTTTCGAGTATCTGGGATACCATTGTATTGAACCCTAGGAATTATCAAACATTCCAATCGGGTACATGATGAAATTTATTTCGGCAATCTGTTTTTATTAGATCAGTCAGCGGTTTTTTTTTACATATTTTTAATGTGTACGAACACTTTTTGGGAGCCACTGTATATATTAAAAAAAAATTAAAGAGTTAAAATTTAGACATTTTTAATAGAAAACAATATTTTTTCTGCCAAAAATATTTGAAAAGGCATTTAAAAGTTTTATAAAAGATTAGGGGCGAATTCTTTATTCTCTAGAATAGCCTCAAAATCGATGCATACACCATTACTAGAAAACTACAATGCTTGAGATTTTAGATGCAAAGCTGATTGAATGTAACATTGACAAGGACAAGAGTTACTTAATTTGTGAAAGCCATATTGAAGATATTCTGAACATTTTCCAACACTATTCACTGTACTTTACTCAAGCACTTATTAGTTATTTAGGAGTTTGACAAATTATTTAGGTGTTCCATATAGTTACCAATTTTTCAAATTAACGATCGCTTTTTTGTAGTATTACTCAAAAAAATGTTTTAATATTTGATAAATTACCTATTCATATATGAATCCTATATAATTCTGTTGTGCTTGGACATTTAATTGAATAATCTTTTCTCTTACTGTTGGTAATCTTTCAACAAAAAAGGCGTCCCAATTACATGTCTTTATGGTTGTTAAGTTATTTTCCTAAAGATATATATATATCCAATTTCTGGGTGACATGAGGTGAATATACATACACATTATCTACAATACTCCACTAGGTAGGTTATCATTATAACTATTTAAAAACGAATAACTAAACGTATTCAAACTTCAATAAAGGTTAAATTTCAGATTAGATACTTTTTTTTATCTTGATCTTTGAAGATTATCTACCTGTTTGGCTAAAATAATTCTTGTAATCAAACTTGCAAGTTTTCCAAACTATGCTGTTTAAATTTTACATGTAAAACCTAGCTAAGGGATGTGTATATAGAATGCTTTCATTTTATAAATAAAAATGGTTTTTCATACAGAACTATAAATAATGTACTACAAAATATTCGTTACTATAGTAAATGAGTAGGTAAAGTGGAAAAATAATTAAAATAAGTTTTATTTCACATTTTTAAATGAAGATTAATTACTAGCATTATGATTTTCCAATATACAGGTTTGAATTAGTTATTTTCACATATTTTGATATCATAAATTTGAATTAGTCATTTGTCCACTATATATTGACAATTTTTATTTAAAACTTGAAGATCTGGTTTCTGTGTAGTAATACATGTGTTTGAATGACAAAAATATCATTCAAGTAAAATTTAATTGATTTAAAAAAGGTGTTCTTTTGACTACTTGAGTGGTTACTCAATACAGTAAAATCTTATAATTTTAATACATTTTCAAGTGCACATTGTGTAATGAATCAATAACATTAAGAGCAGCTGTGAAGATAATGAATTTTTTCAACAATTTTTAATATCGATGCTTGTATTAAATTTCTTTTGGTTGGTTTTTATGCTGCAAGGGCCGTGCACTTTTGGGAGTTTTGCAAAGTCCATCATCACTCCTTTAAAGGTGTACATGATTAAATTCGACATGACTAAATAATATAGCATATACTAACTTTTTTAGCCATAACACTTATAATTTAATACCCAAATTACTTTCACTTAACAGTCTCCCCTCCTGGACTCTAGATGTGTGTATTCTATTCAACCTTGTAAAGTATTCAATATTTGAATATAATTTAAAAATTAAGAATTTTATCTGCTTCAAAAATCTTTGAATAGAAATAAAATAAATGTGCTTAGTGATCAATAACTTTTACAGATCTTGCTTGGCAATTTAAAATGTTATTTTAATGGTTCAGGTTGGGTTTTTATGGAGAAAGGGCCAAATTCGACCGTACTGCACAAGGTGTAGAATATAGAATATCAAGTAATGGACATACACACACAAAGACAGTTTTACTGACGTACAAGAGAGAAATACATTCAGGAATTGAACCCGTGCCTCCTACATTGCAGGTTGCTAGAGCAATGGACAAACCCACAACCGTAGTGCTGTGGGAATAAATTATTGAAATTTAAAAGAATTACTAGCATGAAGAATGAGTTGAAAAATATTCTCCAAAAATAAAAAGTTTATATAAAACATACATTTGAGATCAGTGCAAATTGGCAGAATGAAAATGAACAAGTTTTTATTGAATGTGATATCTACTTTCACCTTTAGAGTAAAATGAAAATCTTGTTTCCAGTGATAAGGAATGTGATCCTACATCAATTCAGTGACAGATGGTTGGGAGTAGAGGCTGAAATGGGACATACAGGTTTTTTCAAGCAAAATAAATTCTTGAATTCTTTACCATCTTACATTCTTAGCTTACAATAATAATTTAAAAAATTCAACTAAATGAACTCACAATAAAGGAATTAAGATATTTTCAACATATCTAACAAATCAGCAGAACAATTTACCACAGCAAGAAAATTTTTACTTAAGTAGCTGGTAAAAAAATTGATGAAAGAAACACATACATCACATCTATAAGAAAAAGGAATATTATTTAAACACAAAATATTCTCAGTTAATTTTGCTAGGTAGCATTAAAAACAAGCCAACTCAATGGAACTTGCAAATAATGAATAAAGTGAACAATACGTATTTAATATTCAAATATGTGAATGAACAAAACTTTTCACTGCCCACCAAAAAGGGAATTTAGTTGAGTAGCATTTATAAACAAGCAAACGCAACACGATTCACTTTTTAGCATAGCAAGCAAATAATATATACATTATTAGGGATTACACCATAAAAAGCAATTAATATTTAAGGAGTTGAATTTGCCACACAGGTAAAACATAACATGCTATTGACTACAACCTAGGTTCAATCCCAAAGAGAAAGATGCCAGAAGTGTTGATTTTTTATGGTGCAAGGGCCATATTTGGCCTTGTTGCAATAGACGCATGATGTACAACATCAAGTAATACATGCACAAAATGAAATTTTTACTGGCACAGAAGAGAGAAATACAATTACAGAGGAATCACACCTGTACTTCCTACAACTCACAGGTTGCTAGTGCAGTGGGCATAATCATTGTGCCACAACCAAGGAAAGACCGAGGGACAACCTAACCATTTACCATATTAACTTAAAAACAAGCTAACCCAAAGTTATTCACCATTTAACGAAGCAAATGAACAGTACAAAAAAGGGATATAAATGAATAAAATATGCAACTGACCGAGAATTTTCATCTGCCCGTCAAAAAGTCAATTCCGTTGGGTAGCACTTAAAAACAAGCTAACTCAACTTTACTAACTATTTAACGAAGCAAATGAACAATACAACACATAAAGGAATAAAATACGTAAAATATGCAACTGACAGAGGATTTTTATCTGCGCGCCAAAAAGTCAATTCCGTTGGGTAGCACTTAAAAACAAGCTAACTCAACGTTATTCACGATTTAGCACAGCAAGGGAACAACACATTTCAAAACGGGATATAAAATGCAGGAAAAATAAATAAATGAAGAGCCTTCATCTGTCCGTCCAAAAGTTTTTTTCCGTTGGATAGCATTTAAATACAAGCTAACTTAAGGGAACAAAACAATTTGCGAAACAAATGGATAGGAATGAAAATCTTCAATAAATTAAAATATTATTGCTTACTAAAATTTGGCTTCTAAATAGAAAACATTTGATCGGCACACAAAAGACCACTACTCAAAATTCCTTGTCCTTCCGCTTTCATCTATACAATCCAAATTAGAGATGGGCGATCCGCTCAAAGAGTTAGCTCTCTTGACGTAGTGAGCGAGCGCTGATTCGTCAAAAAAGAGCTATAGCTCTTTTTTAACCAATCAGGGCTGAAGAGCGGTAACTCTTTTTTAACCAATCAGCGCTTCCACTCTCGAAGGGTCATTTCCGCATGCGATCACCAGCTCAGTGATACAAGAGTCTTACCGCAACTCTATCCCGTGGAACCATTTTTAAACTGCGCATGCGCGAACTGTTAAGTATATGCAAGGCGTGGCTTATCTGACATGAGTGAGTAGAGGTTCACACTGGCTTCGAGAGTATGAGTGTAAAAACATTGGGGAGGGGGGGATTTCTGTGTTTTGTTTTGTTAGGACTTCGGGCTAAAATTTATTTCCGATTTAGAAGAACGGAAAAATACCAGATCCTGGAATAGAAGAGAAGCTGATACAGACAGACTTTTTGATGTGGTGAGAAGGAAACTATGACAATTAGATACTTGTTAAAAAGATAATTTGAAGTGAACAGTTGAGACCTATCTTAATTAATTAGAAATTTTATTTGAATTAAATGTGTTGTCCGCAAATGCAAATATGAATTTTTTGTATTACTAGGGGGCTCCGCCCCCTGCTCGCTTACGCTCGCCAACCCCCGGGGATTGCTGCGCAATCCCATTTGGTTTGCTTCGCAAACCAACCATCCTGTCACAGATGCCATTTGGTTTGCTTCGCAAACCAACATTACTTTCACAGAGTGAAACTATCTGAATAATTCGTATTATGCTGATTTCACTTTCCGGTTCATGACGTCACAGCGAGGGCTTCGCTGCGTCTCGCTTACGCTCGCCGACCCCGGGGATTGCTACGCAATCCGTTTAGTTTGCTTTCTCAAACCAATACTTCTTTCGCAAGTGATTTAACTTTTTTTTTGCTTTAACACTTAATGTACCCTAAACTAATAGCGGCATCAGTAAAAAATCTTCTGCATCTTGTTCCCTGTACAATTTTAAGTAAACATTGTTAATATCCAAACTTTACGATCTGTACTTTGTCGGTAAACTGTCTTGAGAACAGAGGGAAAAAAGCGAGCCTTTTTCCTCGCCAAATAAAAAGAAATCGTTTTTATGGCAATTGTTGCTACGATAAATTTGATATCTGGCAAACCCGATAGTCGAAAGTGCAACCCACTACTGCTTTCGGAAGCAGCTATGCGAACTGAAAAATACGAAATTTGTGACACCAACTTTTGATTGCATCGAATTTATTTATGAACCAATTTTAAAAATAATTTTTACCGTAAGAAAGAGTATATTCTGAGGTATACTGCAATATTTTTAAAATTAAAAACTAACAGTAATACTATACAGATATGATCATTTTAGTTTTGTATCGGAAGTTACGATCTGAAAGTTCCGAAAATTGTATGACCAACTTTTAATTGCAACGATTTTATTTATTAACCAATTTGAAAAATAACTGTACCATAAGAAAGAGTGTAATGTAATGTATTCAGTGATGTTTTCAAATTTAAAAAATAATGGCTTTTGCCGTAGACAAAACGGTTTTAACAATAAGTAGCGAAAATATCCAAAGATTCCGAATTTTGTATGACGAACTTTTGATCGCATCCAATTTAATTATTAACCGATTTCAAAAATAATAGTACTGTAAGAAAGAGTATATTCTGAGGTATACTGCGATATTTTAAAAATTAAAAATTAATAGTAATTAGATATAGATACGGCAGTTTTAAAAAAAAGTAACAAAAATGTCCCGATTTTTCCTGAATTTCAAAAAAATATTATCAAGAACCAAATTTAAATTTCAAAAAAAACTCGACGAGCTGCAAAAATTTACGTTGAGAGGTACTCTTAAAAAAAAACTCACGACTGAAGACTGAAAATTTGAATGTGTTTTGCTCACTCGCGGAAGAAATTTCGCTTCTTCAACTTTAACACTTAATAAAACCTAAACTAATAGCCGCATCGGAAAAAAATCTTAATAATTATCCAGGGAATACGGTGAAGAACAAAGCATGTTAATTTCATTTTTTTTCCGATCAGTACTTTCTCGGGAAACCGGCTAAGAATCGAGCTAAACAACACAGTTTTCAATTCTTCGGCGGCGGCGGCGGCGGTAACATTTTTTTAATATAGAGAGATGTAGAATCTCAGCTCTTATGGTAGAACGTTTTCTACAAATCATAATGGTAACTAGCACTTTATGTACACGCATATATAATCAGCCTACGCGGAGAAAACAATGATCTTTAAAGGGTGGTTTTCAGAGGATTTCAGTTGCTCTATAATATGTGAAATTATTCACTTCTGAGTAAGTTACTATAAAAATGACCTCCAGGCATTTGGTATCTGCTGCATGTAATTGTTAAATTGTGGCTACCCAACAATTTTTCTATTTTATTTTAATGTGATAACATCATTGTTGTTAAGAGTGTATTGATTTATAAACAGCATCACAGTTTGCATAGTGATAGCAGAATTGTTATAAAACTGTACTTTTTTGTTAATGCTAGAAATTGGGAAATTTTTTCACTGTCCAAGACTTAAGTGTAGTATTGACTGACTTAACTGTAGGCATACAGTACAGGTTAAATTCCTATTATTTAATCCTGGATGTACTTCTCTTTTGTATGAGTAAAACTTTCCTCGTGCGTAATGTCTTAGTTCACAATTTCTATCGATCAAAAACACAAGTTGGAATAAATGCATACTACATCATTAATATAACTTTGATTGAATTAAAGTACTCATCGATATTGGTTATTTATGGTGGTGTAGTTTTGCATCATTCATTTCAACTACACAGATAGTGGTACAAATCAAAATACGTATTGTTTTATTTTTAATAAAAAAAACCATCTAATGATCAAAATTTAAAAAATTATAAAGTGGGAATGTTGCTTTTTAGCCTAAATTATCCTTTTTCTACAAAAAGAAAGTCCTCAAAATTAAATTGGATAATTGTTCCAGCAGTAGCTATTACTAACTAGCAATAGTTCTTCCTTCCTGTGTTAGTCTAGCAACTAAGTAATAGATTATAAAATCCAACAAAAATATTTATGATATTGCAAAATCTAGGTGTGCACAAAGTATATATACACTACATAGAGCATCATGTGTCTGAATTTAGTAATTTTATGTAGGACAATATACACATTGTCCTATATACAAGGTTTACAGCTGTACAAGGTTCACTGATGTACACTATAGTGAAACATCAATATATTGTAGATCAATAAGCCTTAATTCAGTTGATTTTTGAAATTTTTTTTAAAGATTGATAGGAAAAGGCTGCTATATGTAAAGCAAGAATGGTTTTCCTTTGCCAACATGTTATTGCTGTCGCTTTTGTCACTGAACCATAAACTTAACACCAGGATCCTTGCTATAGACATCAACAAAAGACATGGTTTGTTTACATTACTCCCAGTGTCCTAATTTAATTAATGACTTGTTCAAGACCATGTGACTCAACTGACAACCAGCAGGAGTTAGACTATACTCCAATTTTTAATTCATTAATCTGTGGATGAGTTTTCCAGTAAGGCTTGCATAAGTACAAAATAAGCTGTGGATCAAGAAATGCTGTAAAGTATTGGACATGGCATTTTTATTTTATATTTCTGCTTATTTCAGAAGTTACCCAAATGCTTGTTTTTAAAATTCAGAATCTAGTAGTCTGACTATGGAAAGTTGTAATTTGAGTTGATTTTGTAAGAATGAGTGGATATGTTCTTAAGGGCTGGTTAGAGATTGCAATGAGCATCAGCTGGCGAAACAAATAACCATCTAAGGCAGTTGCCACATTATTTTGTATGTGACTGCACTTTTCTTGTTTAGCTTGTTTCTAAAAATAGACCTGGTCTGTTATAAGCAATTCAATATTTCATTTGTATTAATCATGCAAGTTTAGCATCAGGGCAGAAACATGCACACATACTTTTTGGTGACATTTATTAAATTTGGTACTTATAAATGCTAAGTAGATAACAATACATTTATAAATTAAATTATGTGTATGTAGTTGATCAGTTGTATTGTTTAGATTAGGTATTGATTTTTGGATTTGTTGCATGTGTTTTGGGCCACAAAGTTACTTAAATATGTTTACAAAATTCATGCCACATTTGCTTGGGTCAATGTTGCAGAAGGTTGCTTAAATAAATTCTGTCATTTTATGGGTTCATTATATTAGTTGAAGAATACTATGCACATACCTAAACTACTTCAAAGATCCAAGTAGTTAAATTGCAGATGACTGACAAGAGTTGACTGCATTTTTGTTCAAAAAGAGTAAAGCATCCGTTTCAGGAAGTGGCTCCAATTGTCAGTAATGTTATGTAGATGACATTTCTTCTATTATCCTATTTATTTTAATATTTCATGAAGTTATTTTATACCCAATAATTTAAAAACTATAACTATTTGTATTTATCAGTTGGTCACATTACCAATTAGCTGGCATAAAGCACACCTTCAATTGAATATCTGGTGATGTAATGGAATCATTGATATCATAGAGGTATAATCAATGAGCATGAACAAAACATGTTACTAATTTGGATTTTTGGTCATTCCATAACGAATAAATTTTTGACATATTTTGTATAGCTTATTGTTGCCATTTTAAGATTTCTAAATATAATGTTTTGTTTTTTACTTCAATTAAGTGTTTATTTCTTTTTTATCAGCCCATAGTGTAAGTGTACTGTGATGTAATTTCTGCTTTGTTGATCTAAATGCATTAATATTCAGTTCTTTCAAGTAAAATGGATGCTACAATGTGTTGTTTAACATTATTTCTGGAATGGTAGGTAGTTTTAGAATTGAAACTGTATATAAAAAAAATTTTGTAATATGTAAAAAGTTCTCGGAAAAGAAACTACTACTGTACTGTCTGTACTTACCCACTTCAGAATTTAACCTAAAAAAGTATAAACAAAAACCGCAAGGAATTTTTTTTTTTCCCGGTCATACTTTTATACTCACATACTCTCGAAATCAGAGTAATTGAAATCTAGTTCTAGTCCCTCCCGTCAGATAAGCCACACCTTCCATATACTTAAACAGTTTGCGCATGCGTAGTTTTAAAATGGTTCCATGGGATAGAGTTGCGGTAAGACTCTTGTCTCAGTGATTCTTTTTGGGAGTTGATTCTTTTCGAGCGTTGGCTCTTTCGAAGAATCATTTCCGCATTCGATCGTTTGCGCTCACTGATTCTTTTGGGAGTTGATTCTTTTACGGAGTTAACTCTTTGGCTCTTTTCGATAACTATCGCTCTCGAAGAATCAATTCCGCATTCGTTCTTTTGCGCTCCCTAGCTTTTTGTTACTTTTTTGAAGTTTCAAATTTTTAAATATCTATGTATTATCATAAATGTTATTTTTTTAAATTTAATTCAATTTTAGATTGAAAGGGTGTTTTTACGGCTTAAGTCATATCACGCTTTAACACTAATTAAAACTAGTCTTAAGGTTGTTATTAAAACATATTCTAACAGTTATTATGTTATTCACTTAACATTAATATAATAATTATAATAAAACCTTGATTTCTCGGGAGTGATATCATTTTAATAAAGCTACACAAAATTAAATTAAACGTAACTCGTTTTTTTTGCATTGCCTTCACAAAACAAGGCATTTTGAAAATATTTTATTAAAAGACAGGGAGGGGACTTGGATTTTGAAAATCTTTGGGACAACGAGTATTCGAGGGTATTATATACCTATATCTTAAAATAAATAGTTAAAAATCTTAAGTACTCAAATAAATTATTAATATTTTTATTATATCTTTTTAAAATATCATTTAAATTATTAGGAAGTCTCATTTGGTAACTAAGTGGTTTTAGAAAGAAATCTTAATGTATCCAAACACGTCCAAGACACTTTTTTTAAATGTGGTATAGAAACATTTTAATGATATTTTTATGTTTTGTGTTTTAAACAATAGCAATGGGCTATAAATATTAAAAGTATATATTAATAATTTTGTAAAAATATGATAATTTTGTATGAAATTTTAAAGAAATGTGTCAAAAACTTCAAATGTGCTACATGAAAATCTATTCAACCAATTTGAAAAATGATGCTACCAAAATAAACTACATGCATATTTCTAGGGAATGAACTAGAATAAAAGGATATTTAAATAAACAACAATTTTACAAGTGATTGAAAAATGAATAGAAGATTTTTTATAGTTTTACAGTCCTACTTCTTAAATAAATAGTAATAATTTAGAAACTTTTGAACTCAGCATAATTATTCTAGTTCATTCACTTGACAACATTATAAATAACAAACTCTCAAAAGTTTTCTAGAATCCAGTTATAAGTTTTTGTATTATAACATTTGAAGTGAGGAAATAATGCAAAAATATTAATTTAGAGTTAAAGGTAGTTTCAAGTGCATCGCTTGCTCCCTTGCGTTTGCTCTTTGTGTAAACAATTTTGTTCTTCCTTCTCTTTAAAAAAGTTCACTCCATTTCCAAAAGAGAAACCATTTAAATATTTGAAAAAACTTTCTAAAATTATATTTGCAAAAAAAAGTAAGGTTTAAATTTTGATTTTGCCATGTTTTTGGCCTTTTAATGGCCTTTTCCAGTGTTTTCCATTCTTACTTCTTGTTTTCCCGCCTTGATTAAAATCTTAATACTTCTTTAAGTAATTAACAGAGAAAAAATTAAATATGTTTTGGAAAGTCAAATAAATACTCTATCCAATAAAATCGAAAACTTTTTTAGAATTCTTGGTCAAAAATGAGATTTTTAACGTGTTTGGATATTTTAATTGCTACTTCTGTAATCTCAACGGGTTCATGACGGGAATTACAAAAGTAGAAGTGTCCTCAAAGTAATTTATTCTTTATGGACAATTTCAAAGTTATATGAATTGACATGGTTTTGGGCCATCTTATGCCTTAGCAATTAAATTTTACAGCTTACAAGCCCTATGCTGCAATGCCTATCGTCTTCGGGCCCCGTCTCCCTCCTTTTGTTGATTTTAGAGGCAAACTGCGCAATTGCTGGATGAGTGAGTGTTTCAAGTGTTGTGTGCGTGGGTTTTTCAAGCACGCTTGGCGCCTCTTCGTCTGGACACATGCGCTCACGTGACAACGAGGGATGTTCGATGGCCCAAACATATTGTATACATTTCGATATGTTATATACATTATTATATATCTCAAAGGAGCGGTGAGTCATCAAAAAGAGCTAGCTCTTTTTAGTGAGTGAGCGGTTCCGATCCGATTCCTGAAAAGAGTCATTTTCCCCATACAGGCGCCTCAATCCCATGATAGTACTTTACGCAAGTCCAACTTGATTGGCTAATCGGATCACATGACCTAGATACGTATGTCATCAAGGTTTATAATTGTTGGCAATTTATCTCTTCTTTTCTGCTTTCTTCTTTTCTTATCAGATCCATGGCTATGGGTAGGTAGTGGGAGCCGAAAATTGTATCCTTTTATTATATAAGTTAATAATTATACAAGTTAGTGTTTTATGTATGCTTTTTGTTACATCAGAATGGTCTTAAGCCAGCGGTGGATACGACATCATCATCCTAAAGCAAAGGGGACGGCAGAAGGGCGGAAAAATATCAGCTGGTAGTGAGTTCAGGAGTGGTTCTTAGATTATTTATGTAAAATCAACGGAAGCTTGGAAAAATATGAAAAGGGTATTAAAAATTAGGAAAAGTAAATTAGAATAAAAAGCAATTAAATTGGAATTTTTAAAAAATAATTTGGAGGATCTAAAAATTTTGCCGCCAGGTGGGTTCGAACTCGGGAAGTCATCCTCCGCTGCCGACGCTAATCTGAAGACGACCATCTCACGGGTGTAAGAATCATAGCAATTGCGCATGCGTATGGAGTTGGAAATTTTTAACTCCATGTTTGGTTCTGGGGAAAGGTATGCCAAATTTGGCAATTTATCGCTTACAATACGATGATTTTTTGAGTTTGCTGTCAGATGTTAAAGTAATAAGTACGGCCAGTTTAGAATCCTATTTTTATAGTTTAGTATAAGTAAGGCTTATTTACGATCAGTAAATAAGTATTAAATACTATCTATTCTATACTATCTTTCTACGAAAAAAGTTAATTTGTGTAAGTTCATAATTTAAAAGTTTATTTAAATGTCAAACACACACATTATGAGTTTCTGAAAAATAAATTATTTTATAACTTGTAATTGTGCTCTATATCCATTTGCTCTACATCCAATACTACATTATGAGCACTCGTCACATGTTCCCTCAGCTTTGTTCGTGTTGAAAATGTTTGTTCACACGATACTGCAAGGCAGTTTATGTTAAATTTTCTTTTATTGCTGACATTAGTCACAATGTGCAGTAGTCATGAGAATTCTTCTGTTGGCGATTTATCACTTCCTTTGTGCTTTCTTCTTTTCTTTTCAGAACCATGGCTATGGGTGGGTAGAGGTGGGAGCCGAAAATTGTATCCTTTTATTATATAAGTTAATAATTATATAAGTTAGTGTTTTATGTATGCTTTTTGTTACATCAGAATGGTCCTAAGCCAGCGGTGGATACGACACAATCATCCTAAAGCAAAGGGGACGGCAGAGGGGCGGAAAAATATCAGTTGGTAGTGAGTTCAGGAGTGGTTCTTAGATTATTTATGTAAAATCAACGGAAGCTTGGAAAAATATAAAAAGGGTATTAAAAATTGGGAAAAGTAAATTAGAATGAAAAGGAATAAATTTGAATTTTTTAAAAATAATTTGGAGGATCTAAAAAGTTTTCCGCCAGCTGGGTTCGAACTGGGGTAGTCATCCTCCGCTGCCGACGCTAATCTGAATGTGGGTGACTTTAGCCGTTAGGCCATAGTTGCTTCACGAAAAGAAGCTCTTTAAAGTATAAGTACCCTTTAATATAAGTTTGCAAGAAATACTAACAACAACCATACAACATATATATGAAAATGAGGAGCAAATCAGAGTCAACTTGTCGGACACTTACGCTGTACGCTGAGGCGCTTGTGTATGTATTGTATTTCTACGAAACAACGCGCATATTCAAAATCAAATGGTTACTGCAACAATCAGATTGGCGAGATATCCAAGTGAAGCCAAGCCCGTGAAACTAGCCTGAATTGGACTTGCGTAAAGTACTATCATAGGATTGAGACGCTTCTATTTATACTGTTCATCCATTCGAGAATGTCAACGACAGCGGACAGATGCTTGGTTTGGCGCGGGGTGAAAATATCCTCGTCGTCGCCAAACAAACCACTCGTAAAGAAAAGGTTGCAACAGAAGTCCGGACCGGAATAAATTGACGCATGCGCAATTGCTATGATTCTTACACCCGTGAGATGGTCGTATCTGAAGGTGGGTGACTTTAGCCATTAGGCTATCGTTGCTTCACGAAAAGAAGCTCTTTAAAGTATAAGTACCCTTAATATAAATTGGCAAGAAATACTACTAACAACAACCATACATCATATATATGAGGAGTAAATCAGAGTCAACTTGTCGGACACTTACGCTGAGGCGCTAGTGTATGTATTGTATTTCTACGAAACAACGCGCATATTCAAAATCAAATGGTTACTGCAACAATCAGATTGGCAAGATATCCAAGTGAAGCCAAGCCCGTGAAACTAGCCAATCAAGTTGGACTTGCGTAAAGTACTATCATGGGATTGAGCCGCTTCTTTTCCCCCCCATTACACTTTCATCTGCCGCCAGTAATGAACCCTGATGATCTGATTGGTCCACGTGACATGGCAGTAGATTTTGGCGATATCACTAATTTTTTCGACATTCTAGTTCTGTCGCCAATTAAATAAGCAACCCTTGTAGTAGAGGCGCGTACCGCATTTTTATTTTGGCAAAATGGTTTTCATTTTTCTCGTAGAATGTGTTTGTTCGTATTCGATCTATTGATTCAACTTCGCTATCCAGATGGAGAAAAATTGAAAGCAAGGATTAGATTCAGGTAAGTAACAATGTTTGCATCTGCTTTCTTTACTATTTTCATATATTTCTATTTCCTACTAGTTTTCCAAATGGTACATTCTGTTGAGTCTGCTTGATCTGGAATACTACCCAGACTTTGAGGTTGGTAACTAAAGATATTAAATCATTTGCTTCTATTTATATGCATTATTCTTTTGATGATAGTTCATATTGCTTTTTGAAATGCATAAAGATCAATTCGCTTTAGCTATTTTTCCTACTTCCATCTTAAAACAGAACAACCTTATGATGAACGCTCTCTTCTTGTCAAATGCTTATTCTATTGCTATTTTGGTCTGGATTGTTGATTAGATTGGTTTATGTGGCAAATATATGAGCTAACGACCGTTAGGCTTAAGAGATACATTTAAGGAATATCTAGGTAAGTGACAGCATTTGTTACATTTTTTCTGGTAATTCATATTGTTATACTAAATGCAAATGGCATGCAGTGCTGTTATTATAACTGTTTTATCTGCTCTTGCATATTGTGTTTATCGTTGGTAATGCATATTTTCTACATGCTCAGCTTCTGAACACTACCCTTTGGCCCTGTTTGTTAATGTGGATGTACCTGGAAAATATGAACTAAAATTTAGGTAAGTATCCATTTTTGTATCTGCTTTCATTTATAACTATTGATATACTTTAATTTATACCTTGACTGTTCTTATTTCTTAACTGTCCTAACTAACCTATTTAGGTACAATACTGAAGATTTTTCTCTTTACACACGCATATTAGTATACGATTGCTTTCTTATTGTATGGTCAAGACTAACTCACTTAATACAATCTAAATTCTAATCCTCATCCAAAAGTGTATTCTAATATTTACTCAGAAAGCTGGTTGTTCTAATCAATGAATAAATTTTCAAAATTTAAGTGTGTGTGCACATGCAAATGGATTCTTTTCAATTATCAGAAGCATTGAGTGACTCCAAATTGTAGATTTATTTGTGAAAGAGAGTGGAAAAGAAAGAATACAACTAAAGATTCTATAGATTAAGAAATAAGCTTGCCAAAAAAGAAGCTACTGCTGGCTTAGAAATAGCTCTGCTTTTGTTTTAAAAGTTAAAATTCATCTGCTCAATTGTGTAATCAATAATCGACATTCACTTGTATAATGTTTGTGATGAATACAATTTAATCTGTGAGCCAAGAATTGTACAGTACCTAAGTAATGTAAATACACTATCTACGGTTAATACAAATTATTTTTACTGTCCCATGAAGTTCGTCTTAACAAGGTTTGACTACCTATATTTATGCTCTTGAATATCACATTTATGATTCGTAATCCATGTTTTCTGCACGAGTGTATTTTCAGCATAACATTTCCCTTGAGCCAGTTTTACAATGATGGAGAATTTCTATTTATATTGATGCTTGTATTGCAGAAAAACCTCAACATAAATTACCAAGAGTGGAATCACCTTTTATCATAAGTTTTATCCCAACAATCTTCAGGATTTTCAACTAGTTACCACCGTCCCAGTCTAAGCCATTCAGTGTATCACCACGTAATTTTGAACCATGATCAGATGACAAAGCAACATCTGGAATGATACCCCACTCTCCAAACTTCCACACCAACCCAACGTATGGACTTTCGACCACGACAGATTTAATGTGCACCAGCCGCCTCTACACCATATGCTTACAAACATCCAGATTCGAACCAGGAACCTTTCGATCTAGAGGCTAACATACACCTTAACCACTATACTGGTTGGTCGGCTAAACAATCTTCATAATATAAAAATCTGTGAGAACAAAATGTGCATCCACTTTTATTAAAATGCAAAATTTTCTATTTTGATCTTTAAACATGGTTTTTTTTTGCACTTAAATCAAATGGTAGATTTTGTTGAGTGAGCATTTTATTGCATGCTATTCAATAGAATTTACTTTTTGGTTGTTAAACAAAAATTTTAAATAACATGGCTTTTTTTTAATTTATTAACTGTTAAGTATTCTTTTGAGCAAATTTTTTTACCTGCTGAATCTCAACAATAGCAGGTGATAACAGTATAGCTCAGGATATAAACCTAGGTAGATAACAATATTTGTACCCATTTACTCGTATTGTATTTATATTGTTTCGATTCTGATTCATAGTGCATATTTTATGTTATCGAGAGTCAGATTCAGCTAGGGTTTTTCCTGTTGCTCAATAGAATATGCTCTCTCCTCTGGTTGGTAAAAAAGAGATTTTTGGTAATTTGCCTCCATTTACCATTTAAAGTATTAATGATCTTTTATATTGTGTGTAATGCGTGTTCTATTGTGTTTACGTCTGTAAATAATGGATTTGTTTGTGTTATCTAAAGAAATAACTTTTTGCTGTGAAATAAATATAAATTTGTGCTTTATAAATTTTGTTTCTGGATATTGCTCTTTTTATTTTGAATGCTTACTGATTTTATCCAGTAAAATGGTGGATTTTGTTATGTTCAGCCACATGATAGAGGTAACTTACCTTTAACTTACTAAAATAATCAAATATTCTGTACAAAACATTCATGTATATGAATTTTGCAAGAGGATAGTTAAATGAAAACTGCAGTGTCTATAACTATCAAATGCAGGCTCTGGTAATGTATGAAAAAGAAACTTCTATAATGAAATGCTTCATCCAAGATGTATGCATCATTTATTTTATATCTGATTTAAAATTTATCTTCAACTTTGAAGAAATTTCACCAATGTTGCTGTTAAGCCTATTGGCTCTACCCACTTTATATAAAAACATTTAACAATAAAAATAATGTAGAAGTTCTTTGTATTTCAGCAGAACAAATAATATATAATAGCTTTGGAAAGGCATACATAAACAGGAAACTTTCTAAATAGCCTCATGACTATCAAAGTAAACAAGAGGGCTTCTATGATCAACTAAATATTGACACTAAATTTTTTACATTGCAAAACATTTTGAAGAAATAAAATAAATTTGTGCTATATTTTCCATCTTAACAAGATTTGTAAATAATGAGGCTGCTTTTGCACACTACTCAACTGCCCCTGATCCTAGTTTATTAATTGTAACACCTAAATTACCATTAACTTAAAATTTCAAGTTGTGTAACTGTAAGGACTTTGTCATGCATTTTTTGTAACTTGTTTAAATATTGTATTCGATATAAAATACTTTTTTAAATATTTGGGTAAATTTAAAAAGTAGAAACCTAATGATGAAAACTTTAGAGTTTGAAAGATAACAAAATAATTTTGAAATTTGGACTTTTTTTAAATTTTATGCAAAATTGTCCAAATTTTAAATCTATTATAAAAGGAAGTATTTGTTTCACAGCTGCCTTACATCACCTTAATACCTTACATCACGCAGTGGCTAGTTTGTTATAAATTACACGTTTTTATTAGAAAATAACTTTATCGTTAATGAATTCACAAAACAGAAGACAATACCTATAGTTTTATGTGTACAAAGTGTAACAATAAATAGAACGAACTTTACAGACACCTGTTGAAATTTCTAAGTTTTATGTCTTATTGCAAATTTATCATTCCATATTGGTATGAAAGAAGCATGATTTTTTTAATTAAAATAATCGAATTTTATGGTTTTAAAATTAATTCCTTGCTTGTACAAGTCTAAATTTCTTGGACCTTAGGTAATGAAATCAGTTTAGTTTCTAGGTAGTTTTGTGATTTTTTTGTTAAACATTAATAGTATATATTATCTATAACATTATTGTAATAGGAAATATAATTGGACACATTTTTTAAAGATTAAAATGCAACAGAATTTAGCATAGTAAATCACATAATGGAACCGCGTAAATTGTTTCATCTGGTTCTGAGCCAGTTACTTTGATTGTAACCCATAACCAGTGACGTGAAAATTTTGAACTTAGATAAATAAGTTTGTTGGATCACAAACACCACTCATAATTTTTATTCTTCTGTATATTAAAAAGAAGTTTCTGCCGCAGGAATGAAAACTCGCTTTTTATGCTCAATTCTCAGATGGTTTCCCCAGAAAGCACGCATCAGAAAATTGCTAAATTGATAAGGTTTGTTCAAAATTGTACAGGGAACTAGATGGAGAATATTTTTTTTTCTTATGCGGCTATTACGTAGTTTAGGGTGGATTAATTGTCAAAGTCGAAAAAAAGCAAAATTCTTGCGAGTGAGCGAAACACGGTACAAATGTTCAGTCTTCAGCCATGAATTTTTTTTAGAATACCTCTAAACGCAAACTTTTACACATCACCGAGTTTTTTTAGAAATTTTAATTTGGTTCCTGTTAATACTTTCTTGAAAATCAGGACACTTTCGTTAAAACTGCCATATCTATAGCTTATTACTATCAGTTTTTAAATTTGAAAACATCACTGGAAACCTTAGAATTTACTCTTTCTTGTGGTACAGTTATTTTTTAAATTGGTTTATAAATAAATTCGATGCAATTAAAAGTTGGTCATACAAATTTCGGAATTTTTAGATAGTAATTTCCGATACAAATTAAAACTGTCATATCTATAGCTTAATACTATTAGTTTTAAAATTTCAAAATACCACATGAAAGTTTAGAATACGCTCTTTCCTATGGCATAATTATTTTTACAGTTGGTTCAGAAATAAATTCGATGCGATGAAAAGTATAATTTCGCGATCGTGTACACATTTTTCATCGCGGAGATGAAACGTTAGATCGTTTTATCTGGTTTTGTGACGTCATGGTCCGGAAAGACGCTTGCAAAAGGGGCGTTGGTTTGCGAGGCAAATCAAATGGGATTGCGTAGCAATCACCGGAGATTGGCGAGCCGGGGGCGGAGCCCCCTATTGTGTAAAATATTTCAAATCATACACATTTCAGAATTGTTCATGCATGTATTGATACATGAATATAACATGTATGACATCTCTTTAGTTCTTTTCACACAAAATAATTAATTTGTTCAAATTTACTAATTCAGAAAAAATTAAGTCAGTAATAAAAAATAAAATTAAAGGAATCATAAAAAAAATTCTTACTTTTCATTAATATTTAGCTTGTAAAAATAACGCTATTTGAAAATATTGTTATTTGTGATCAAAAATATGACGAAATATAAAATGAGACGAAACACAAAAACTTTCAATCAAAAATGCTTAGTTTTGAAATTCTCTGAGCATTGACAAGTATTTCGTATACTCCTTGCACACCAAAAAGGGCTTATACATAACATAAGAAAGTGAAGTTTTCTCTATGCACAGCATAGAACAAGTGTTATAGCATCCCCAGAACATGCCAGTCCAGTGGAATTTTGAACTTGCAATAAAAAATTCATCATTGCAGTTTTTCATCACAATTAATCCAATAAATGTTCACTTCAATCCATACTCTATTTTCTCAACATACTCAATCATCAGATGAGTGAATTGGCTTTTGACGTTGAATATGTCTTACCTTTCGAAACCGGTATACCACGCTTTATTTTTTAAATTCACATAAAAGCGTAAACGCGAAAAATTTGATAACTTGAAAGGAGAAGAAAAAAAATGAAAGAGATCGCGTTCAAAAGAGCATTAAACAAAGAATGTTATAACTGTTCATTAATCTTGCGCTGACGTCATCCGATTATGCACTGCGTGAAGTTCACGAAAATGCGCACTGCCGCTCACATTAATTTAGTCTAATTCTGGCCTACTTGTTTGTTTGAGGTGTCATTTGCTACGTCTCTTTGCATTTTATAAATAATAATAGAAATAAAATTTTAATATTTAATACTTGTTTAGATTTTAGACTTCAAAATGTGGAAATTTCGCAAAAATTTCAAAATGCCCCCCCCCCCTAAATTAAACACAACAAAAATTATAGAAGCGTCTATAGAAAGAGAGACGAAGGGATAGAGAATCCAAGATAAAAGTTCTGGAATCCGATGCTGAGCGTCAACGGGCTCGGAAGGAACGCCTTAAAGTTGAGGCTTCGTGCCGCTCACATTATTTAGTTTAGCTCCGTCCTCTTTTGTGCGAGCACGACGTTTGAGGTGTTCGTTCTTTCGTCTATTTGCTTTATACATGGTAATAGAAATAAAACCTAAATATATTTAGTACTTGTTAAATATTTTACCAAAGTGTATAAAATAGAAATTTTTTTTAAATATCCAAGTATATAATAACCCCTTGAAGAATTAGAGGGAACGTCAACAGGAAGAGGGATAAAAATCCAAGAAGTTCATTCAATCCAATCCATTCCATGAATGCAGAATGATTAAGCAAGTAGTGCAATGGAATTCCAAAGGATCAATGCATAAAATTTAAAATAAAGTTACCAGAATATATTCAAAACATAATGAAAACATTAACATTGTCGAAAAATTTTTTTTTGCAAAATTGGAATGGCTTTTGTAATACTGCCAGAAAACCTTTTCGTTGTGACTAAGTGTCTTTATTTTTTCATGAACAGATTACAATACCAAATAACATTAAATGAATGCAAGTTACAATTTGAGTGAGTATATATTGAGCTTCTTCACCTATTCGTCGATTTTCAGTATAATTTTTTGTGTGACGAGTAAATTCTTAACATTTGAAAAAATAACATGCATTTTGTTCATAGTTATTTCATTTTCAATATTATCAAACACAATATAGGAAGGAAACTTGATCACTTATCACTTGATTGAAATCAGCTGATTTAAATTCACGTGCCTGTTTAATGTGGTCAAATGAAGTTTAATGGACAAGAAGAACAAACTGGTAGCCAAGCTCTGGCCTTCAGTTCAACAGGCTGTGTTCAGATCAGGTCCCGTAATAGGCATGGATGTTCATAGTAGTGACAATCCATTTTAGCCTATTATGGTCCAATTAGCTGCAGTGCCGTATTTCTAAATAGGCTAAGTAGGCTGCAGCCTAGAGCGGCAAAATTTTCAGGGGCGGCAGTTTGGCAATTTATTCAAACGTTAAAATGAAGTATTTCAGACGTTAAAAATATGATTTAGTCCTTCTACATAGCCTACTTTCTAAAACTATAACAAAATATAAATTCACAGCACGTAATCTTGTATTATAACTTTCTTGTAGTGCAATCTAATTTGGTTTGATAATATTGGCACAAGCGCAGCGATTCGATCGGACAACACTGTTGGTTACCTACACTGAGATTTATTCGCAGGCTAAGTTGAGGGGAAAAACAATATGGTCCACTCCCCCAGTGCATCAATGGTATCAGGGCCATCGACCCGGCGGCTCTTTGACACTTAATTGTGACAGGCAGGGACAAACTGCAATTATCCGATTCCTAAGTGGACACCTCAGAACTATGACCTTCTCAGATGGCTTGAGAACTTTCGACACATGCACCAAGAGCTCCTTTGAGCAGGCTTCCTCCTTCCCACATCCTGGAGTGCCTGGGACTTAACCATCAAGATCTCCTTGGAAGTCCATTGCTGGTCCTGGACTTCCTCAGGGTGTTTGGATTCATGGACCTAGTCTAGCCCCGCTGGACTTTGGGGATTGGCAACAACAACAACAACACTGTTGGTGGAAGGCCCAGTGGCTCCGCTGTCAGTAGTGTAGTGTCAGTCTAGTCTGTCATTCATGTCTATCGGTGTGCACAACGGGATCGTTGATGATTGTGTTGAGCAAGGCGTGTTCGTGTTGTTTGTTACGATTTTGCTTTATAGTTAAGAGTATTCCAATACATAACGTAAAGTTTTTAACAAGTAGGCTACTCCCTACTAGCTACTATGAATGACGGTAGGTAGAGACTCAGTGGCGCTGAATACAAAAAACGAACAAAACTGAAACTTCAAGAACAAGAACGTGTTCTAAAACAAACAAAAAAACTATATACGTTTTTTAAAACTAATAGTTTGCCAGTGGAAGAAAAGAACGATAAAGAAGATAAAGGGGAACATGAAAGTGCTCGAGCTGTTTGTGATGGTTCTGTTGGGGACGACAATGCTTTCTCTGGAACGAGTTGTTCCAAAACAGCCATGTTGTTATCAGAACCTACTGAAATACAAGTAAGTTCTCACAATCAGATTGTACCCGATAGATTTGATGTTAAAAGTCAATCTTTAACAGAAAATAAAGAGCCAACATTAGCAATTTCCTTAAATAAGGATCCAGCTTTGTGGATCTTAAATGATGCTACTAGAGATCTAATAGCAAAAAATGGCTTTGACCAAAACAAGAGATGACGCGTGCCAAAGTTTACGAGAGTCTTGGGAAGAAGTGTACATTGATGTGACAGGAATTTCAAATGGCACAACAGAAAAAGCAACGACTAGATGTGAATCCCGAGGAATACTTCGAAGATTAGAACGTTTTGGGACTGCGTTTATGGTGTGTTTCTAGAGCACAGTACTTCACAGAATCGATTAAGTTAGCAAAGCCATGCAAAGTGGAACTGTGGATGTTTTGTTGGTCAGAGATTTCTATGGCTCTCTTGAAGAATATTTTACGGAACAGAGAAACAACTTTGATTACTTTGAGGAATTGGCCATTTATATAACCAAAACTACATTTTATGAAAAAAATAATAAAAGACAGCCAAAAAGAGAAGTTTGGCCTGACGAAGACCGAAGTGGAGAAGTTAACTTTACTAGCAGGGATGACCTTAAAATAAATACGTTTTTACCAATTGTAGACTCTTTTGTTTGTGAATTCAAGAAAAGAAAAATGGCCTACACTGCAAAAAAAATCCCGTAAAATTTACGGTTTTAAACTGGCAGCTGGGTTGGTTGTGCTTAACCGTAAAAATTACGAAGTTAATCCGTAGAAATAACGGTTTCTTACCATACGAGAACAAGTTTTTCCCGTAAAAGTTACGAATTAAAACCGTATTCACAACGGTTTTTTCCCATAAGAGATCCAGTTTTTCCCGTAAAAGTTACGAAGTAAAACCATATTCTCGACGGTTTTCCCCATATAAGACCAAGTTTTTCCCGTAAAAGTTACGAATTAAAACCGTATTCACAACGGTTTTTTCCCATAAGAGATCAAGTTTCCCCGTAAAAGTTACGAAGTAAAACCGTATTCTCGACGGTTTTCCCCATATAAGACCAAGTTTCCCCCGTAAAAGTTACTAAGTAAAACCGTATTCACAACGGTATTTTGCCATATATCACATTTTTTCCGTAAAAGTTATGAAGTAAATTTGTAGTCGCAACTGTTTTTTACAATGAGATCTAGTTTTCTCTGTATGTTTCAGTTTTCACTTGTTTACATAAAAGTATTTAATCGGTGAAAGTTACAACCAGTTAACATAAAAAATACAGTATAATTTCGCAATCAGAACTATTTTTAACTAGTCAAGAACAAGTTTACTGTAGTTTTTAGTTTATAACTGTTTACAAAACCATATGGAATTGAAGTTACAACCAGTTACCATAAAAAATATGCTGCAATTATGCAGTGAATATGGTTTTACCACAAAATAATGCAATTACACTAAATACTATAAGGTTTACAAATTGTGTAAAAATGTAAATATCAGCTATACAGTTGAAACAATTTTGCGCACAAAATAATGGGTTTTCTCTGAAATTTAGTTTCGAAGTGTGGATAAAATGATAAAGTCATCTTTTAAAATAGTATAGAACTATTGCAGAGCAAATAAATTAAAGAAAAATACTGTGCTGTACACAGTACCTTTTATTCATAATACTGTCAATATACAGTGAAATCTGTGTGTAACGATACTGTCTATAACAATATTTTATTTAGGTCCCTACAGAATGGTTATAGACAGGTTTCACTGTATAATATTTATTACTTTTGTTATTTCAATAATGTTCAAACATTTAAATTAAATAATCTAACTAAATTATGCTAGAATATTATTCAATTATACAGAATAATAAAAATTAAAGTAAATCATTTTTCAATATGCATGTTGAGGATACTTATTAAGTAACAAACTATATAAGCATGTAGAAAAAAGTCTGTATAAATGAAAAAATAAATATTGTTGTCTTCTTATAATGTCAACAGTGATAAATTTTCAAAATATAGAACTCTGGAGCTTTTCATTTAAGAAACCTTGATAACTTTTATTAAATAGCAAAACACCTTTAAATATGGTTACATTATACACTGTGCTGTGCTGAACACGATAATTACATAATGTTTTGTGAGGTACATTTGTTTGTTGCATATATAATTTAAGTAATACAAAATGAGCAGGCAAAAATATACAATAAACAGAAATACAAATATAATCAGGGTTCATCAAACCACGATTACAATAGAATAACTTTGATGCAATTAACAGAATCAAGATAGTACCTAATATTCATATCCATTCAATGAAATGTTCAACACCATTCAAAGTCCATAAGTTTATTTTATAATGTCAAAACTTTTTGATTCATGGATTTCTTTTTTTGGAGGCTTTGGATCCTTTATCAGGATTCATCCTTAGAAAACACCTGTAAAATACAAATAGGACAGAGAAAAATTCTTTAGTGATTTTGCTTTATTCAAAGTTTAACAAGTTTATTTAACCTTTAACTGCTGTCATGGGTCTCACAGACCCCGAGTGACAGGTCGTTTCCACCTCTCAAAGTGAATATTGGTCAATGTCCTATTCAGTACCTTCCTACTACGTCCAAGAGAAGCCACATTCCAACACTGGTTTGGATGTCCCAACTATTTCGTATTTCACACTATTTGCATTTCCCCCACGGTCTCTTAGACCCTTCACAGCATTTGCGTTAGTGTTCTTGCTGAATGAAATAGTCTGTTTGAGTATGGAATTTCAGCTGAGTCTAAAATGGTAACAAACTTTACTAAGAAACTACCTCTGTATCTAGCACAAAAAGAAGTTCAGGATATTGTTGATAATTGGTCGGAAATAGAGTACTGGGACAGTGAAATTTCGGATACTATTGAAAGCAAACATGAAACGGATTCGGAAATTTATGCAGATGAAGACATTTCAAGTGCGTCTTCACAAGGATATTTCTACGGAAAAAAAACTTCAAATGGGATGCTGGGGGGGGGGAGAACCTAATCGTGCCATTAGAACACAAAACCACAACATAGTTTTAGTTTCCAGGGTTGAAATGTCCTGCAAAATTAGTTCCGAAAGCTGAGCCTGAAGAGACATGGAATCTACTTTACTTGTATAGTAATATAAAATATATTCATGTTAAGAATTGAATTATCTAAATTTAAAATGTATAAATAATAATTATCTAAAGAATCTTTCATTAATATATATGAATTAACTTTATACACACTTTTGTGAGTGAGATCTGAGAGACCCCTCCACACTAGTCACGAGACGGTTTGTAACACAGCAGTTAAGGGTTAAAGCTAATTTAAAAAATACAATCAAACACTATAGCACCCAACCCTTTTTTTTAATAAATGTCATGTGAGAAATTAACTGCGACAAATCAGTTAAAGTAATGTTCTCGCATGTACTTAAACTGCAATTTACAATTGTGCCTTCAATTCTTCACATTTCTTTGACAAATTTATGATCTTGAAAAACATGAATTGTACAGGGTGTCCTAAAAGTTCCTGTACTGACGATTGGGGAATTTACTATACAAAATCAACAAACTTTAAAACAAATATTTTTATGTTAATGGTGAAAAGCACTTATAAACGAAAAAAATTTGGACTTACATTTATAGTAAATGTTTAAAATTTCTGCAATTTTCTTGGGAGGCAAAGCTGAAGTAGTTTACACATATTTTTAGAAACACCTTTCAAAATGCTGGGAATGACTTCTTGTATCTTTTGAGTAATGGCACTTTTCAGATCACCTATTGTTTGGTGATTATCTTCATAAACTTTGTTCTTTAAATATCCCCACAGAAAAAAAGTCAGGAATGTGTAGATGACGGAACGAGGTGGCCAATGGTTTCTTGAGATGAGTCGATCGCCAAAAAAATCTTGAAGCATGCCCGTGGTGTCATAACTTGTATGGCAGGTTACAACGTCTTGTTGGAACCAAGAGTCTTGTTCATGCACTTCTAATATTCCAAAAAATTGTTGATTAAGTTGATATACTGTATCTGGGTCATTCTGAAATTAAGTGGAAATTTGAGTCACATGTATTTTTTTTTTTATGAATTTCATGTGTCAATTGATTTTTATACAATAGTAATAGATCTTAATTGAGGTATATTTTCATCAGATATCTTCAAGTGAATTAAACATGGAAAATATCACCTCTGTGGCTGTTCTTAACCCTGTTTCTAGGTTAAGAAATATAGTTGAAACTTAAAAAGTATAAAAATTCCTTTATTTAATAGCTGTATTTAATATTAATAGTTTCATTGTTAACAGTTTTCATTTCATTGCACCAGAAATTATTATATTTTTCATTAAATTTAATGTTTAAAAATCAGTAAATTATTTTGTCCCTACTATTTTTGTCAGCTCTGCATAAAAAGTAAATAACCTTTAAAAAAGTCTACTAGAAGGCAGTACATGTCTGAAAGTGTAATTAAAAGAAGCTCTAATGAGCCATCTTTACTGTAAGATATCTTTGACTCAATAGCAAGTATGATTTTGTCTGTTTCTTATATTTACACTCAGAAAATTCTTGAGTTCTTTTAACAATGTCACTGCCATGGCATTTTTTAACTTAATATATTTTCATTTATTGCTGAACTTTTTTCAACAACATATAGTTAGAAAATGTACAAAACAATCTGGAAATCAAAGCACATGGCTGGGATTGTTTTAGGTTAGGCATAAATGTGGTCCAACCATTGAAATTTCACCTCCATGGAGGTGAGCAAATATTTCTTATCAGGAATTTGTACAATGATATGGTAAAATAGTGATTATAAATGGTTATTTATTAAAGTAAGAATAATCTTGGGTAAACAAATAAGCAGTCCAACTGTTTTTTCTCTAACCAGTACCGATTTAACTTGCCAATTGGTTCTGATTTGAACCTGTAGAATAAAGCCTAACAGCTTTATTTGATTTACAATGTTTGAACACTTGTAACTTTGGGTCTGATTGTGTACGCTGATAAAATCTTTTAATTTTTCCTTAAAAATATGCCATTGAGTTGGGAGATAATTTAAGTATCCTCATGACTGAAATTCTCTTTGTTGTTTCTGACATAGTACCAGTTGGTATCATGTCAATCTGGCCTAGTTGGTACCATGTCTAAGAAATCTGATATAATCAAATTTAGGAAAGTCTGGAAGGAGTCTTAGCAAAAAAGAAATAGAATTAAAAATGATCCAGAACTTTACGACATAAAAGAGGGCTCAGCAAAAAAAATAGGTTGAAAAGACAAGAAAATTTTGTTTGAAGGAAAAAAAAAAATTAATATTCCACCAAACAGAGTGGAGTAGTTAACCCAGATGAAGCTGTTGGGTATTGCAATCTGATGTAAGAAACATGTGCATGTGAAAAGCATGAAAATGTTTTGTTAACTTTTGAAAAATTAAAAAGCCTCAAAGTTCTTAATTACAATGATTTAGATTAGATGGTTAAATCTCTGCTGTCAGGATGTAGTAAAAAGTGAAGAAGAATGTCTGGAAAGAAGTGCATTAACAAACACGTTGAGACAAATGATTACATGTGTTGAGCAATGGAAGAGGAAAGAAGTTTACAGTGAAATAAATAAAAAAAAGTCAGCTAAGAAAGTGGTTAAATCAAAAGTTGAAATAGAAGTCAAAGCGCTAGTTAATAAATTTAATGATGTGCTTCATTACTTCATGAAGCATGTTTGCAACATAGTCCCATCAATACAGGTCAATTTTCAACCTAAAGATAACCTTGGAACAGATGAGATACTGATACATGTTGATTTTGGGAGATACAACATGTGCATTTCAGAGATTCACATGACCAAATCACATTACATAGATAAATTGAAAATAGTGAAAAACTTAATGTTCTGTCATTCTACTCATTGTCTGAATCTTTGCGACCCGACTCAAATGCATTTAATGAATATGTAATTGTCAAAGTATTTGGTAGAAAGAGTGTTTGCTATTATGTGGCAAATGTCATTGAATGTTTTGAAGCTTCTTACCAGATCCGCTTCATGTCGAGATGATATGACACTAAAAACAAATTTTTTTCCTATGAAGAATGTGAAGCAACAGTTCAAGATGAGGTTATGGCCATTTTAAAACAACTGACAATAAATACTCATGAATAGTACATTTTTGATTAAATACCTGAAGACTATTTACATTGTGTTAGATGAATCTGAAACATCTCGTCACCTCCACGTTTTAAGGAAATAAAAAATTGGCTTTAATTTGCTTAAAATATTGTCTTGACCTGTTTCAGTTGCACAACTTCATTGCACTAACATGACATAAATACATAAAATAAATTCTAAAACTTTAATTTTATTTTGCAATAAGTTTTGACTGTCAAATTTCTATTTAATTTTAAAATGATCCATATTTACTGGGTATTGCATCACTTGGATATTTATGTCGCTAAAATTATTTGCATTCAAAATAAGTTTAAAACAGCGCAATTCTCTGAATGCGTGAAATTCATCTTGCAATGAAGAACAAAATGACGTGGAACTTTATTATCGAACAACTTGAGTGCAAAGAAAATGAAACGATAAAAATTAAAGAGCCGATAAAATTCAATAATTAAAAAAAAAACACGGGCAATAATTATTTTTAAAGTTGGAGTACGGGAACTTTTAGGACAACCTGTAGTTTTTAAAACAGAGATGGCAAGATTGAGCACCATAAGGGAATGTTACTCCGTGAACATTTCGATGCAAACTCCAGAGGACAACATAGGGTTTGATTAATTTTGTTTTGAAATTACAGAGTTCACATTTAAACACAGACATTACGGTAAGAATCTAATTTCTAAAAATTAACAAAAGGAGCATGAAAAGTAAGTAAAAGCTCACCTGATAAATAGAGTTGAAACTATTTGAGCACTCGTCGATCAAAAATGGCGCCCAAACAACAATACGACCTGGTTGCCAACTGATGAATAAGGAAAAGCTTAAATAAAAGTCGAACCGCACTTTTATTTACAGGATGTTCAAAACCATAAAATAATTGCTGAAAAATAAGAGCAAGTGTAGAAAATAATCTTAAAATGATTTAAGAAAAGGGAAAGTTATCGTACGCAAAGCAATACCGTAATGACGAGAACTCGAATTTGAACTGACGGTTTTAAACCGTATATGGCTAGAGTGAAAAACGGTAAAAAACCGTTTTGTCAACAAAACAGCTTTAAACCGTCAAATATACGGGAAAAGTCCGTAAAAACAACGGATAATTTTTGCAGTGTATGACGAGTTTCAAGACCGATTCTACTTCTTAACTCAGTTGTGTGATAACAATACAGATATGGAAGAGGAACTGAGAAAAAAGGCCACCAACCTTTACCACGTCTTCACAAATGACTTGAATTCGGATTTCACTGAAGAGTGCATCCACTTTAAAAATCACTGTGATGTGGGTAATAATCACCCATCTGATAAATCGTTGGAAGGAATTTCGAAATTTCTGAGGTGTAATTCCTTACAAGATGTTTACCCCAATTTGGACATTGCTGCAAGGATAAGTTTGTGCATACCTGCTACAATCTGCGAACTAGTATTTCTGAAATACGGTTAAACTCACTTTCATTACTTTGTATTGAGGCAAATACAACAAAAACACTTTCATATGAGGACATTATTAACGAGTTTGCCATTAAGGAATCTCGTAAGAAAGATATGTAAATTTGAACATGAAGATTAATCTTCAATTATAAGATATGTAATTACGTGGGGCGAGTTGTTTTAGAGAAGTTTGTATATTTTTCAACAAATAAACCATTAATTAACTACATTTTGTGTAATTACATTTCCGTGTAGGATAACTTAATTCAAATTGAATACAGCTCTTCAATTACGCAAAAGATAGTCATTAGTATTAAAATATAAAAATATGTTTAAAATAGTGGTCTCAGATCTCCAAGAACAAATGAATTAATTAAGTTCGAAACACATTTCATTTTTTAACGAATCTTAAAAGAAGCAAGTAAAAAAACCGAAGTAGATAACTAATTTGATTATATAATTTATTATGTAAACCATTAAAATTGTAGTTTTATCTAAAATAAATGAACTTTATGTTTAAAAAAGATGAAAACATCAATGAACTCTATCCTTTTATAGTATAAAACAAATGTATTTAAGCAAATATGAACTATAGAGGGGGCGGCAAATGGATTTTAGCCTATAGGCGGCATACTCTTAAATACGGCCCTGATTAGCTGTTGTGATGCAAAAGATTATACAGACGAAAACAAAGCAAAAATAATAACTTCTAGAAGTAAAACAGAGATTGTAAAAAGTTTGTGTTTCTCAAACATTAAGATTTTAAAAACAGCATTTTATTAAAAAAGCACGGCATTGCCCGTGACAGTTGTTTTCGTGAGGTCATGTGTAACTACTGCTCGCTAACCCCCGGTGATTGCTACGAATTCCCATTTGATTTGCGAAGCAAACCAAATGGGAATTCGTAGCATATTCGATAACAGCCATCATGGCGTTGCTCGTGGTGTTGGTTTGCTTCGCAAACCAAGTAAAAATTCATAGCCTATTGTAATGAATTCCCATTTGATTTGCTTCGCAAACCAAACTATGAATATAATAGTTTGTTGCGCGGAATATATTGGTTTGGTTTTCTAAGCAAACCAACACAATGGGCAATACCGTGATGGCCACGTCATTTTCAAATGCGACCAAATTCGATAACGGCCATCATGGCGTTGCTCGTGGTGGTTTGCTTCGCAAACCAAATTATGAATTATGCCTCGTCATTGTCAAATTCGGCCAAATTCCAATTGCGAAGAGATTCAATCGGCGTGACGTCAGAATCTCTTGCGAAAATAGAAATATATTTTGAAAAATTATCTATTAAAAGAAAATGAAATACAAGGTAAATTTTCTAGTGTAAAATTATCAGCAGATTTCGAATCCGTTGGAATTTTCAAACTATCTTCAACGATCCCGATTTTACAAAAATAAACAAAACATTTCCAGCCAAAATGAATTTTTTTTTTTAATTTTTTGCTGAAATTGTAAGAGGGTAGGAAATGTTATCTGTTTATTACTTGAACGCGAAGTTTGACGTGCCGTCACAATCTCTTGCGAAAATATAAGAGATATTCAGTTAAAACAATTTTTATTTATTTAAAGAAAATCATATTTTTAGGTATTGATCTAATGTGAAATTTTCCGCAGATGTTAAATCCGTTGAAATTTTTACTATATATTTAACGGTCTAGGAGATAGAAAAAAGGAACTAAATAACTCCAATTGAAAGTTTTTGTTTTTTATCGTCTGCTGGAAAATCATTCCTCCGAGCAAAATTATTTCATTCATGCTGCATTCAATAATGATAAATTTTTACATTTTATTCATTTTAAAATGTTCTAGATTAAATTTTAAAATTCACCGGGACTCAAAAATTGCAAAAAAATTTGGACTACCTGTGTGCCAAATTACATTACAGTAAGTGGCATAGATTCGTCAGGAATTTGCGGGCAGAAAACAAACAAACACTTCCTTTAATAATATTAAAGATATTCAACTAGTTACCACCGTCTCAAAGCCATTCGTTATTTTGAACCACTGTCAGATGAAGTAGTGGTCCGAGGCCGATGGTTGTTGATGAACTCCGTCGTGAAAGTTTAGTAAAAAAAACTCAAAAGACACAGAGTCAAAATTCTGTATTTGGAGTATATTTTACTAAATTTAATCGATCGTCACGTAAGTTACATGTAGTATAAAGTAGCAATTACATTTGGATAGGCATTCAAAATTGTAACTTTCCTCCCACCGCTGTATAAAATCTTTTCTTGATCTCCTCTGTTCTAAAGATTGATTTTATCTTTTAGTTGTCTTGGTAACTATAACTATTTATTGCTCTGACTTTTTTAATTGGCTTTTGCCGCACTTCCTCGGCTTGAAATCTTGTGGACGTTTCTTTTAATTGAAAAAGCTTTGTTCTTAGGTTGCCAGCTTGGCGTTTTCTATGTAGGGTTGCCAACTTGGCGTTTCACTTCTTGTAAGATGCGAGATGGCGAACCTTACATGTCCCTCCGGGGAAGCACATCCATCACTTAAGTCATAAGTGATGATGCTGCTGCCAATCGCCATCTAGAATCATAACTAAAAGTCATAATTAATTAGCTGGTCTTCATTACGATATCCAGTCCTTCGAGAGAAGCGTGAGAGCTCAAAAAAAAATATCTACACTAACATTCATGAACTCCCACATAAAATACATAATACAAGACACAAGAACGTTATCAAAATTATCTAAATCAGATTACAGTTTTGAGAAGAAAAAAATATATATACATATTTATATGAACTGAATAAAAACTAGGGTTCATCAATTTTGATGCGCGATAAGGCATCTGCATTGCCATGCTTACTACCCTTTCTGTACAATATATTCATGTTATATCTTTGCAATGCCAAAGCCCAACGTGCAAGTTTTGCACCCTGTGGCATTCCCTGGGTCAAATAAGTAAGGGGGTTATGATCGGAGACAATTTGGACTTGTGCTCCAAATATCCAAGTGTCAAATTTTTTCAACGCACTTAGAACAGCATACGCCTCCCGTTCGATAGTAGCCCAACGAGTTTGGCATGGGGTGAGTTTTCTACTGTAAAAGGCGATAGGACGTTCTTTTCCGTCTTCGTCTTGCTGAGCTAGACACGCTCCAATCGCTGTTGCAGAAGCATCGGTGTACAACTGGTATGGCTGATCTAACACTGGAGTATATAAGAATGGAATTTCCGTCAGCCTTTGCTTCAATTGTTGGAAGCTTGCTTCCTCTTCATCACTCCAAGGTATTTTGTTGGGCACCCTTTTCTTTGTTAAGTTTGTCAAGGGTAAAACCAAGGACGAGAAATCCTGAATGTACTCCCGATAGTAGCTTGCCAGACCAATTATGCCTCTTAACTCTTTCTTAGTAGTTGGACGTGCTAAGTTCTGCATGGCTTCGATTTTCTGGGGATCTGGTGCATGTCTTCCGGAACCTACCATGTGTCCCAGGAACCTCACTTGTTTTTTACCGAACTCGCACTTTTTAAGATTGACTGTTAATCCAACGGTCTGTAGAGTTCTCAGCACGTCTCTGATGTGACGCAAGTGATTCTCCCACGAGCTGGAAAAAATGGCCAGATCGTCGATATACGCACGGCAGTACTTTCTGTGTGTCTTAAGTACTTTGTCTATGGACTTTTGGAACGTACTTCCAGCATTTTTAAGTCCAAATGGTAAAACGTTCCATTGAAAATGACCAGAGTGTGTCACAAATGCCGAATATGGTTTAGCTTCTTCTTCTAAAGGGATTTGCCAATAACCCTTTGTCAAATCTAGAACGCTGATGAAAGGAGCACTACCAATTTCAAATAGTAACTCGGTGGCCTGTTGCATTGGGTAAGCATCCGGGACAGTAAAACTGTTCAAAACTCGAAAGTCGACGCAAAGTCTTACACACAGACGACTGGGTGTGCCCACTCACTGTCACTCTCTTCAATCAGTCCTTGTTCAAGTAACTCTTGGATTTGGCGATCCACCTCGTTTTGTAAGGCAATGGGAACCCGATAGGGATGCATTTTCTTTGGCACACAATCTTTAGTTAGTTTGATTGAATGTCCATCAACTCTGGCTCGGCCAGGTCGTGCACTGAAAATTTCTCGAAACCCTTCCAAGGTCTGAACTAATTGGTGTCGCTGTTCTTCGCACAACGCCTCTGTAGTCTGGAACACATGACCCTTAATATCGTCGGCAGATTGACTCTTATTTCGAGTAGGGGCATAAAAGATTTCCCCAAAGTCCTGATCTTGTTCGAAAATCAACCCCACCTGTTCAACTCGGGCTATATAAGGTCGTAGTTTGTTGAAATGCAGCTCTTTTCGGCTTTTATCCTCCATCTCGACCAACGCAGAATGAGGTCGAGTTAACTGGATAATAGTTGCAGGTCCTGACCAGTTCTTCAGAAGTTTGTGACTAGAAGATGGAATAAGGATCAGTACCTTATCACCAACCTTGAAAGTCTTTTCTCTCGCTCTCAGATTATATTTAGATGTGTAATAGCCTTGTGCCTTTTCGGCATTCCCTGCGGCAATCTCGTGTGCCGTTTTCATCCTTTGACGAAGGTCTTCTAAGTATTTTTCAACAGAAGGAGATGCTCCTGTTGGAATTTCGGTTTCTCCTAACCAACTCTCCTTAATTAATTTTAATGGACCTGGAGGTAACCTTCCATATACCAACTGAAATGGCGATACTCCCGTGGTACTGTGAGGTACTTCTCTGTATGCGAATAGTAAGAAAGGGAGATGCATATCCCATTGTCGACCATTTTCTTGTATGTTCTTACTGAGCATATCCTTCAGGGTTTTGTTCCATCTCTCCACGGCTCCCATGCTTTCTGGATGCCCCGGAGTTGAAAATCTTGGTGACACCCCGATGACTTGCATGAAGCCCTTGGTGAGCTGTGCTGTGAAATTTGTCCCTTGATCGGTACAGATAGTTTTAGGAAACCCCGTCTGGGAGAAAATCTTCATCAGGACGTCGCAAGTTGTTTTCGCAGTAATGTTCTTGACTGGTATAGCTTCCGCCCATCTCGTGCACAAATCCACAGCACAAACGATAAACTTGTGCCCTCTTGAGGATGGTGGCTCTAGGGGACCAATACAATCTACACTCCACACTTCAAACGGATTTTCAGGTCTCACAATAGGTTGGATAGGAATTCTGTCATTGTAAGTGGTACCTCTACGTAGCTGGCAGACCTTGCAGCTTTCACAAAAATGCTTGACATCAATCTTGATATTCGGCCAGTAAAAGGAATACTTTATCCGTTGTTTGGTTTTCTGTTCTCCTAAATGACCGGCCAATGGAATTTCGTGTGCCATTTTTAGGACATAGGGCCTTTTAAATTTAGGCAAAACTACCTGCTGAATTTTCTCTCCTCCTACGATTTCTGAGTGTACCAATAACCCATCTTGCACTTCGAATGCATTTCTTCTATTTCTTGCTAATTCCCAAATATCCTTTAAACTTTCATCTTCCAATTGAAATTGCACGAACTCGTTCCGTTTCTCATTAACCCCAGGGTGATTTGCGGTGTCACTACGGGCCAAGGTAAGTTCGTTTAAGGACGAAACTGAATAAATTTCTCCAACTCGAGAAACCCCTTCTTGGCTAATAATATTGCCATAAAGTTCCACCTTCGAGTTTAAAGCGTCATACGTTGAAACGCTTACGAGCATGTCGCTTACTAATTTTTCAGACACTGCACATGTCACTGGGATTTCTCCGTGTCGTCCGTCATTGATTTTCACATGGATTATCTTGAGAGGTGCCATTTCTGTCTCACCAAATGCGGATACAATTTTAATTTTTCCTTCCCCTTCATTTTGATAATCCTCAATCAGATCAGCCCGGATGACTGAAATCTGCGCTCCAGAGTCGATAATACCGTCGAAGATATTATTACCGCTTTTTAAACTCACTATCTTGAGTTCATCAATACCTCTTTGGTATTCTACAGGCTTTGTGACTGGAACGGTCACTTTTTCCGTCAACATCGATGGAGGCTCCACCATGTCTTCCCTTGCACATGATGTTGTAGCGTCTTGGGCTCCAATATTGCTCACAACTGCTGAAGTTTGTCTTCTTCCTAGCTTAGGACATGCGTTTCTAAGATGCTGAAATGATCCGCAAGAATAACACTGAATCTTCTTCTTCCTTCCCGCTTCATTTTTCGGACTCGTATTACGTTGATGAGTACTCCTCTCGTGAAACTGTCCATATCTAGCAGGAAAATCGGAGTTCCTTTCTTGAAAGCGTCTTCTTTCTTGAAAATGTGAATTTCTTTCCTTATTTACTATGTTTTCAGGTGATTGGAATTTCTTCTTGAACCCTCGAACACTTTCGTATTTGTCAAGGAGTTCCGCTAGAGTAGTAGGAGATTTTATTGTGCTCCACTCATCGACAAAATGCTCTCGCATTTCCGGAGGTACCTTACGTTTGAATTGATCCGTAATTACCAGATGCTTTAACGTTTCGAAATCCGCAACCTCAAGACCTTGAATCCATTCTTCAAAATAATTTGTCAATTCAAAGGCAAAATCCTTCCACGATTTATCTTCAGTCCGCTTGAGCTGGACAAATTTCAATCGGAAGGTTTCTGGGCTTAGTTTAAACCTTTTTAGCAATAACCCTTTCACGTGGCTGTAGTCATATGCGACAGCCGCTTCTTCTCTAGCAATTAACTGAGTAATGTCATAGGGTAATAAACCCAAAAGCTGTGACACCCAGTCCTCCCTTTTTATGTGAGCATGTTCTGCCTGCCTCTCGAAAAGAACCAGATATAGACTGATGTCTCCTTCTTTAGGATCGAACTTCTGCATCACTCTTTGTAGATCGTATATGTGCTTAGAGTTGCTCGAATTCCCTTCATTTGATGTTTCTGTATTGTGACGGCCTTCCATTTCGAGCCTTAGCTTTTCTAACTCGAAAACAGAACGTTTCTCGAGTTCCATCACAAAACGTCTTTCTTCAGACTCAGCAGCGAGGCGCTTTTCCTCACTTTCAGCCAAGAAACGCCTTTCCTCAGCATTTTTCCGATCTGTTATGATACTGTTTAAAAGATTTTCGGTAAACTCCTGTTCATATTCTTCGCTGTTCAATATTGAGTTCTTTAAATCGATGATTTTGTGTTGCGGCAACACATCTAACCCCAATTCATCTGCCAACACCTTCAAATCCTCCTTCCTTGCTTTCGCGAGATACGCCATCCCAAACAAATTTAACTCAGGAATTAAATTTACGCCACAGAATGCAGAAATAAAAAAAATAAAAAGGTTGGAAACCTCACTCTAAATAGTCTAAAATTATGATTTATATTAACTTTACGCCTTAGCGACAAGCATTCCCAGAAATCCCCGTTTTCCAAAACGAAATAGTTATTCTCTAACCCAATAACACAAAAAGTATCTAGTTCTGATGAACTGTTTCACAATTAACCATTAATCTAATTAACACATGGTGTGCTAAATAAAATTTGCACTGTGGTGCACATAACACGTAAGTGTTCTAAACAAAATGAATAGCATTAGCTTTCAACAAAGTCTACTTTCGCTCCGTAATTGTGTGGGAGTTGCATGAATTAAAAAAATAAAAACTCAGGATGAGCTCTCACCTTCATTTCCAGGGTTCGAAGATCCATCCTACCGACTGCGCCAGTAGTGGTCCGAGGCCGATGGTTGTTGATGAACTCCGTCGTGAAAGTTTAGTAAAAAAAACTCAAAAGACACAGAGTCAAAATTCTGTATTTGGAGTATATTTTACTAAATTTAATCGATCGTCACGTAAGTTACATGTAGTATAAAGTAGCAATTACATTTGGATAGGCATTCAAAATTGTAACTTTCCTCCCACCGCTGTATAAAATCTTTTCTTGATCTCCTCTGTTCTAAAGATTGATTTTATCTTTTAGTTGTCTTGGTAACTATAACTATTTATTGCTCTGACTTTTTTAATTGGCTTTTGCCGCACTTCCTCGGCTTGAAATCTTGTGGACGTTTCTTTTAATTGAAAAAGCTTTGTTCTTAGGTTGCCAGCTTGGCGTTTTCTATGTAGGGTTGCCAACTTGGCGTTTCACTTCTTGTAAGATGCGAGATGGCGAACCTTACAGATGACAAGGCAATATCTGAGCTGGCACCCACTCTCCAAACTTCCACACCAACGCAACGTAAGGACTTTCCGCCACAACAGATTTAAGGTGCACCAGCCGCCTCTACACCATACGCTTACAAACATCCATGACCCGGATTCGAACCAGGAACCTTCCGATCTAGAGGCTAACACCGTGACCTACTTCCTTGTATAATATAGTAGAGATAATTATAATAGAAGTTAAGTTCGTTCCAACTATCCTTAAATATTCCTACACTTAAACATTGTGTACACAAGAAATGCAATGTTATAATGGAGTTCCAAGATTGTTGGTTGCTATGAGATTATTAAAAAATTTAGTGATTTTTTCACAAATGTTCCTAGCAGTGAACACAGGAATACTGAAACCTTTATGCTCATAAATTTAAAGAACTCTTGAATAATCAGAGTTAATTGGCGAGTTTTTGTAGGAAAAGAAAAAAGAAGTTGTCTAAACGTTCTATAGTTTAAGAATTTTCAACAAAAATTAATTTTTTAAACAAATTTTGTGCAGTTTTAATTTTTTGTTTTAAATTTCACAACGTGACTATTGAAGCAGATCGATTATGAAATTTTTGACATGAAATTATTCTCTAGAAATGAATTTATTAGTATTTTGATGATCAATTTGTCAACACTCCTAACGAAAATATCCGAGCGTATTCATTTTCCTTTGCAAAAATTCAAATATCGAATCAAGTTAAAAACTTTCGAAGTTCCTATTCTTTCCGTGAAAAAAAAAGGGGATATATCGAGACCCCTTCTCTTACCACAAACAAAACTACTTTTAACGGTGGAATACATTTTCCCCTTTAGTTTAATTATTCAATTCGTTTGTTGTTTTATGCGTTTGCATCTCATACCACATTTGAGTCGCGAGTACGAAATGAAAACAAGATTTTGAAAAGGCGGGAAACGGAAGAAAAGTTTTATCTCTCTTATACCTCCCATACCCCCTATCACAAACTTAAACTCTTCTTCCTAACAGAAAAGACTACTATTTTTGGCAATTTATGGCAGATTCAAATCATAAAACAGTCGCCATTGGAGTTCATTTCCAAGTGTGCGCTTGCGCAGTTTGCTAGCTCTTAAGAGCCAGACTAGGCATATACCCAAATGGACGGTTCATTACTGGCGGAAGACGCAAGTCCCATTACTAGCGACAGGCGCCTCAATCCCATGATAGTACTTTACGCAAGTCCAACTTGATTGGCTAAATCGGATCACATGACCTAGATACGTATGTCATCAAGGTTTATAGTTGTTGGCGATTTATCTCTTCCTTTCTGCTTTCTTCTTTTCTTTTCAGATCCATGGCTATGGGTGGGTAGAGGTGGGACGTGAAACTAGCCAATCAAGTTGGACTTGCGTAAAGTACTATCATGGGATTGAGCCGCTTCTTTAAGCGTGTATCACAAAAACTAGACTGTTGCCATTCACAACAACAAATATATCAAAACAAAGATAATAATCAGGGTAGAGTATAAATCCAACAATAGCCATACCGAAAGTTTCTTTTGGGTGCGAAAATGCAGCGCCTAGGGGCACACTAGGTTGCTATAGAATTTCGGAGGTTGCTATAGATTCGCGGTCTTGGCTCAAAAACTTTTTTGGCATGGGAGCCAATTCGATTTAAGCCAATTTCGATTTTGGAATGCACTGTAGTGGTAAATCACGCCAGTCGCTCAGTGCCTGTCGGTGGATTTGATTACGCTCCTTGATATCGCGAAGCTTGCCTGGAATCGTTTATCCTTTTTTTACAAAATATTACGTTATTTTAAAAGTTATTTTGTTTATGATATTCATTTTTGTGTAATATGTATTCCTTGTGTTTGTCAGTTCTCAAATTTTTTTTACTATTTGCTTTTCATTTTGTTATGTTTCCATTGTTCGTTTTCGTGAATTTTACTCTTGGTTGAATTATTTTATGACTTCATATTGCATTTTAAAAATTGAGTGCAGTTTTCATTTCTGGTGCAGTCTTTTTTTTTTTTTCTTTGACTAGTTTCTGCCCTTCTCTTAGTTGCTCTTCCTGTCTGTAAATTGTCCAAAAATTGTAGTGTAACTATGAAGGTTTTAATTACTGGTGTGGATTCGATGGTCAAATACAGAGTAAAATCGGAAATCAGTATGGAAAAATCAGTATTTGCCATCACAATGACATGGCAATGTAATATATATTCTAGCTTTTCCAGGAATCACCATTGAGCGTGTAACAGAAAAGGTTTCATCTTTAAAAGAATCGTGACTTGATTCTGGTTCATGTAAGTACCAATAACACCTATATTGCCTTGAGAAATGCTTCTCAAAATTTGAGGACCTGTTGCAAAACATAATAAACTGTAATCAAGAGACGGGCATTGTGATTTCAGCTATATTATCTCCCGATAACTACCTCTCCCTTGAAAAGCAAGCTATGAGACCTTTTCTTCAGAAAGTGAACACAAAAAATTATCTTCTAAACCACAAGCTGTTTTTCTACTGCCAAAAGAAGCAAAATATTTTTTTTTGTAGATCCCAGTCATTTAGAAAGGTAGTATGGCACAAAAAATTATCTTCTAAACCACAGGCTATTTTTCTACTGCCAAAAGAAGCAAGATATTTCTTTTTGTAGATCCCAGTCATTTGGAAAGGTGGTACGACAAGGCCCGGTCACTTGGAAAGGTAGTATGGCAAGGCTGCTCAGTTTACATCTCAATTCTTCATCTGAGAGTTTAATTCAACCTGTGATCCACCTGAGCCCAAGGCTGTTGAACTGAATTCTACAATTGTTACAGAAGGTTCTGTTCAATGCAGGTATTAATTTCTATAATATTGTACATCAAATATTATTAAATGTGTAACATTGTTTCCATATTCATTCTTTAGATGAGACTTGGATAACACACAAGTTCTTCTTTATTTTTCACTAAACATTCCTAGTTTTCAATGTAACAATATAGCCTTCCAACTTCCAGTAGTAAGAACCCTGGAGGTAGGATCACTGTTTTGTCAAAGCATTCCAGGATTGAGGAGTCTCAAATTTTCCTGACAGTGTTATTGATGGATTTTTATGATTCTTTCTGGCACGAATTCCTCAGCTGCCAGGTGCTTAGAAACATATTATATCTACAAGACTAAGGAAATATTATCTCAATTGGCTGGAGAACAATTTCCCCATAATGAATATTTATTTATACCTTTAAATGAAAATAATCTGGGTTCTATTGGTTGGAAAAGTTTCATTTTTATGAACCCTGCTGTACAACTTCTGCTCAAAATTAGAAAGATTACAGATTTGATTTTTCCGTAATTGAATGTAAAGCTTTAAATCTTCTGGAAGATTGGTTGATTTCATGCCCTCCTCACTTTAACCAGACAGATAGAACTAAACTCTGTAGCTACTGATTACCCATCTAGCAATAAATTAATTTAATTAAATGTTGAGAATACAAGACAGCTTCTGGTTGTAAATATTTACTTCAATAATTTGCTTTGTCAAGATCATAAAATGTAATAAAACTTCAAGATTATTGAATTTTAAAAAAATTGTCGAGAAATATTTCAACTAAGCAGCAAATAAGTATGGATACAGTAATCTTGCATGTTCTTTAGTCTAGCTACTGCTAAGAATTAAAGTGGAAAATTCGATATGTAGCGATTTCAAAATATGCCAATCATTTGCATTGTGATGATTATAAGATGTAATGAGGTCAAGATTGTTGGATTAAATTGTCAAGAAATATTTCACATAAGTAGGAAGTGAATACGAATTATCTTAAAGTAATCTCAAACATTCATAATACTCACTACTGCTATGATTTTAAGTGGGAAATTTGAGATGTAGCCATTCAAGATATGCCCTTAAAATTCAGGTATGTGAAAAACATGGCAACTACTTGAGTGTAATTATTAAAAAAAATCCGTGTGTAAAAAGAAACGATTCTTGTTTTTAAAATTCTATTGGAAAAATTTGTATTTTTATGCAAGAGGAAACATAATTAATTTTCTCTTTCAGGATAAGGGTAAACAGAATGAAATTTTCTTTTTCAGGATGCAACTCCAGAGCTTTGTATCATTGAATTTATGAATAATAAATTTCCTTTACGTAAGATGGCTAGTAAAAGATTTTGCAAATTCAGGAACAATTCACCTGAGCCTGTAAAGAATTTCCCTGCACCATGATTATAAATTCACATTGTTGACTTTTTCATTAAAACAACTGTTATGTTTCCAACTAAATGATGTTTGTTTTTGGTGATCATTTCATATGTCATCAATAATGAATTTCTTTTGGTTTAGATAATCATAATAGAAGTGCAACATTGATAAACATCTGATCATTTCACTCATTACATACTACTCGGCAAAATATTATTTCCTCATTTGGTTAAGGGAGCAGACAGCTTACTGATTATTATTAGTTGGTGGTATATTCGGTAGGTTTTATATTTTGCATGTAGCACCTTTTCAGAAATACAAAGGCAATAATGATTTATCACATAATAGTGCAAAGCTTCAAATTGAATAAGTTATTTTAGAAAGTAAACTTATAGCAGCTTTTGGCTACAGCCTCCCTAAATCTGCAACTGTATATAGCATGTGTTAAGCACAGTAATCAAATAATGAGTGTACCAAATTTGTTGTGAATTGGTCGAATTGTGATATATATATATATATCTTTAATATTTTATTCCAATTTGGATCACGGAATTGTTTTACCCCTCTCAAAACCTAAGAAAAATAGAACAGGGGTTAATATATAAGAGCCAATGTTTTCTACAGGATGAATGTACCTACCATATAGTTGGTGTGAATTATTCAGTGGTCGTAAAAATAATCTAAAAATGTAATTCCCTTGAGGATTTCGAATTGTTTTTAAATCCCACTGAACACCTAGGTCAAATAGAACTGGGGTTAATATGTTGCCTACGTTACCCCCAGAGTTATGAAGAATAAGTGTTTTCCAAATTTGGAGTGGACTGGTCAAAACCGTGTAGATCTGTATAGAGGACAGAGAGACGTCAACTCTGCTGTATCCCCTTGAGGCATTATGCGACAAATTTATCTTGAAACATATTTTGCTTCTTATCTGAAACTGAAATGTTTATAATTAAATGGTAGTATATGGCAGAAATAAAATAAAAAAAACTTACACTTTTGATTTGAGGAATTCAGATTTTTAAAAATTTAGTCACCTGCTAGCATGCTGTTAAAGAATTTTAAAGACAGGTAAGTAACGAACCAGCTTTTGGTTTAATCACTCCTTAAAGGTCATTAGCATAAGTTTTTAGTATAAGACTGGTAAAAATGTTAATACTTTTAGGGTGGTGGAACGTCTCATTATCTTCAGTACTATAAAGTATAAATGTGCCAAATTTGGTGTGAATTAGTCAAACGGAGTAGATTTGTATGGAAAATATACTCAAACACATCCTTTTTTTATATAAGTAGATTATAATCCCTTTTTTTTTTGCGTTTTGTGTTCAAACGGTGCTACGAGTTAAGAAACGATACAATTATTTAATCAGACCAAATTCTTCATTTTCAGAAATAACGAGAAATCGCGAGTTTTATAAGAACGCTTATGTAAGTCCTCCATTAACTTATGCCTCACTATCGGACAGGTAAGTGTTTAATATTGAAAAAACACCTTACATGCTTTCTTTGGGGTATGAATATGTTTTGCATCCACTAAATTATTAAATGTTTTATTTCTATTTCTTGAAAAATTGCGAGAAAATAATCAGTTTTATTTTCTTTGATTTCAGGTCATTATTGAATAGCCAGAAAGGCAGCTAACATGAAATTAAATATAAAATTGATTCCAAAACACTTTCTGTTACTTCAGAAGGAACGCCGCAACATGGAAGTAAAGCACATTCCACAAGTCTCAAATAGGTTTATAAACAGCACTGGTGTGTGTGTTTTGTTTTTTAAACCAAAAACCAGAACATTTTTGCGAGAATGAAACAAGAATTCGTCAATGAAAAAATTACAAATGTTTATGTCTAGAGTTTCATGACGACAATTAATTTGACAATTCATACACCCGAGAGAGATTTCGACAATTTGTATATGACATATGAACCTAATATGAGGTTAATTAATGTCTCACTTCAGCAACGCACTATTGGCGATGTTCCAGGAAAAATCCTAGGACAACGCTTCGTCCTTTTGAACCACGGTCAGAAGACAAGAACAACACCTAAGCTGGTACCTCATTCTCCAAACTAAGACACCATACCAATGTGAGGACATCTGAGGCCACAGATTTAACATGTACCAGCCCCTACGTTCGCTAGTCTTTAGTTGGATAGAGATTTGAACTCGCAACCCTCGGGTTGTTAATCCGCTTAGATCAAATCTGACCTGATGTTATTACGTCAACAGCAAGGATGCCTACCCTAGGGACCCTACCCCTTTGCCTCACCAATATCTTTATGGATGGATAGGTGGGTAGTTAATTAACGTCCCTCTGAAACAACTCAACGACCTATTGGCGACGGTCCGGCCGTTATCCCGAAGGAAAAGTCCAAGGATAACGCCTTGCAATGATGACAACACTTCAGCTGGCACCCCACTCTCTAAACTTCCATACCAAGCCAGGACATTTCAGCCACGATAGATTTAACGTGTAGATGACGGTCTGAGACTGGAACAAGTTTCGAATTCGCAGCTCAAAGTTTGCTAATCCGTTGCTTATCCAACAGGGCTACCTTTTATTGATGGGATCGGCCTCATCAAATTAATTATGAAATAAATGAGTATTGCAAATATACGGGTAATATGAATAGCCAAACATAGAGAAGACTACTCAATAGGTCGTAAAGCCATTGTATCCGGCGACAGCGGTACAAATTTAAGAGGTCCAAACTCCTTGCCCAATCCCAATATTTTTATAGTTTATGCAGAAAGGCATGGATAACATGGGTAGGGAGATGTACACACTCAACCCTTCTGGCGATTGCTCAATGAGGTACCTCGTTAGTAGCAAAACCGACGGACGAAAAATTTCATCATTGTAAGAAAAGTCTTCAGATCTTGATCTCCTATCCAAAAATATCGGCAATACAATATCTTCATTACAAGATAACTCGTTATTGGCACAATTGGTCAGCTCTTAATGGACGAGATATCTCGTCATTAGCAAAATTGATCAGCTCTTGATGGACGAGGTATCTTGCCACTAGAAAAAGTGGTCAGCTGTTGAAGGCGTCATTTTCAAAATTTGTCAGTTCGTCAAATCTATCGTCATTGGCAAAATTAGTTAACTCTTGATGATGAACGAGATATCTCGTCGAAACCCACCACACACACACTTGGAGGGTTAAACAAAAAATAACTACTATTGTCCCAGTAATTACTTAAAATGTTATATTGTACACACTCCCAGATCGTTTATTTGCACTGTTACTTGTTCAAATTTGTCATTGATAAAATTTGAATCCCATGCTTTTTCATGGGGTCGCCCTCAAGATGAGGCATCATAGGCTGTTTGCAATGAAATAGTATTGTGAGTAGAGCAAGAGCGTATCATTTCATATATGCTTTTCTTTGGTCTGTGTCTTTACCTTCAAATGTAAAATGTTAAATCTATAGGACCCCTTCAAACATTTTCAGCAGGTGTCAGGCCTTACTGCAATAATAGACATGTGTCATATTCAGTGGCCACACTTTCTACATAGCTTCACCTTACAAAATACATATATATATATATATATATATATTTGGGATTCCCTAATAATTTTCCCACGTTGGGACCATCCATCAACGTGTGCTACCCTTTAACTGTTACCTAAAGGTCAAGATATAGGTATCTTGACTAGAAATAAACTAACTGCATCACTACTTCAAAATAAAAATCGAATTGATACTTATTTTCGATAACTCTCGAAGTTAAATATTCTGATTTCGATTTAATTTCTATTTATTCCATTGCTAATCCGATGTTCTTTCAGCTGTTCAAATGGAGAAGTTTACTTTTAACACTACTATGACGGCATCGAACATTTAAGTATTGCCGTTAAGGATTTGTTTTGATTTTTCAATACTTTTTCTGTGGACACTCTAAACAATGGCCATGAAGAAATGAAATCCAAAATAAACATCTTAGTTTGTCTAAGAAGCACTCCCCCAAACACTATAATTTTATACAAAAACAAATAGTGAAATCTGAGCGAGTGGGAAGGAAAATTTCCAATCACTGTCATTATATCTTCAAATATGCAACACTTTGATCCATTAATAGTATTTCTGTAGAAATTTCTTAAATTATCGAAATACTTTTTATTTTAAAATTGAATTCGAAGAACCTATTAGAATTGAATTTGAACAAATATAGTTTTGATATTTCATCAGTTCTGACACAGATTTATTGTGCCTCTTTTGTGTGTTCTGTGCCTATAGACTTCCTTTCCCTTCCATAGCCTTGAGTTCCACCGTGGCTTAGTAATTTACCCACTGTTCTTGTAAACTACGAGTTGTAGGCGATGCTGGTTTGATTACTGTAACTTACTCCGGGAGTATTTCTTTCATCTGCATTTGTAAAAATTCACATGTACTTTCATTTATTTGATGTTGTCTGGACAAATATGATCCTTGCGTCTTAAAGCCCTAACATCCAATCCAATCCTCGTCCATTCATAAGCCAAAATTAAATAAAAACGAAATTTAATGCCCCATCTGTTTATATGTAACTGGTTTTATAATACAAAATTTTGTTAATTGATCACTACTATTGAAAACAGTCATAAAAATTAACTGTCCATTTTAGAAATTAAAAATTGACAGTATTATTTTTATTCAGTACAACCCAGTGTATAAACCATATGTATAATTATGTATAAAATTGATGTATATATAACAATTTTATGTTTTTATCTAACCGTTAGTTACATACGCTTCAGTTCGCATCGTACGTAGTTGAAAACGAGCAAGCAACTATAATAACCAGTTAACCACCAACCTAAATTCTAATCTAGTCTAGACGATCCCGGTGCAAAGCAGCAAATGCAACTAGAGCTAACAAAGACAGGAATGCCGGGATTGGGATCTTTATCTCTCCTAAGATCCGGACCCCTCACATAAGGGGGGGGGTCTCATTAGAGGACACGAAATTTGGAACTTCTGTGCAGGAAGAATGAGCTATTGCCTACGGGGATGGATGTCCGCAGCTGTCTTGACAAAAGGCTGGACGGCTGACCTAAGTAGACACTTTTCTGAGAAATCTTCTGTACCCCCATTGGGAAAGATTCCAATTGTACATCCGGTCGGTGCTACTGAGCCCTGAGGGGCAGAACGTGAAAAATCAGGGCATACTCTGAATCAATTTTGGAGTGCAAAAGGAAAAGGAATGAACAAACATCAATTTAATTTATTTAGAGTGGATCTCGTTTGTTGAACAACTTTTTTTTCTGCGGTAGTCGTATCTGGGATTTGGAGTATAGCTTCGTTATTATGGTTGGAGAGTTTTGCGTAGAAATTGGTATTGAGTTTAATTATAAACTCTTTGATCTCGCGTACATATTTAGTTATTCCCTAATTTTTATATTGCGGTAGAATAATGGGCTGTCTGTAGCTATTCGAAGGGTGATGTTTTGGAGTGATGCTGTTCTTTCACGTGAGTTTCAGCGCAGGAAATCCCCATACAGGACTAGCGTAAGTGACCATTGGTAGCAACATGGAACTGCGAAATCGCGGTCACAAGGTAGAAACGAATGTCTCTGAGAAACTAATGCAAAGCACGTGCTAACAATGGAATGGATTTTTTTGTGTTTGCCCCACAACCGTCTGAGAAAATGTGCAAGAGCTTGACCGATTCGATGATTGTTGTTAAAATAATTTGACGTTACGTTTAATTTGAAAAAAGTAAATGTCTCAACAACTATCCATACTATACTTTCGTTCAATCGGAATAATTTTTAAGTTTTGTTTCTCTCGCATTTATTATTTGGAGCTGCTTTAGTTAAGGGGTAGAGACATCGCAAATTAATGACGTTTTATAGTATATTTTAAAAAACTAAACTTACCGGAAGTAAGATTTTAAACAAATGTACAGAATCTTTAAGCAAAACTCAATGTGGAATAAAATCTCAAAACTAAATTTATAACTCAACGTCTGGGAAAATTACACAATTCTTTGTGAGTTTGCGTAATCAAGAACTGATCTAGTGTTGTCGAGTTCACGGGATGCCAAAACAAATTATCTGTCTTCTCATTGGAAATGTGTAACACGGCTAACCATGCGACTACGAGAAGGTTTTTAAAAGTATTAGAAACACACACACACACAGTTTCTTTATCATAGCCCGCCTTGTAGGGGCCGCGGTAACCTTGTTTGATAAGAGTCGCGGATTAGCAAACGGAGGGTTGGGAATTCCAACTAACTAAAAGACCGTCGTGCAGGTGGGGACTCGTGCACGTTAAAACTGTCGTGGCCTCAAATTTTCGAATTTTGGTTAGGTGTAAAACTTCGGAGAGTGGGTAAACTCAGGTGTTCACCTCGTCATCGGACCGTGGCTCAAAATTACCCAAGTATCGCCCTCGGATCTTTCCCTTTGCGATGGATCCCGGACTGTCGCCAATAACCCGTGTGTTTGTTGCTTCCAGTGCGAGGTAAATTCAACAACCAACCCCACACATTACAAAAAAATATTCCACGGCTTACAAAGCCTTGTGATTGTTTTAATTTAATAATATAAAAATAACAAACCAATACTAGAAGGAGACCCCCCGACTATACTGTAATATGCCGCCTTTCTGTATGATAAAAGAAACCTTGGCTCATAATTTAATAATTCCCCTCCCCTCAGTCCCCTTTCCATAGAAATTTATGAATGGTTTAAACATGTCCATCCTAACCACAGGGTTAGTTTGTAAAGTTTCTCTCGCCTTTATTATTTGAAGTTGCTTTAGTTAATGGGTAGAGGCATCACAAACAACAATTGATGACGTTTTATAGTATTTTTTAAACAAACTAAACTTACCGGGTATGACATTTCAAACAAATGTTCAAAATCTCTAAGCACTACTCTAATGTGGAATAATATCTCAAAACTAAACTTATTAATCAACGTCTGAAAAATTACACAATTCTTTGTGTGTGTGCGTAAATGAGAACTGATCTAGTGTCGGCGAGTAATGAAGGAGCGTAACTGTATCGGAAATTGGAATAAACCCTTATCCACGCACGTCTTCTTTGTCCTTGGTTCGAATCCCGGTCTAGGAAGAGATGTTCATAATATTTCGGAAGAGTGTTGAAACACAAAGTGTAAACACATGAATTTTATTATTTCATAAACAAAATGGAGCTAGCTTTCTTATGAATTCTTCGTGGGAAAAAATGATAGTCCCAATGCCATATATCGTGTAGTGTTTTGTTTTTTTCACATCACACTTTCTCACGTTCTTCTCAAGAGAATGCACGATAACTATGACACACTTTACTGTTCTCTCATTTGAATGTCCCCAAACAGACACAAACCAAAAGGAAAGCCTCCGAAGAAGCCTTTGGTTGGTTCGAGTTTCGAACTCCAAACCTTTTGATTGCTAATCCGCTCCTCTAGCAAACAGGCTATCACGGCCCTTCGGTGATGATATAAATTCGGTTTTAAATTTTTTGCTCTATTTACAGAATGGGCACATTAATTAATCTTTCTTTTCCCATAGTATTAATTTTTTACAAGCTTTAAAACAAAAAACGATCTCTCTCCTAACGCCCATCAAATAAGGGAACTGTTAAAAAAAATTTTAATAATATTTCAACATTCGCAACTGTGCAAAACATTTCTTTGAAGGCTCGATAGATGTCTGGTGTGCTTTTTATGGTCTCCTCGTTTTCCTTTTAGAAATATTAAAAACTTGTCAACTTCATCTTCAAAAGTACTACCATCAATGCATTTTTGTAAATTATATATTTTTATAGTTTTTTATCCAACTTCTCCAGTTAAAGCCTCTTTTACATCTATGGTTGAAACGAAGTTTTACAGCTAATACAGCATCTGCCCCTCTTGCTGATCATCTCGTATATTAGAAACTCTTTTCACTGAACTTATAGAAGCACATTGTAAAGACGCTGTCACATCTTTCCTCGAACACTAATGAATAGACATTTTAAGACCTCGTGGGCCACTTCGTAATCCGGGGCCCTACGCGGATTTCCTTCTCCACAAAGGAAATAAATATAGTTTTGATATTTATTGTTTTAAAATTTTATTTATGGATTATTGACGATTATATTTTCTATGAATCGCTAAACAAGACTCCAATAACTCAAGAATTCAACACACACACACACTTCAATGGAAACCTCTCGAAACTCTAGTACTCCTCACAATATGTCTTGGCGATACTTTCGAAATAATAGATACAACCTGTGCTTCATTTCTATTCTTCTCTTCAAATTTGTTTTAATTAAAATACTTTCCACTACGCCACATTAGGTATTCTGTGGAAATTGTGATAAGCCCCTTTAAACTTAAAGTTAATTGTAGAATATTTCCATTCACGTCTAAGAACTCTTCCTGCGGTTTGGTTGCTCTAATTTGTAGTTTTTCATAAAAACTCTAGTTATGTTCCCCTTAGTACTCGTACTCATGCACTTTTCAAACAATACTGTAGTTAATTATTTCCAATTAGTATAGTTGTCCTTTTATATTTCACAAGGGATCTGCATATAGTGAGTAAAGGTTAACAACTACGATGACCCTGATTTTTTTAAAAGAATAAATCCTCTACGTAATCTGTAGTTACAAACTGGTTGTTTTAAAATAAAATAGTACGTCCTTAATAGAGTGTTAATCGCGTTCAATGAATTGTTAGTTCAATACATACTCAAATATGTGTAAACATAACTAAATAACATCTTTGTGCTACGCTAATTAAACACAAGAACTTAGCGCATAGGAATTGTAATCTATTTATATGATGCACAAAAGATGCTCTATTTTTTTTATTAAATACAGCAATAAAATCAAATAAAAAAAGTCATGCTATGTTTTCAACGATTCTTATTTTCAAATCATATTAAATTTTATCGTGAAAAAAACGAATACTACACTGTTGAATAGCGAACAATCGCCTTTCACAAAGCAAATCCCTTGAGGATAGACAGATGCCTGGTAAAACCGCGAAACAGGGTTTATGGCAAAACAGTAGTTATAGAAAACTACAATGTATAGCTACCAGCCAAAATCATAAAAGGGTATGAAAACTTTTTCTGGACCCGAGACCTTTTATAGCCCGTCGGTCAAAAAGGTAAGAAAAATTATTTGAAAATTTTTTGTCTTATCTGATCTAATATCAAAGGTCAAAAAAGGTTTTATTTTTTCCCGACGGAATATAAAAGGCCAAGCTTGACATGAATCTGGACCAGGCCCGCCGCTAACTGTTTGAACGCCTGTGTGCAATACCAATTACGCCGCCTCCTGTGTGATTGTGACGTCATGTCGATTGGATTTCTTCGCAATTCGAATTTGGCCGCATCTGGCAATGACGAGGCCATCACGGCGTTGCTCGTGGTGTTGGTTTACCAAATGGGAATTCGTAGCAATCAAAGGGGGTTAGCGAGCAGTGGTCTCACCTGACCCCACGAAAAGAACTGTCACGGGCAACGCAATGCTGGCCAAGCAGTGGCTAGTTACCATATAAATATTGATCTACAGAAATTGAACTCGTCTTGAATTTATGCTATCAGCTATAAGTAGGCTTTTCAAGTTTACGAGTAATAATCCACCCACTTAATCGCGTAATTGAGTCTGTAAAAAGTTTATAGAAATTCCGTATAAATGAACTGTAAAATTAAATTTGTATTTCTAAAATACATAGAGTTTTGGCTCAGATGTTTTGTAAGAATTTTGTATAGCCTGTGTACTGACTACGGAACCCTACACTGTGCGTGGTCAGACACGAACTTGGCCGGGTTTTTATTTCAAATTTCGTAAATATTTAATTGTATATGTGCTACAAACAGATGATTACTAGGCGCAGCAATTATTATGATAAGCCGATAAATAAACGTAGGTACCAAAATTTTGCACTGACATATGATACCCATTGAATTATAATCACACTAACCAAGTTAAAATATCCTTAATTACACCTAGACCAACGTCAGACGAAGATTAACAAAATAATTGCAACGTGTGCGATAGTACTGTTCGAATGCGTGTGTAAACTGAAACGAAGCTCTGTGGGGATTCCTAGACTTTTCTAGAAGGGGAGTTTTCAACCAGATTTCGCTTTAAGACGGGAGAAATGGAAGAATAGATTTCCCCCTTTGTTGCGCGCATCCGGTCCTTATCTTTACTATGGTCAGGTCCCCTGAGGTAATTGGAACCGCGGACGGTCCGTTCGTGTCTCCCTACGTGGAGAGTGGAAAGGGACACCTCTTCCAAATTCCCAGTTCTGAGAAATTTCCGTTTTCATACTGCCATTGTAATCTTTCTCAAGAGCGCTGCAACACGCGACAGGTTTTGTAAACCCCTCTCCAAGGACGATGGTTTTATTGTCCTACGGAGGGGCACATCCTGTCAATTGGAATTTGGAGAATGGATACTTTGAATTTTGGAAAGTGATTGCGAAACATAATGGATCAAGAAACTGCTTTACAGCTAAGGCTACTTAATAGTTTTAAAAATTAGTCCACAAATTATTCAGAAATAATTTGCTGCTGACCTCTAGCGGTGACCCCAGAGATCCACGAAAAAGATACACGCCAAACGAGAGGTTGGAAAGGAAATGAGTGACCGAAATATAGGAGAGTCTCGTCTGTTTGGGAAAAAGTAGAGTGGCCGAAATTTTTCGGATACCCGTACTCTAAAGATTTTGCCAGTTTTGTCATGGCGGAGCCCCTTAGTAATATAAAATAAAATAGTAATTGCGTGCCGGACAGATTTTTTCCTCAATGCGATGACATTTCTTATGCTAAAGGTGGGTATTATGACAATGACTTTGAATATTACGTGATCGATCGCTAGATTTGCCCCCACCTGGACGTGCGGTCTACGCCCGCTTACGGCGGGCCTGATCTGGACACGGACCACCTGAGTCACCAATCGCTTGACATGGGTGAAAACAAAAGTAGAGAGTGCATTGGGGTTGGTGCACGTTAAATCTGTAGGTGTCAATTGAATGGGAAAGATACCGACCCATTTTGATGAAGCCAGTGGCCTCGAATTCAATTTCCGACCCAGCCAATTAATCCTACAGACGGTGTTCAGATTCTGCGATTGAAAAGGTTAACATAATGTTCTTCGCACCAAGATTGACTACGTTTCATCAGCATCCCTTTTAGAAAACTAGAGTTTCACTGCATCAGTAACCCTTTGCAGCCATTCCCATGTGTTCTTTTTAAACAATATTTGCTCAATGAGTGTATCATAATTTGTTCAAAGCGTTGATAGACAGGAATGAAAAAGATACCGGCCTCGAATTCGATCCACTAAATAATCCGATGAAGGGGTCTGCGATTGAAAATGAAATTTCAATTGGCTCATTCGATCGACATCCTGAAGTTTTTAACTAAACGTTTTTCTCACGCATCAAGCAAACTCAGGCACCGCATGGTACCAAGTCTCTGAAAAGGTAGGTATGCCCTTTCCAAGTCGGCCATTTGCGATTGGTCATCCGAAAACATTGGCATTGAAAACATTCAACACACAAAATTATGATGGTATTTTTTAATTAACGTCACATTGGAGCAACACAACGGGCTATTGGTGACGGTCCGGTATCAACTCCGAAAGAAAGAGGGGTCTGATGACCAGGGCCCGATTTAGAAAATTTGGTATAGTAGGCACAACACGCATGAAGGGGCCCCTCCCCCATATTATTTGTTCATCACAAAAACTAATTTTATAACAATAATTGGTACTTACGTATTTGACTGTTGACCGTTTCACAGATGTCACCAAAAAGTTTGAGAAAATCGTGACATTACTTATAACTCTTGGCAAAACAAAATAAAGCAGATGAAAAATAAAAACATAATAGTTAGATAATTAATGTAATTACAAGAATGTGATAGTGGGCGAAACGGTCGACGGACATTTACGTAAATACCCAATAATTTACGTAACTGCTTAAAAACTTTTTATAATTTTTAGATACTTTTGAAACTTAGGGGCCCTCTAAATTATGGGGGCCCTAGGCCCGTGCCTCACGGGCCTAATGGTAAATCAGGGCCTGCTGATGACACCACCTTGTTATTTAGAACCATGGTCGGATGACGAGGATATACCTCAGCTGGCACCAGACAATTTCCACATTGTCATCTGACCGTGGTTCAGATTTACGTGGTGTTGTACTCGAATCTTTCCCGTCCACATTGATCCTGGACCGTCGTCAATAGTCTGCTGTGTTGCTCCAGTGAGATGTTAATTAAAATACATACCTTCCAACTTTCCACGCCAAAGTGACGATATTTGAGACCACGACAGATTTAACCTGCACCCCCCCCCCCTTTTGTACAGTATGGGCCGACCAACCGGTATAGTGGTTAAGGTGTTAGCCTCTGGATCGGAAGTTCCTGGTTTAAATCCGGGTCCGGGCATGGATGTTTGTAAGCGTATGGTTTAGAGGCGGCTGGTGCACCTTACATCTGTCATGGCCGAAAGTCCTCCCGTTGGGTTGGTGTGGAAGTTCGGAGAGTGATGTGCCAGCTCAGGTGTTGCCTCGTCATCTGAACGTGGTTCAAAATTACGAGGTGTTGTCCTCGGATCTTTCATTTAAAGTATTAATCCCAGACCGTCGTCAATAGCCCGTTGTGTTGCTCTAGTTCGACGTTATTTAAAATTACCTCACCTTACTTTGTACAAGATGGTTTTTGTTGGATTCGAACACGCAACCTTCAAAAATTAAGTGTACAAATTTATTGTGAATTGGTTAAATTGTGATAGAGATACTGAACATTATTTCTATTTAGATCTCGGATCTTCCCCTTCGGTATTGATCCTGGATCGTCGTCAATAGCCCGTTGTGTTGCTCTAGTTCGATGTTACTTTAAATATGTAACTACTTACCTATTTGGATTATGAATTGTTTTTACCTCCCTCTCGTCCCAAGACAAATAGAGGGTTCATACATAGCCTGTTTCTCGCAGGATTCTAAAGAATGAATGCATAAATTTGGTCTGGCATCGTTAAAATACTCAATATTATTAATATAGAGATTTCGTATTGTTTTTAACCTCTCTGCACGCACAAGAGAAATATAATGGGGGTTATTATGTAGCCTAAATTACTCGCAGGGTTCTAAAGAGCAAGTATAGCAAATTTGGTGTGGATTGGTCAAACGGTGTAGATTTGTATAGAGAACAGAGAAACGAGAATTGGTTTATGTATTTAATAGTTTTGTAATATAGATTATAGAGACAACTAAGAAGTGGTTTTATATATAGAACTGGTTTTAGATTATTAAAAAGTTAATCGATATTTTACTATTTGTAATTTGATTCAAGTTAAATTTATGGGCTCAGGTTTAATACATTTTAATTTCCTGATTATGCATAACTTTTATTTTCGACTTCGAGGTTATGCATCGCATTTTTATTTAATGTTTCATTAATTATTTTGTTCAGAGATTAGATTTTAGAGAGTTGGTATCTGATCATGACCTTATTGCCTCTCCTTGTTCTAGAATAGGTGCTTTTTATGAAGACTAGATAACTTATTTTTATGATAAAGGCAAATATTTAAACTATCAAAAAATATTGTTCACATGAAAATAAAGATATTTATTAATTTATACTATGTAAATATACACTGGAAAATGAATTGAATTTTACATTGGACATTTAATCTCGGAATTTGTGAAAACAATTTGAATCAATTTAAAACGCCATAAAAAGTTAATTATTCGACCGCTTAGTACTTTTCAATCAATGGAGGTTTGACCATTTCAGTCTGAATAATGACTATCTCCGTAATTCGTTATATTTGTGGAAAATGTGTATGAAATATTAAAACTCCAACTTTTGATACATTAAATTTATCTATTTTATGCTAAAATTCCTGTGTCTAAACTCAAAACTTATAAATAATTATAATTAATAACGTTTGAAATATTTGTTATATGACCAGCTAACACTAATGTTATGCAAAATTTGAGACACGACATTTGAAATTGTCAGTAGTAATTCATCAATTCTAAATGTAATTACAAAACGCGAATACACCATTAAATGAATTTTCGACATATTTATTAATTTTATCTCAGTAAATAATGCATTCCCAAATATGTGAAGACAGTTTAAAATAGTTCAAATTCAATGCAATACAAAATAGTTTCGAAAACGATAAACCCGCTATGTTAGAATTTTAAACGTTCAAACAGTTTTATTTGTCCGAAAAACACTTGATAAAATTTTTCTTTCTTATCAGTCAAAAATCTTGCGAGGGCTGGAAATATTCCTGTTTTCATACCCGTGACAAAATCTGATGTCACTGCTTCTTGCAAAAAATTGGTTTTAGTGTTTTTCCCTTCATGTAAATTTATCTTCGAAATTTAAAAAAAAAAAAGGAATTGCATGTTTTACAATCAAGAAAGTTTTTGGACAGCTAACAATCAAAAGTAAGCCAATTTTGTCAGCATTTATTCTGAGCAAAGTGGATTTTGTATTTTGATCAATCAGGGGGGGGGGTCGTAGCATTTTGTCCACTCCACAATTTAAAAAGATGGAGAGCTGTACAGTTTCTCCTTTTCAACACATGAACCCACACAATGCTACAAATAAATGATGCAACACTACCCCGATGGTGCGTCCCCACTCCCCTGAAATTCTTCCTATTTCGAAAGACGGGGAAAATAAAATATGACACACTAATGACTTCCATGAGAAAACGTCTCAAAGAAGCCAAAGCCATAAGATGCGCCAAAGTATTTGCCAAGGAAGCGATAACTAATGAAATATGATAGTTGAAAATAGCGATAACTCGCCAGAAAAAATTACCATGAACACACACTAATTACCCTCCTCGGGCGCTGCATTTCGCACCCGCTCGATAGATTAAGCCATACCAGTGTGAATTCAAAAACTTGGACAATAATAGTGAACCAATTCACGTGAAAAAATATCTCTTTTGTTAATGGAAAAGAAGTTTTTCATCTTCAAGATTTTTACGAAACACCATTTGTGGTTCATTTTTACCATATACAAAACTACTTAATCACCTTTTACGATGAAACGAAATGACGGAACCCATGGACCGGTGGCATTTCAGTACAATGTTACCTACTCCCTCCCCCGTCCTCACAAAATTTTTGGGTGCACGATTTGGCGAGAAAGGGCTTGGCGTTGTAATTGGAGAAAAGCGATAAATAAGTAAAACATTAGTACCATAGACGCCAAATTCTCGGTGCACCGAATAACGAGTGTAAAAATCGAATCTTTAAGATTTCGAATCTTTTGAAAGAGTGTTCCTGATATTAGCCGGTGTGTCCATCTTCCGGAATGAACGGAAAGGAGAAATAAAGTCGAAGATAATTAATTTCAAATAAGACTGATGTATTATGGATGAATTACGTGTTGGAAGGCCGGCTTTTGTTTCTGGAAATCAAAAACATTTTTGAAGAAACATTTGTATTTAAATATGTTTTGGTTTTTTTTTGCATCTGATAGATTTTTTTCTGATTTTGTGAACTTAGTTAATTTATTAGAAGCCTATTGAGTTGTTCTAATGTGACATTTAATCAACTACCTACCTACCTTGTTCATAAATACATTTTTTGTATTTGATAAATCACATTGATTAAATTCAAAATTTTAAATTTCTTTTTTCTTATTGTAATGTTTAATGATATTGAAAATGAAATAACTGAACAAGATGCATGTTATTTTACTCAAATAAGTTAAGAACTATGCTTGTACTTAGTTCACCCCAAAATTATATTGAAAACAGGGTATGCCAATTTAAATCATGACTTAAATTTAAAAGAATACTGATTGAAATCAAACTTCTAATCCTGTTTTTTTAATTGAATATTAATAGTACTAAAATGGAATATTCTGGAACAGAATGCATGTTATTTTATTGAAAAAGGGTAAAAATGTGCACCTACTCAGGAACACCTGAAGAATGACCTTTTTTATCTGAAAATAATTGGATTCCCCAGAGAGATGGTAGTATAAATTGGGATTTAGTGGTGCCAACTTTTAAAAATTATTGAGAGGTATAAAACAAACATCACTTTATATACAAGGGTATTTCAGAACTATTCATTTTTTTAAAAGCAATTATGAATATTGTCGGTGTATTTGTCGAATATTTAAACCTCATATTAGAGAGAACCCAGAACTCAAACAAACATATCGCACCCCGGCAAAAAAAAGTGACACAGCTCAAAATTGCAGAATTTGAGAAACATCAACTTAAAGGATACTATAAAACTTATATTGAAATAGTATAAGCTTCTTTTAAGTTTTAGGTAAGTATATATGGCGGTAACTTCTGTTATATTCTATAGAATCGTAATATAACACGCTGGGGCACCTCATACATATTTTTGAATGACAAAACATCAAAATTTTTATTTTTTGACTTGCATCACTTTTTTTGCCGGGGTGCGACATGTAGAACCCAAGGTGTTCTGGTCTCTAGAACTGTACATCTCTTCTGGTAAAGTAGTCTATTAAGAGAGATCGAATTATTTTGCATAGTTAGTTATTTCTATTATTCGTCATATTTATACCGCTTATGTTTGAGGTTCCTGGGTCTACCATAAAAACTTTCAAGGGGATCAGACTCCTATGGCACGCTTGGTGTAGATGCTCTTTTAACAATTTATATAATTTCTCATTGGAAATATTTGCCTCTCACGTTTGTGGGAATACAAGGAGCTCAGGACGCTAGGAGTTCGCATCTATAGTAGAATAACACTTGACTATAACAAATATTTCTTTCTACTCACTAAAAACAGGCAGAGGTTGAATTTCAAAGCATTTTTTTGGCTAATTTTGACACTGATTCTTCACAGTTGGAAGGTTACGGAGGTTTGAACTGATGCCTTTCAAGAGGGGAATTAACAATTTAAAATTTGTTTTCAGTATGTTAAAAACTAGTATGGATGCCCTCACTTCATAGTTTAAATAGTAAACCTTTGGAACAAAATAAACTAAGGTTAAATAGAAAGCTAAACTTAAATAGAAAGAACCTCTTAATATTCACAAAAGCAAAGTACTCATCTAATAAGCCTGTAATTAAGAAAATCCTAAGGCATATATGTGTTTTGATTTCCTTTATGGAAACATTGTATTCCAGATATTTCCTTTTGAATCTAGAACAATTTGGTTTCGGCAAAATTAAAAAGTTTAAATTTATGCTTCCGTGTCTGGCAGACAAAAAGGTATTCTAAGAAACAAGTAAGTTAACAAAAAAGGCAAGAAAACCTCTCTATCCATCTTCCTGTAGACGTTTTCGATAATTATTCTGTTATTATTAGGAACGACATACAGATGTGAACTAGTATTTTCATTAATGAAGTTTACATTCTTGAAAAGCAAAACGAAAGTCGCTATTGACTGATTCAAATTTGAAGAAATATCTGTCGTTCTCAGTAACAAATTTAACACCAAACATTCAAAGACTAGCGAAACCCAGTCTCAAAAGTGTCATTAATGGAAAGTAATGAAATAGATATTGTTTTACATACAGTAATTAATTCATTTAAAAATATTAATTATGTCTATAAACATACCTTTATTAAAAAGATTATTAAGAATAAGGCTGGACCATGAAAACTTAAGAATAGAAAAGGTGCTTGAGTTGTACGACGCATATGAATTCGTATGTGAAAAAAATTGACGTATGGTAAGTAAAAAGTTGGCCACCCCTGGCTTACTGGAAACTTACCGCCTCCTTCCTGCCCTCAGCAATGATATTTACAGTTTCGCCCCTTCCAGCCCCACCGGACGCACAGCGTCTCTTATGGGGGGAGGGTAAGAGTTATGGGACAGTTGAAGGGAAAATACTTCGTTCTTACAGTTGTTCATTCGAAGACTTTGAGAAAGAAAAAATCTGAGGTTTGTACCTCGTGTCAATGACCCTCAAGCAGAGACGGGTGCGTAGGGCCAACAAAATGTATTTTCATTAGGGTTCGATGAAAGTTGTGACAGCGTCTTTACAATGCGCATCTTTAAATGCAGTGAAAAAAGTTTCTAATTCAAGATGGTCAACATATGCTGTATTAGCTATAAAACTTAGTTTCACCCATGTTAAAGAGGCTTTAACTGAAATTTGTAATTCAGAAGAAGAAAAGAAAGTTATCTTAGTGAAGACAACTTCTTAAACAGACAAATATGAAACTGATCTAATGACAATTATTAGGAATACTATTTTACAAAGAATAAGTGCTACTAGTAAATCACTGCAATCAGTGGAATGCAAACTATTGAATAGATCCATTCTATTAAAGGCATTAGAAAATCTTATCAGTAATTTCAGAGAAGATTTTGAAAAAATTGATAAAGAGGCAACTGTTTTATCAGGTTAATGTGGTGAAACTGTTATTATTGAATTTTCAAAAGCAGAAATCCACAAACTTTCGTTGAAAAGTAGGTAAGGTTTTACTTACCTTTTACCGAATTCGTTCTAAAGGTCGAATTCCGGGCTGAGCTTGATTATCTCTTGTTTTTAATAAATCAAAAATAAAAATAGAATCCAAATGATCGAGGAGTCTGCCTTCAGGTTAAAATGAGTTTAATAATTATTGAACTAATACATGAACTGATAAATCTGCGCCAAATTCTTTGGTATGGGTTCGTCATACTAATAGTTTATTCAGGGTGCCTGGCCCCGTAGGGGCCTCAATCCCTTATCTGTGTTGTCGACATGGCGGGTGAACATAAATGGGTAAAATCAATCATTTTGATAATTGTCCTGTTAGGCTAAATAATATTTAGATTAAAAAATAATTAAAGGGAGGGGGGGGGGAGGAATAGAAAGAGGTGGAATAAAATCCATCTACATAAATTAAACTGGTCGGTAAATAATTTGGATAGGTCGAAATTTTTGAACCATTATTCCATACAATTTTAGGTAGGTTGCTATTCCGCTGTACTGAGTTTCGAACTAAGCAACCCTTAGGCTGCTAGTCCGTTGCTCTTCCAACTGTGCAACCACACATTTTGGTATGGGTTGAAGCATGCGTTTGTTTATATACTCAAAAAGAGCGACGACAGCGCCGCTTATAATTAACATGCAAATTCGAGAGGCCGTTTTCGCCAGTTATCATAATAACCTATCATTCAATGTGGAAGATGGACAAACATTACAATAACATTAAAGCGTTAACTGAAACAATAGATAAAGATTTAAGAAAACAATGGTCTGTATAAATAGAGCTAAAGAGACAGCTTCTATTATGGGTATAGATGCAGACTTTTCCAAAAAAAGAGGACGGAAAAGGAAGCTTTTGAAGTGTAAAGAGAAGTGCCTGAAGTATTAGTAATATGAAGTATTCAAAACCGGGTCAGGGCATGGATATTTGTAAGCGTATGGTGTAGAGGCGGCTGGTGCACCTTAAATCTGTAATGGCCGAAAAAACCTCAGTTTGGGTTGGTGAGGAAGTTTGGAGAGTGGGGTGCCAGCTCAGATGCTGCCTCGTCGTCTGACCGTGGTTCAAAATTACGTGGCAATACAGCAAATGGCTTAGGCTGGGACGGTGGTAACTAGTTGAATACCATTATCAAATTATTGAAATGTCTTAGTTCAGCAGAATTATAGCAGTGCACAAATTAGATTTTTTTAAATTATACAAAAATAAATACATTCAAAGCAAAATAATACCATAATCTGGTTAACCTCATGGAATTTGTCAACGTTTTGAACGTTTTCAAACTTTTAGGGGCAAAATAATAGATTTCATGAACTCGTGACAAGAGAGAGTGACATTTATTTATATGGTGTTTTTTCTCTTTTGCGCATCCGTCGTCGCCCTTCTCCCTGTTTTGAAGATGGGGTAAGCTAGGGTCACTTCTTGGGTCCTCACCACAGCTGGTTTCACTGGACGCACCGCGTCTTCAGTTTCCCACCGTCTATCTTTTAAAATTCCGCTCTTCTTATTCTTTGTGGAGGAAGACCCCTCTCCGCGGCTCCCTTGACTTTGGGAATATCAGATTGGCAAGTGAAACTAAAATTCCGCTCAGTCCTATTAAACATTCAGAAGGAGATAGAAAGAAGATCTTCGGCCAAAGTCCTCCGGAAACCCGCTATTTTCTTATGGGGAGTTAAGAGTTAGGGGACAGTTGAAAGGGAAACCTCACCACAGCGAGAGAGGGGTTGTTTTTGGAAAAAGTAAGGGATTACGCGATTTCCGTGAGTGATTCAGAACGTTCTAACACCTGAAGAATGACCTTTTTTATCTGAAAATAATTGGATTCCCTAGTAGAGATGGTAGCATAAATTGGGATGTAGTGGTGCCAAATTTTAAAAATTATTGAGAGGTATAAAACAAAAAACACTTTATATACAAGGGTATTTTAAAACTATTCATTTTTGAAAAGCAATTATGAATATTGTCAGTGTATTTGTCGAATAGGGTTCGAGGGAAGTTGTGACAATTTCTTTACTATGTACATCTTTAAGTGCAGTGAAAAGAGTTTCTAATACAAGATGGTCAAACAAGACCAGATGCTGTATTAGCTATAAAACTTGGTTTCACCCATGTTAAAGAGGCTTTAACTGAAATTTGTAATTCAGAAGAAGAAAAGAAAGTTACCATTGTGCAGGCAACTTCTTAAGAAATAGACAAATATGAAACTCCTCTAATGACAATTATTATGAATACTATTTTACAAAGAGTAAATGCTACTAGTAAATCACTGAAATCAGTGGAATGAAGGCATTAGAACATCATTGGCATTGAAGGCATTAGAAAATTTTATCAATAATTTCAGACACGAATTTGAAAAAGTTGATAAAGAGGCAACTGTTTTATCAGGTCTATCATTCAATGTAGAAGATGGACAAACTCGCAGACAACAAAAGATAAAAATGTTTTTTTGATAAAAACAAAGAAGTCAGAGACAGGAATTTACAATAAGAGAAATTTCATAGTCAATGCATTTTATGTCATGTGACCATGGTGACCATCACCAAGGCAGAATTAAAAGTAGAACACTATAAAAAAGTTTAAGGATATTTAAAAAAATGACATTAATGTTTGTACTTTTGAAGATGAATTTGACCATTTTTTAATATTTCTCTAAGAAAACGAAAACACACCATAAAAACCACACCACACATCTGTCGAGCCACCAAAGAAATATCTTGCACATTTCCAAATGTTGAAGTTATTGAAATTTTTTTTAACAATTCCCTTATCTATTTCGTCAGGAGAAAGACCGTTTTCCGTTTTAAAGCGTGTAAAAAATTATTTAAGGAGTACTATGGCAGAAGAAAGATTAATTAATCTGGCAATTCTATAAAAAAGAGCAAAAATTTTTTAACCCAATTGACGCTACTAAAATAATTGACGAATTTGCAAGAAATAAAACAAATCGGAAATTTATGCAAAAAATTTATTTTTTTAATTTGTTATGGTATGTAAATGTTGACTACTTTTCTTTTTGTGAATAACTTGATGAGTTTTTGCTTGAAACTTTTTTTTCTAATTTGAGTTTAAGAGCCCTGAAAAATTTTACCTCCCCCACTTGACTTGATCCACCACTGCCCTCATGTACTCGAGGATTTAAGGAATGGGAACATTAAAATGACCTATACCCTTCGTGAAAACAATGAAATCGAGTTGTTGATTGGCGCTGATGTTATCGTTAAACTCTGGTTTGAGTATAATAGGATAAAAAACTTGGTTGGATGGTAATCGGAATAAAGAATGATGCATATGAGAGAGGAATATAATTATTTAAAGATAATGTTTTAACAGTGCTCTCTTTGCATGTAAGTAATAATCTGTTAAGAGAACTGTAGGAACTTGATGTTTTAGGAATTAACGATATCATTGAAAATATTTCTAAAAAGGAAGAGTTTGTTGATTATTTAACAAACTTAAGCAGATATTTCGAGACTGATTTTTTCCGATTGCTGAAAAGGATGTTTTATTAAGTGTGAAGGTTACTTTCTTTGTGCGTCTATTCTGTTCTATCATATCTAATTTTGCAAGTGCATTTCAAAGTAAATTAATCATTTGAAGATACACATCCCCATTTAAGAGTCTCTCCCTCCCATTTTTCATTCAATTTTTAACTAACTATTAGGGTAACTTTTTGCAACAAATGCAACTTTTTTTTGCATGTAAAGTACTAAAATCAAAATTCCTCGTACATGGGGTGTATTGTAAGTGAGTTATAATCGCAACATAAATGCAACTTTCTGCATAAATGCAATTTTTTGCATAAATGCAACTTTCTGCATAAATACAACTTTTTGCATAAATGCAACCACCTGCAACTTTTAAAAATTTAGCTTAAAATAATTAAAAGGAAATTACTATTTCATTTTTTGTACCCTTTCCACTCTCCACGTAGGGACACACGAACGGACCGTCCGTGGTTCCAATTACCGCAGGGGACCTGACCATAGTAAAGATAAGGACCAGATGCGCGCAACAAAGGGGGGAAAGCTATTCTTCCATTTCTCCTGTCTTCAAGCGAAATCTGGTTGAAACCTCCCCGTCTGGAAAAGGCTAGGAATCCCCACAGAGCTTCGTTCTCAGTTTGTACACGCATTCGAACAGTACTATCGCACATCAAGTTGCAATTATTTTGTTTATACTTCGTCTAACGTTGGTCTAGGTATAATTAAGGATAATTTAACTTGGTTAGTGTGATTATAATTCAATGTATCATATGTCAGTGCAAAATTTTGGTACCTACGTTTATTTATCGGCTTATCATAATAATTGCTGCGCCTAGTAATCATCTGTTTGTAGCACATATACAATTAAATATTTACGAAATTTGAAATAAAAAACCGGCCAAGTTCGTGTTTGACCACGTAGTCAGTACTGGCTATACAAAATTCTTACAAAACATCTGAGCCAAAACTCTATGTATTTTAGAAATACAAATTTAATTTTACAGTTCCTTTATACGGAATTTCTATAAACTTTTTATAAACTCAATTACGTGATTAAGTGGGTCGATTATTACTCGTAAACTTGGAAAGCCTACTTATCGCTGATAGCATAAATTCAAGACGAGTTCAATTTCTGTAGATCAATATTTATATGGTAACTAGCCACTGCTTGGCCAGCATTGCGTTGCCCGTAACAGTTCTTTTCGTGGGGTCAGCGGAGACCACTGCTCGCTAACCCCCTTTGATTGCTACGAATTCCCATTTGGCAAACCAACACCACGAGCAACGCCGTGATGGCCTCGTCATTGCCAAATGCGGCCAAATTCGAATTGCGAAGAGATCCAATCGACATGATGTCACAATCACACAGGGGGCGGCATAATCGGTATTGCACACAGGCGTTCAAACAAACAGCTAGCGGCGGGCCTGGCCACAAGGAGTAATGAAGTAGTAAGCACGTTCTTCAACTTTATAAACCAGCTTTACAATTTATTTTAGTGCGAGCCAACGGCCATGGGAACTGCTTCTAAAACACACTGATGGGAGGTCTCTACACGGTCTTTGTGAGACAAGATGCAGTGCAACAATTGAGGCAGTGAAACCTATATCTGAAAAACTACCTAACGTTTTAAAGGCCCTTCAATATGTAAAAAATCAGTAGTTTATTGTAAGAGGAAACGGCGGAAGAGTAAATGGATTCCTCAATTATTTTCAAAATTTGAAACTTTAATTCAGCTAAATATTTGGAAGGACATACTAGAGCAAATTAGTACAAGAAATTTAATCCTTCAATCATAATATATCTCCCTTGATATCGAAATGAATAACATTAAAGCGAAAACTGAAACAATAGATAAAGATTTAAGTGAACAATGGTCTGTATAAATTATAAATAGAGCTAAAGAGACAGCTTCTATTATGGGTATAGATGCAGAATTTTCCAAAAAAAGAGGACGGAAAAGGAAGCTTTTGAAGTGGAAAGAGAAATGCCTGAATTATTAGAAACCGAAGAAACAAAATTCAAAAGTTCAGTTTTTGATATAGTAATCAATAAAATAGTTTCTCAGTTAGAATCAAGGTATGAGCAAATGAAAAAACATATGCAATGCATTCGAAGACATATTAAAAATAAATTCTAATTCTAATGACAACAACGCACCTAAAAAATTAATTGAAAGCTATCCAGATGATTTAAGCTACAATCTCATCAATAAAATTCAGATGTACAAGACCGTTCGCGAAGCTACTTTTTCACATCAACCCAAATTAGAAAATAAAGGTCTTCCACTCCCTTTAAATGATATCTATAGATTAAAATTGTAATCTATTCCCCCAGAACTTTGCATAGCTTTAAGAATTTTGTTTTATCTTCCCATCACTGTGGCTTCAGGTGAAAGGATTCAGTAAACTACCTATAATCAAAAATAATTTACGATCTGCTTTGGGCAAGGAAAAATGTGAATCATCTAAGAATATTTTCAATTGAGCATGAACTGGCGTGCAAAATTAGCTTCCTTTTTTGACGGCATCGATAAATTCATTAATTCGAATAGAAGATGTACTGCTCCCTCCTCAGTACTCCAAAAGTTTTCGGAGTTTTGACTAGTCTTCAGCGTCAAAGGTATGTTTTAGCATGGATTTCTTACAATCTTTCTATAGAGATATTTATTATAGTTTTCTGATTATACTTCGATATCCTTATCGAAGTCCTGCTCGATCGGAAGTTAAAAACACAAGCTTAAGTTAAAGTAAACACAACCTAGTTTATACTGTTTCTAATTATCACAATTTTCGCATAATTCGTCGTGAATTTATCTTAGCTCTGATGAAGCAATCATGTGCTCCTAGACCAATGATATTTATTCCTCTGATTCCAATTGTACGCATCTTTCAACCTCAAGTATTACAAGGGTAGCAAAGAAACTGAAAATATCTGTACAGCTTACGTAGCACAGCGAGCACATGTAGTTACATGAGTGAGCACATGTAGTCTTATCTCACGAGTCTTCGTTTGAAATGCTTGTTAAAATATGGGTGAGCTACATCAGTCTTGCTAATTTTTCAGTTCGTTGAAATTTATTGCATCGAAATTTAAGTTTAGAATTTTAAAAATTATGTTTTTGTTTTAGTCGCGCGCGATCCCCCCTCTTAATACTCAGAAAATTCTCCTTAGTCTCAATTTGGGAATATGGTGACCGTCGTCACTGATCATTCTAAGGAGCATACTCTCGGGGTGATGGAAGTATACATTTTGCTGAATGATTGGTTGAATAACATCTTTTAGTTTGTCACTTGAGAAACAAGAATGCATGTATCGCTTTAAAAACATTCAAACCTCACCTCTTTGCAGGAACGATAACACTTTACCACATACCACATGGGTGCATAAGCTTCTAAAATAAATTCTGAAACAATTTTTAAGTTCATTTAAGGATTCACGCACGTAGGCACTCGCCAACAGAAGGGGGGGGGGCAATTCAGCTTACGTCTGAAATGGATGAATCCCATAACATAGTCTTCTCTCACTTCAGATGAATCCCATCACATCTGAAGTGAGAGAAGACTTCATGGGCAATTCAATAAAAGATACTAAGGCTAATACTTTATTTCATATCACTGAGGATGTGATGATTAGACTTGGTTTAGGATTTCAACAAGTTAGAGGACACTGATTTAATTGAGCTCGAAATATGTGTGTGGTCATTTAAATGGTGTCAAAAAGCTCATTAAAGATGTTCAACCAAAATTATTATTTGTTCATTGTAACAACTATTCCTTGGACTTGTGTCACCAATAAGCATCTAGGACATTTTCACTACTTTGTGAAGGCTTGGGTGCAGGAACAAAAGAATCTGCTGAACTCTTAGGTTTGAAGCTGCCACAGTCATCTCGAAAAAGAAAGCTTCTATGTCGGTATGAATACTCCAGCAATTCTGAAAGTTTCACCCCCGCAACCATCAATAAAACTGTTGGCCTTCGAAAATGCTTGTTTGAAGTGGTTGACACAGTAACCACCAAAATTGAAAAACGATTCCATCAACCAGGAATGGTGAATCTTGTCAAATTAGAAATTTAAAAAGGTACTTCCTTTCAAGAAAAATTGTGTGTTCATGCAAGTGAATTCGATCTGGAAAAATTGGAACCCCAGTTGGTTCTGTTATCTAGTGTAATAAAAGAAAAGTTTGTGTCAACATTTGATATCTGCCAGAAGTTGGCGGCAGAGTCGAGTGTAATTAGGGAGCTTATGGATGAAGTGTCTAAACTTGTTGAATTAATCTCCATTGCTCCTGCTCAGGCACGTGCCAACAGGGGGGGCAGGGGGGTTTTAAGCCCCCCCCTGTCACTGAGGAGAAGGGGCGAAAGGTATATTTCACCCCCCCCACACACAATCAAGGAACATTTTTAAAATTTTAACTTTAAAAGTAACATTAAAACAGTGCCGTTAAAACAACTTTGGTTTCTAATTTCATTTCCTGTCACGATAGTTAAAGCTAACCCCCTTAACACAATTCTCTACAGAGACCAGTCCCCTTACATCCCTCTTTCCTTTCAGTCTTTTCTCCAATAGGTCAATATATCTTCCCATCCCCTTTCACCTTTGAACTCAAGCGCCCTCATTATTTTGACCTCCCAAGAACACTTTTCCTTTCAAATCGCCTGTCTAAGAAAAAATTACTTCTTCGTTTCACTACCTTCTTACCATTGAAAGTACCAAAAAATTAAATTCTTCCTTTGAATGCGTGGAGTAAAGTGGCCCAGTATCGCTTTCTATTGCTTGCTTATCGCTTTGTTTTTTTTACGACTTCAAAATGGTTCTGTTCTACTCCCAAAATGAATGCACGTGGTGCTCGAACTTGAATGCCACGAGATGACTATCTATTTTCGAAGAAATTGCTGTATAGTGGCTTCACCCCCTAGACCCTTCAGGGCTCGAACATGTCTTTGACGGGCAAACGATTCCGCGATCACCTTTCTTTTGGGTGCCCACTTGGACAGTTTCGAAAAAAACGATTGATTTTTATGACCGACTGACGGATTGGATGTTAGGGTTTTATGGCACTAGGTCCCAAAGTGGACAAGAAGCGCCATACCAACTGACGGAAATGTCGTTTGAAGTTAAGGGCATTCAACAAATCGCAACAAATCTGTCATTGCTTTTATTTTGATTATTTACAATATAGGGTCTTTTAAATTGTCGGCTTTCTTATTTGAAGTAAATACGGGTAACTGCCTGAGAATGAACTGTCCTGAATTTTTTCCTGATGGATTGTTCAGCCTTTTTACTGGGGGTACAGTTCATACATTTCGGGAGAACTCCCCCCCCCCACACACACATTCAACAAACCTTGTTCCGTCTATGCTCCCCCCATATTTTTCAGTATCAACAAATAACAACACCCAGTGACTATCAAGGTTAATAGGGGGGGGGGAAATGTTTGCTTTGAGTACAGTACCAATTTGAAAGAATTAAAAAAAATTTTTGCTTTGTGAAAGTGCAGATGAAGATACGGACTCAATAAACATAAAACGGATTGAATTTTCTATAAGTTTATAAAGAAAAGAATCTACTATTGTATCGTATAGCCATCCCCTTTTAAAGCACTTAGATGCTTGAAATAAAATGCTTTCTTCTAATGTTACATCTACATCTAATGACTTAGGCATAAAATTTGTAGGTTCTATACCATTCACTTTGACTACCATATTTGAAGAATTGGTTTCATCAGTATGATTACATTAAAAAAAATTAGACACAAGACTCTGCAAATTGATTATATTTTAGTTTTATCAGTTCTAGAAACGTATAAAATCCAAAAATTGTTTTACAATTTTTTATGAAAGACAAACTGCAATCTACGAAAACCTTTTAAGTACATTTTGGTCTGCGTCAGTATCCTAGATTTTACTGCTACAAATGTCGACATCATAACTTAGCTCCACCGAAATGGAAAAATTTTGTTTTTTAATCATAGTTACCCAACCAGAAAATCATAAAATGACGGATTGGAATGCGCAGAACTGCTTTTACAAAAGAGATTTTTTCATATATCTTAAGAAAGTATCGATATTTTTTTGCATTGTTCTTGATTAAAATGTGACTGAAGCTGGTGTTTAAGGTAGATAAATTATGTTTGATTATTTTTCGTACAAAACGGATTATAATCTTCTGCACTTTACTAATTAGAAACGTTTCCTAAATTAAATTAATACATTTCGAAGGTAAGTTGCTATATAATGATTATACATGTTTATTGATGTGTAATAAAAATTAATTACAGACAGTTATTGATTTTGTGATAATAAACCAGTATCTATTCAGCCAAAAATCTTTGAAATGGCATTTAAAAGTAGGTTAAAAATTTTATAAAAGATGAGAGGCAAATTCTTTATTCTCCAGAATAATAACATGTTACTGACGTTTAGATACTAGATTCTATTATATTACTACATTTCCATTAGTCAAATTTTGTAGAACTATAATTAAATCCGTAATTCACATTACAATCTGAATGTTGCCGTGGAAGTGTGGGTTTTATGGCGCAAGATCCAGAAAAGGATTGTGGAAGTTTGGAGAGTGGGGTGTCATCTCAGGTGTTGCCTCGCGATCTGACCACGGTTCAAAATTACATTTTGTCCTCGATTCTTTCCCGTTGGGATTGATCCCGGACCGTCGTTAACAGTACGACGCCAATTGAAATACCTACAATCTGAATGCTTAGTCTTTTCAAAAGTGCTGTCAAGCAGTCTAAATCAGGTCTTGATTGTTGCGGTTCTTGCTAAGATCGGATGGAAAAATTGTACAATTAAAATCCATGCATACACCATTCCTTGATATTTTAAATGCAAAACTGGTTGAATGTAGCACTGGGATAAGGATAAGAGTTTTTTGATTAGTGAAAGCCATGTTGAAAACATTCTGAACATTTTTCAATTTGTAAATGTTTAATGCAATTCAAAGTAAACACTATATTCACTGTTCTTTACTCGAGCACTAATTAGTTATTCAGGAGCTTGACAAATTCTTTTATATACCAATTTTTCAAATCAAGGATCGTCTTTTTTAGCATTACTCAAAAAATGTTTTTAGATTTAATAAATTATCTATTCATGTATGAATCCTATTTAATTTTGTTAATTAAATAATTTTTTTTCTATACTGTTGGTAATCTTTTTCAACCATAAAAGGTGTCCCAATTATGCGCCTCTGTGATCGTTATTTTCTTGAAGATACATCCAATATCTGGGTGACATGAGATGAATATGCATTACTTACAATATAGATTACCATTAACTATTTTATAAAATATAATGGAAACTTCATTAAAAGGTTAAATTTTAGATTGCGTGTATATTTTTTTCCAGATCTTTGAAGACTATTTACCTGTTAGGCTAAAATAATTCTTGTACTCAAATTTGTAAGTTTTTCAAACCATACTGTTTGAATTTTACATATAAACCTAGCAAAGGGATGTGTACAGGAAATGCTTTAATTTTATAAATTAAAATTATTTTTCATAAAAATTTTAAAATATGACACTAGAAAATATTCTTTACTATAATAAATGAATAGGCCGTATGTCACCATCTATTGATTTTCACAGAAAATGTGAAGATACCTGTTTTTCTTTCCTTGTAAGAACTGCGTTTGAACTGTGTGTTGATCCTTTACATGACAAAAATCCTATTCAAGGGAATTTAAATCGATTTAAAAAAAAAGGTGTTCTTCTGAATACTTAAAGTGGTTACTTTTAATACAGCAAAATAAATAAAACATTTTTAAGTGCACATTGTGTTTAAAAATTTAAGTTTTTTTTTAGTTTCTGCTTAGAACCACATTATGTATATTGTAAATCTACTAACCATTCCTTTATACATTTTACACTTCTATGCCAAAAAATATAAAAATGAAAGTAATGAATCAATAATATTAAGAGCAGCTGTTAAAATGAAAATTGTTGAGAAAAAAAAATTCCTTAACATTAATGTTGGTATTAAATTTCTTTTGGGTTGATTTTTTATTCTGCAAGGGCCATGCAGTTTTGGGAGTTTTGCAAAGTTCATCATCACTTCTAAGGATGTACAAGATTAAATTCACTTTGGACTAAATAATAAAGCACATATTAACATTTTATTGCTACTTTTTTTAGCCATAACATCTTTTAATACCCAAATTACTTTCACTGAAGAGCCTCCATCCTGGAATCCAGATTTGTGTATTCTATTTTACCATGTTAAGTACCCAAGCTATTTGAATATAATTTAAAAAATTAAGAACTTTATTGTATCTGCTCTTTAGCTCTGTTTCAAAAATCTTTGAACAAAAATACCAGAAATGTGCTTTAATGATTAATTACTTAAACAATAGATCTTGCTTGGAATTTAAAATTTTATTTTAGTGTTGTGTTTGTATGGTGCAAGGACCAAATTTAATCATACAGCACCAGGCATACAATATCAAGTAATGGATATAGATACACAACCATAGTTTTACGTACACGAGAGAAATACATCCAGGAAGGCATTGAACTTGTGCCGCCTACAACTTGGAGGTTTATATGACAGTGGACATACCCACAACCTTAGTGTCGTGGGAATAAATTATTGAAAATAAAAATACTAGCCCAAAGAATAAAAATTGACAAATATATCCGAAATATTCTCCAAAAATAAAAAGCGTATATAGTATAATATACATTTGATATCCACAATGCAAATTAACAGAAAGAAAATTCAGTGACTAACAGATAGTTGGGAGTAGAGGCTAAAATGGGAAATACAGGTTTTTTCAAGCAAAATAAATTCTTGATAATTCATAACATGTATCAAGGCATTTGGGCTCATATTTAGTCAAAGCATTCTTTTTTTCACCTAAAAAGAACCCACAATTAAGGAATTTATTGAGATATTTTAAACATATTTAACTAATCAGCAGAAGCATTTACAACAGCAAGAAAATTTTCATTTTTGTGGTGTTTGCAAAGGCTGCAAAAAAAATTAATTAAAGAAACATACATCACATGTTAGAAAAAGGAATGATTTTTAAACAAATAGTCTCAATTAATTTTGCTAGTTAGCATTAAAAAGAATCCAGCTCAATGGAACTTTCATAGGTATTCAAGATTAAAATATGTGATTGAACGGATATCTTCACTGCCCACTAAAAAGTGAATTTGGTTGAGTAGCATTTAAAAACAAGCAAACTCAACACGATTCACCATTTAGCACATAGCAGACAAACAATGGAACACTCCATAAAAAACAATCAAATATGCGAGTAGTTGAATATGTCACATCTGTGAAACATAACAGACTACAACCTAGGCCCAATACAGAAGGGAAAGATGTCAGACGTTTGATTTTTTTGGGTGCGGGCCATATTTGGCCTATCTGCAATACACACAAGATATACATCAAGTAATAAACATGCATACAGTGAAATTTTTACTGACACAGATGAGAGAAATCACACATGCACTGCCTACAACTCACAGGCTTCTAGTGCAGTGGGCAACACCAGAAACATAAATCGTGTTTTCTTTTAATATGCAAGTAAAATAAGCAATCGGAACAGGAATTTTATCTGCCCACCCAAAAGTAAATTTCATTGGGTAGCATTTAAAAACAAGCTAACTCAACGCAATTCACCATTTAGCATAGCAAATGAACAATACAACACACAAAGGGAAATAAAGGAATGAAATAGGTAAAATAGGCACCTGACCGAGAAATTTCATCTGCCCGCCAAAAAGTAAATTCCGTTTTGTAGCACTTAAAATCAAGCTAACTCAACGTTATTTACCATTTGGCACAGCAAGTGAGCAAAACATTTTAAAACGGGATATAAAATGACGGGAAAATAAACAAAAATGATGAGCCTTCATCTCACGGTCAACAAATATATTCTGTTGGATAGCATTGAAATACAAACTAACTTAACGGAACAAAACAATTTGCGAAGCAAATGTAAGTGAAACAAAATGTCTAATTAGCAAGTGAACAATACATTTCAAAACGGGATATAAAATTTAGGGAAAATAAGCAAATAAAGAGCTTTCATATGCCCGCCAAAAAGTACATTCCGTTGGATAACATTTAAATACAAGCTAACCCAACGGAATAACATAATTTGCGAAACAAATGTATGGGAAAGAAAATCTTCAATTTCAAATGAATATATTATTGCTTACACAAATTTGGCTTCTAAATGAAAGAACGTTAGTTCGGCAGAAAAATCACCACAGCCCACTCTCCATCTCCTTCCTTCGATAAATGCAAGCAGCAAATGGCAAATGCTTCGACAATTTCATATAATCATTCGTTTAAAAACATCGATCCAACAAATGAGGCCGCCAAAATTAAAAGCGCCAAAAGGACAAAAAGGAAAAAAAACAACACTAAAGTAGAGTAACCCGGTGCAACGAGAAAGAAGTTGCCAAATGAAAATATAGAAACTATGGTCGGTGCACCGGGTAACATTGTACTGAAATGCTTAAGTTTCCGGAACCCATGGTATGCTTTTAACTTGCGAATATTGTTATTTATGTCTCAAAAAAATGTAACATATGATCAAGACATTATTTTTTTATAATAATAATAAATAGTTTATACATGCACAGATTTCCTGTTTACTTTACATCTGAAACTTTTTGACGTTAAATCTGAAACTTGTTGACGTTAAATCTGTTACAACTTGATCGAAAAAAAGATAGGGTACCGGTGTTCGAATATATATTTGGCTGACTGTACGTTATATAAGTCTAAATCTCAAATTTCCTCAAGTTGGCGTGGTGCGGAGGTTTGGAGACTGAAGTGTCAACTGAGGTTAGACCTCGTCATCTGACTATGGTTCAAAATTACGTGGCGTGGTTCTCCTATCTTTTCCTTCCAGATACGATCCCGTTGTGTTGCTCCACTTGAATGTTAATTAAAATACCAACCATTTGATTTCTGTGCTAGCGACTAGTGACTACGTCGAGCAAACAAATTTGATTGGTGTTTCCTTTCTGCAGATGAAAGATCTTTTCGCTTTGTCATTATACTGAAATCAACAACTCAACTCAACTCTTATTCCTTCGGCTTGTAGAATTTTCAATACAAAACTTATTTACACTCAGTAAAGTATTCTGAAATATTGTGATTATTACGAGCCAGTGAAAAGAATATACTGCAATCATGAAGGAAAAAGTTAAAGTACCCGTTGAAGACCCTAAAGAAACAAAAGAGAAGAAGGAAAAGAAAGTAGAAGAGAAAAAAGAGCCTGATCTGGTAAGCTGCAAGTCATCGATAACTCGTTTTTCGTTAATTATAAAACAAAGCACATTTTTATTCAATTAAAGCAAAAGTTTTGAAAATATCAGCTACTGTGGCATGGAAATGTGTTTGTTTGCATAAACGACAGTTTAAAATGTGCCTATTTATATATTGTTGACGATTAGTCAACACAATTTTTACTGTGTCAAACATGAATTTCTATCTTTTTGGATGAAACTTTACGTCTTTTACAGAAACAAAACTTCTGCTGTTCGTTTTGAAACTGTTATCGTCATTGAATATTAGAGTGGTCTTTATTTACCACAGTTCAAAATATATTTGTCATGTAAGATTAATCATAGTCGTACTCTAATCCTATTGCACATTGCCTCAGACAATGCTTCACTGAACTGAGTTTACATTTAAAAATTTGTAAGACATTGTAAATTTCCATTACAATGTGTTTGGATAAACTCATTTTATGGACAATGGATAAAACCTCTGTCCAGGAGCAGATAATTACTCAGAAGCTTTTTCTTATGACATATAATAATATAAAACTCCTAGTTTCCCTACTTTTAACAGTTCAAGAGTTTTCAACTCCAAAGGGCTGATTTCAACCATTAAGTCAAGAGCAAATTGTCACAGTTTTAAGCTGGTTTTTGAACTAATTGTAAAACTAATATTTTTTAGAGCATTTCTGCTTGTGAAATTTGGTTTCATCTTATTCCTCAAGCACCTAACATGACTGTCAGGTTCAATTCCTCCTTGGGCGCCCCTTTGCAATAATTTCCCACCTCCTTTATTTCACGTTTGCAAGGTGTGATAGTTTGGAGAATGGGGTGCTAGACATTGTCATTTGATGGTAGTTCAAAATTATGAGATGTCCTTGTATCCATTTTTTCTGATTGTTTACGACCATCGCCAACAGCCTGTTGTGTAGCTCTAGTGTGACATAAATTCAACTTCAAACCAATCAGCTTATTATGTAGTGTAAATAAGTACTGAGACTTGTGGTATCAAAATGGAGAAGATATGTTTGATAGAAAAAGTAAAGTGCTTTTATATTTAATAAACAAATCAGTTAAAGATATTTTCTTTATCTATGAGGAGTTGGTTGTATAGTGCAATATTCTAAACTGGATGAACTGAGCCAAACTCATGATGCAAAGGTCAGGGAGGGGCTTAAGCCTCTGTGTGCCCCTGGTTTAAGTATTATTCAGTAACCAGAGTGGGATATTTTAAATAGACTTGATTGACATCATGTTTTAAATTAAACTTTAAGTTTTCTTTTCTCATATTAATAACTAGCCACTGCATGCACAGCATTGCCCGTGGCAGTTGTGACCACTGCTCACAAACCCCCTGTGATTACTATGAATTCCCATTTGGATAACAACTATAATGGCGTTGCCCACGGTGCTGGTTTGCTTCTCAAACCAAATGGGAATTCGTAGCCTATTGAATAACAGAAATCATGGCGTTGCCAAATTCAAATTGCGAAAAAGATCCAATCTGTGCGGCAGCGTCACAATCTCTTGGAAAAATTTAAATATTTAATTGAAAAATTATCTATTAAAAGAAAATGTAATGTATATCTGGTGTAAAATTTTCTGCAGATTTCAAATCAGTTGAATCTTTCAATATATATTTTTAACAATCTCGATTTTACGAAAAAGAACTAAACAATGCCAGTCAAAATGTTTTTTTTTTGTTTTCCTTTGCTGTGGAATTGTTTGAGCGCAGGAAAAGGAATATGATATCTCGAATCAAACGAAGGTCATTCTTCACAGCAGCATTCGTGTTGAAAAAAATATAAAGAAAATCCTCTACTGTAAAATTTTCTGCAGATTTCTAATCAGTTGAAATTTTTGCTCTATCTTAAAAAATCAAGATAGAAAAAAGAATTACATAACTGCAATAAAACCTTTTTTTTTCTTTGGCTGAAAGCGTTCAAACGGAAACAAGGAAAGTATAAATGTAGAGTCTGCCATCTCTTTATGGTGTTGCTATTCTAAAGAAAACAATAATAATTAAATTAATTTTAAAATGTTTTAAATTGAATTTTAAAATTCGTTGCAACCCAAAAATTGCAATAAATTCGGACTATCTGTGTGTGCTAAATCCCTTTCCTGTAAGAGCCATAGATTCATCAGGAGCGTGCACATATACAAACAAACAAACACTTCCTTTTATAATAGTAGAGATATTGAAAATTAACTAGCTTGTTTAAACTCATGGATAGAAATCAGCCGAATTGAATCTCTTAAGCCCCGTCCACACTGAACAAATTGAACTGAACATGGATGAAAGATTAAACCTGGCAACAGGTTAGGTTAATTAATTTCTGGTTTGACAGCTGGGCCACAAACTGTTCCATGTGTTCGCGATCAGTCTAGTTAGTTGTGTGCTGAAATTAAACTGCAAACTTATGGTTTAAATATCCCCTTCTTTATGTTACATAATATTAAACATTTCTTTCAATTCAGCCTTTTTTGCGGCGGTATTTTTATTATTAGCGGCAAATAGGCCAGATTGTGGACTAGACTTTTTTGTAGACATGGGTTATGCTACCAGATGACCATCCAGGTCAAATTAGGACGTCTGTCCTACACATAGACAAGTACCTGCAGATAGGCCATACCCTTTGCAGCCTAAACTTTTTGATAGACACAGATCGTGCTACCAAACGACCGTCCCAGTCAGATAGCAAATATTGGCATATCCGTTGCGACCTAGAATTCTCATTGTATCACGATTCAAATAATTCTTGTATTACATTGTGAGAGTTTTTCTGTGCACACTAGATGCCACAATATTGAAATTTGTACCAATCAAGCGAAAAATTCACAAAGTTAGGTGCTAAAATGACTACATTTGAAATCTTTAAAATTTAAATATATAAGTGCAAAATATGCTAAATGACAACTATCTGGTTAAACTATTTTCTTCAGATGTTATAATTTGTTGCCACATTTGAGTATAAATTTTAAGTGCTATTGTTTGCAGCTAATATGTATTTTAACGTAATCAGCATCATTGTTTTCCTTTTTATTTGTACCTACACTGCTAAATTTTGTATGTATAAATTATCAGCCAGTAATGTTTCTCTTTTAATCTGTAGTCTGATGAAGATAAAGCTTTACAAGATGAATTGAATACTTACATACAAGTTCTCACTGTAAGTAGTCCTTCTATTTGAATTTTATGTGAATTATAGGATTAAATTATTTCCTTTTTCTATGAGGTAATAAAAAATCATGAATTTATTTGTTATAACAATTTAAAAAATCATTACATGTTGACAGTATAACAGTTCATGCCAATTTAAATCTGCTTGATTTGAATTGCGATTTAAATCAAATGGTTTTTATTAAAAAAAATCATTAATTTAAATCAACGGATTCTTTATTTCACTTTCCTTTTTCTATTGTCTATTAATATTGAAAATAAAATAACCATGAACAAGATGCATGTTGTTTTATTAAGAACTATATCCAATAAGTTAAGTAGTCAGTAGTGCCGTTTACGTGACCAAACCAATCGACCCGGGTAATTCGAGGGTGAAAGGGATTTTCGAAGATTACCCGCGTTGCATTATGGGAAAGGTAATCTCAATGACACCGGACTTGACTAGGGTTGAAATCAACCCGCGTATTTCGTCGCTTTTTCCCCACGTAGGGGAAACGGAGTGGAAAAACCGATTTTACTCTCCTTTTACCCGGGTATTTGGCTCATGTAAACGGTACTTGTATATGAAATAAAGATCCCTAGTCACAAAAAAAAAAAATAAAAAAATTCTGCAGTATCAAAAGCATTCCAATTTTACACATAAATCGTTGAGAATTTTAGTATTTTCATTTTGTTGGTAATTTTTATTCAAATTTAATTAGGAAGTTTTATATGCATTGATCCCTAGGAATTCTCTATACTTCTAGATAAACTATTCTGGTATTTATGAAATTGAAAGTTTGAAATTTACAGATTAATTTGCTTGTGTGATGATTGAGTATATTGACAAAATAGATTATGGATTGAAGCAGAAAGCTATTTTAATGATTATGATTTTTTTTTTGCATGCGCAAAATTCCACTGAATTGACATGTTCTGGGAAAATGCTATTGCACTTGATCAGTGCTGTTCATAAAGAAAAACTTCATTTTCTTGTATGTTATGTTTCAACCCTTTTTGTGTGTTCAACTTTGAAATACTTATTAATACTCATAGAAAATGAGAAAAATAAACATATTTAATTTCAATTTTTGTATATTTTCATGTCTTATTCTTATATTATGCTATTTACTTAACACATTTAATCTTTTATTGAATTTTCTCTCTTTGTGATAAGATTTTTCTCAAAAACAAGTTATTAACCAATCAAATACTTTTTTGAAACTATACTAAAGAAATTCTATACATTTTATTTATACATTATAAATATTTAATGCAAGGAAATTCTGAAAATTGTTAAAAAATCAAACTAATCTAAACTGCTTGAGAAACCAGATGGTTAAACACTGCTTATGTATAGCCTTTGTTGTGGTGTTCTATTTGCTCTATCGTGTGATCAATTTTGCTAATTCCTGTATCATGTTTTCATCTTTGAAAAATTTATCCTGCTGTAATTCTTAATGCATTAATGTTCAACATAATCAAAACTTTCTAGAAACGATACTGATTTAGGTGTAGCACGACCAACAAGTTTAAACTTGTGTGAGCAAGGGATTTATTAAAATCTTAAAATTCTGATTTAATTAATATAAATCTGATTTTTATGATTTTTTCTATACCCTGCTGTACAATATAAGTACTTTAATTTTCAAATGACAAACCTAGGATTCAAAAATCAGTGAAATGACACATTGTGGGTAGAAATATTTAAAATACTTTCAATACAAATCTGAGTAATTAATATTTTGGATATTTCTAGCTCAAGATTGTCATATAATAATGCAGTGTTCTATGAAAAATTACTTCACAAAATATCTTTCAAGTTTCATAATTTTTTCTTAAATTGAAATGTTGTACTTTTTGACTTGTCTGTAATAGTTTTTAATTTATAGGAGGACAAAACAGAACTTTATCTACCCACCCTGAACCAATTGCGTGTGAAAATTAGAGCCTCCACAACATCAATGACTTCAGTACCTAAACCTCTGAAATTTCTCAGACCTCATTTTGATACTTTGAAGCAACTGTATCACAAATATCCAAATGGAGATGCGAAGGTAAATATGTGCAAGGTTTTGAATTCACTTAAGTATTAATAAAACAGAAAAAAGAAAAGAAAACATCTCCACAGATAAATTTTCAATGTGTCTATTAATCATTTTATGACTAGTTAGTGAAAAAAGTGTGTATTTCTTTTTTGCTTTCCATTTTTTATTTACACTTTTAAAATTACTTGGTAAATCTAAAAATTTTGTATAAAGTGTTTAGGAATTATTATAACAGTAATTATCTTTTAAAATGTTTGCCACAGAAATTTTTTGTATTAAAATTGTGTATAAATATTACGTGTTTCATTTATTTTAAAGAGGTTATATGAGAATACAAGTGTTCAATTTTTGTCAAATGTTTAACCAATAAACTTTTATTCTAAAATATTTATTCTAATTCATCAAGTTTGATTGGATTTAATTTAATGGCTTTTTAACTTTTGAGATCTTTCTCTATTAAATGTTAAAAATTTTAATAAATGTTATCCTTAAAATATGTGTGTAAATTTAAATGTATATTATCCCTTGGAAGTATTGAATTTTTATTGTACTAATCTAGTTATTAGAAAAATCTTTCTCATTGGGAGTTATTTGATGCATGATTTATTCACTTTCTATTAATGATTTAAGCACATTTTGTTATTGCTTGTATGGTTATATCATAGATTTTATAAAGATAATAATAAACTTCCATTTGGTATTACTCTGTATTTTAAGTAGTCTTTTTCAGTACATGCAGTAAGTATCATAAATTTTGTTTTATTTTTACAGAATTATGCTGCTGATATTTGTTCCATCCTGGCAATGACTATGAGCGAGAAAAGAGAATGCCTGAAGTATCGACTTGTGGGATCACAGGAAGAAATTGGTTCATGGGGTCATGAATATGTGAGGTATGTAATGTTAATTGAATACTTTTATGAATAATTTTATTGATACTGAAGGAAATGTTTTTTTCTAGTAAAGCAAAATTACTCAATAAAAATTATGAAATTTGTTGACATCCATTAACAATTTAAAAAGAAAAAACATAGTTTCTTGACATCAGAATGTATTCTTTAATCTGTAATTTACCCTTCAAGTTGCCGACCAACTTGTCTGGTGGTTAAGGTGTTAGTCTCTAGATTGGAAGGTTCCTGGTTCGAATCCAGGTCAGTGCATGGATGTTTGTAAGCGTATGGTGTAGAGGCGACTGGTGCATCATGAATCTGTTGTGGCCGAAAGTCCTCGCGTTGGGTTGGTGTGGAAGTTTGGAGAATGGGTGCTAGCTCAGTTGTTGATTCTTAATCTGGCCATGGTTTAGAATTATGTGTTGCTGCTCTTGAATCTTTCCCTTAGTTGATTGATCCCGGACTGTCATCAATAGCCTGTTGTATTGCTCTAATATGTCGTTAGTTAAAAATTACCAGTATCTGAACTGTTGTCAATAGCCCGTTGTTACCCATACCTTACCCCTTCAGGTTTTTATCAATTAAGAATTGATTTATGAGTTTAAGGGAAACTTAAAATCATGTCTGCTTTTCAACATATTGTGGAAAAATATCGACTGCGAAATCAAGAATTCTTTCCAAAATGTGTATTACCCTCCACTCCATGCATAATTTCTTTTTAAAATCCTAATTAACTTATAAATTATAACATTATTTTTCTTTTTATATTACATCAAAATGTATTCTATGAAAAAATATATTGTTGACATCAATTTGGCTGAATTGTGCAAATGTAAAGATGTATAAATAACTTTTTACTTTTTTTTTTTAATTGTTTACAGCCAGATATTTTTTTTTCATTATTTGTGATAAAAAGATGATAAATAAGAAAATTAAAAAGGATCAAAATATTTTAATTTCTAAAAACTTTATTCTCTTATGACCTTGTCAGGTGTATTTTCGTACCGAACAAGGTTTTTTTTTTTATTTCCATTCTAGTAAAACAGTATTGGAAAGACATGCTTATCAATGTTTTTCAATCACAATTATTTGTTACCACTTATTTTAATCCTTTTTTTATATACTTTTAATCGAGAATGGATGCAAGTTGATGCCATTTATTTCTTTACCTTTTTATTACAGATACATTACCATTCTTATGTTAATTTGTCATTACCATAATAATGGTACACTTTTTTCTAAATTATAGTTATGTATTCTATGCAGTATTTATTTTTATTATTGTCCTTTAACCTTTACCCTGTGGCAGATTGTGGATGTTATCCCTCTTTTAAGTGACTGTTAGCATTGATCATATATACAAGCTGTCAGCAACTGACCTTCTAGAGGGTTCTGCCTTTTGTTTGGTACTCTACCCTGTCGACGGTGAGGTGTGAACGCTGTGGGGGAAAGGCAGAAGGTTGCTCTGGTGATATCTATCTCATGCCAAATGATACATCACACAATACTATGAAAGAAAAGCATCAGTCGTAAATGCCACTCAAGGCTCTATTGCTCAAGTTTGGTAATTGGGTAAGGGAGGTTCGGACATGCAGGCTATAGAGTCATTCTGTGAGACGATTGCAAAAAAATCTAAGCGCAGCAGCATAAAGGTTAACACATTCAGTAAGTAACAGTGTCACCAGACTCTTGTTAAATTGAATCCATCAATAATTTCTGAATTTTTTCAGAAATTAGTTGAGAAATAAAATTGTATTATGCACTATAGAACTAAATCTTGGGAAAAACAAGTTATACCTGATTCAGATGCATGTTTAAATTTTGTTATTGGATTTACGATTTATTTATTTTGTAATCTAGTGTTGGATGCTCATCTACTTTTCTCTTAAAGGCATTTGTCTGGAGAAATCGCCATTGAATGGAACAAGTGTGACAATATTGTGTATCAAAAGCAGTTAGAGAACCTTGCTGCTCAGATTGTACCCTATCACATGGCCCATAATGCCGAAGCTGATGCTTGTGATCTTGCTATGGAAATTGAACACTTGGACATGCTGCTTGAATACGTTGATGAAGATGCTTTTCCTCGAGTAGCTTTATATTTAACCAGGTAAGCACAGGTATCAGAATGTTGGTACTTTCCTTTACAAAACTAAACAGCTTTGTGAACTTCGTTTCTATGTAATAATATGATTTTAAGCAAATTTTATTATTTCAGTTGTGTGCAATATGTATCTGAACCAGAAAACACCAACCTTTTGAAATGTGCTCTTCAACTGTTCAGAAAATTCAACCGTTATCCAGAAGCTCTTCGTGTAGCAATGCAAATTAATGATATAGCCTTAATAGAAGATATATTTTTGTCTTGTCCTGATAGGTAGGTATCTCACAATATATATTTTTAATCTACATACACATAAATTAGCTTGTGTTGTATAGTTGTAATTTTTTGTCAGGTTCTCTAGTGTCGAACAATATGGATATTTCTACAAACTTTCACATTTTACACAACTTAATTATTATGCTTATGTGATATGAGTGGTTTTGTCACAAAATCACATACTTTATATATGTTTATTGTTTAATAATTTTATATAATGTGTTTCCATTTTTTATTTATCTTCAGCTCTGTGCAAAAGCAAATGGCATTTATGTTGAATCGTCATCAGATTTATCTGGAGCTTGAAGGTGATGATAATTCTGAGTTAGTTGATATTATGACCAATGCTCATTTAAATAATCATTTTCTGGCATTGGGACGAGAGGTAAATATAATTTCGTTTTCATTGTCAATAATTCAATCAGTTTCCTAAGATTTCCTTGTGCCAAAAACCCTTACCAATTAAAATTTTTTTTGGTTACTTTGCACTAGCAATCTGCACGTTGGCAGTTTACGTTTGGTTCCTGTACCCTACCCTGTATTTCAGCATCACTTTACTTGTGTATGTCCATTGTTTGCCCAAATATGGCCTCTTGCACCATAAAACCCAACCAAACCTTAGATTTCTTGCACCTGAATTAACATTTTTAGAAACCTAAAGCTCATGTGTACTTAAAAGAATTTAACTGAACACTAGGCCTGGGCGATGTTCAAATTTTGACATCGTGATACATCGGCATTCTAACATCACGATACATCGTGATGTTAACCATGCATTTTATGCATAGTAAAAAGCAAAACCTTGTTCCTACATCTATATATATATATATATATATATATATGTGTGTGTGTTCCATGCACCATATATGATCAAGTAGATTCAAAATTTAGCTTATTTACAAAGAGAAAAACTTCTACATAAATAGAAATAAAGGGGCATTTGATTCCTGTTAGTAATGATGACGGCATATATAACCTATATTTCCACAGAAGTTCACAACAAAAAGGGATGCAAACAGATTGATCGCAACATCAAGAAACAAGAGGGTTTTCGGAATTCAACTTAAACTGTGCAAAATCATTTTTGTTTCAAAATTTTTTAATTGTACTGAATTTCAATTTCACACAAAAAAAATTCTGGAAACAAAAGTCATCATCAGGACACAAATGATTTTAAGAAATTCCTCATTAATTAAAAAAAAAAATGGAAACATCTTTAAAATTCGCAGATTTTGCAAAATTATTTTGTTTTTAAGTATTTTTAAGCAAAAAAAAAAACATTAACTAATTAAAAAACGTAATATAAAGCTTACCTAGATAAATTCAGCAAACGAGTAGAATTATTCGCTCTCTCGCAGTTTGAAACTTTTAAATTTCAATCTTTATGTGCCGACTTATTCCCTGCAAAAAAAAATCAGCGCAGAAATTGCAAAATTAACTAAAAAAAATTCTCATTAGATAGCCTTTTATCGCGGCATCGAAAATCTAAGTACCGTGGTGGAAAATCGCACATGCACATAAATAAACATCGGAATCGTTGTGTCGATCTAAACCCAAATTTCCCCCAAAGATGCTAAAATAACACGCCATCATCAACGCGAAATTTCATACCGGAAAATCGTGAGATACTGATTAGGCAACTCAAAGTGAAAATCGTGCTCAACGAGAAACCGATGTCCACATCGGTTTTTCACGATGAATCACGCATGCGCTATGTAGACATCGATGCATCGAAAATCGTGATACCGGAAAACCATGAAATACTGGTTTGGCAACTCAACGTGAAAATCGCGAAACCGATGTGGAGATTTCAACATTGGTTTTTCACGATGAATCGTGATGAATCGCGCATGCGCTTTGAAAACATCGAACCATCAATGCATCGAATATCGTGACACCGGAAAACCATGATGATGCTCTGGGATTGGCTGCGTGGCATCGTTTGAAACCGTGATGATGCCCTGGGATTGGCTGCGTGGTATCGTTTGAAACCGTGATGATGCCCTGGGATTAGCTGCGTAAGATCGGAAAAAACGCGATTTCGCGCATGCGCTTTGAAAATATAGAAATTGTGATAGTGCTCTGGGATTGGCTGTGTGACATCGGGAAAAACCGATATATCACGATATATCGTCATCGGGAAAATCGCGAAACCGGTGTGACGATGTCAACCTCAAACCGGTTTTCCACGATGTATCGATACATCGTCCAGGCCTACTGAACACAACTAATTAAATTGAAGTTCATTCTTTAGAGTTTTGCATTTGACCTTCCTAGTTAAATATCAGTAAAGAACAATAAATTTGAGGGTCATTTTGCTATGGGAGGCAAGTAGAAATTGAACAATTCAGAAACATAAGTTTTAAATACAAGAATTTTTATCTTATTTATATTTCAAAGCACGGTAATGTGTACCAGATATTACATAGCATTACACAAATTACCAAATTAATTATTTTAGTCTAGTGCAGTTGTGTAATCTATTTATAAAAATATTGTGATAAAAAAAAAATTTAAAACAAGCTCAATTTTCAAAAAGAATATTTTCATGAACATGTAATTGCTTGAAAGCATAAGAAGGCCAAAAATGTGGATTTATTTTGGAATAACTAGTTTTATATTTCCACATGATGATGAAACAGTTTAATGGTTAATGTAGTTATATTAGTTTGTGTTTATTCAAGATGAAATATCCAAAGTTGTGACTGATCTTAGCTGCTGGAACAACTTTCCAATGTTGTGTCATTTTATATTTTAATAATTCTAAGGAAAAAATCGATCATTATTATTTACTTATAAATAATTTAATCTCACAATTTATTTTAATTTTTACCTACATAATTATTTGTATTTTTCCCCCTAATATAAGGTTTTGCTTTTGTAGCTTGATATTTTGGAGCCAAAAACTCCAGATGACATTTACAAAACTCATTTAGACAATGCCAGTAAGTATACTAAATGTCAAGTTTATTGCCATTATTTATATAATGTTGCATGTTTACTTAAGTAAATTAATTTTTTAAATATTCTGGATATTGGAAATAGGTTTATATACAATGGCAAGAAAAATTAAAGGAACAACTATAAAAACTTATATAACTTGAATAATCTTGCAGATAAGAACATGAAACAGGCACAAGATCTTTATTTTATCACTAGCAAAATACCCGACCTTACTCGGTTTGAATTGGTTTACTCTAGATTGAAGAGATAATCAAAATATATAATGACTTACGTTTTTTGTAGAATAAAATTTATTTTAACATCTTTCGCCATCTTTATATTTTCTACAACTTACTTTGGACACTAATCCTACACATCCATATCCATTCATGTAATACATTTCACATACATCGCACAATTGCTGTATGACAAAGTTACAAAATGACGAAAGGTGATACTAAGGTTACTACTATAAAAGACGATTTATAGGAAGATTTGGAATTCCCTTTCTTAAGTTCTTTTCATGTTCAACTCAATTAATTAAAATTACGATTTACGGCGAGTGCTCTCGCCCTCATAGTCAACAAAACAATATTTTTTTACTTGTGGCACTCTTGCCTCCGGTATGCGACATTGTGAAATTTTGCAATCTTCTCCTGTCATTATTACAACGAGTTTTTTAATGTTGGAAAAAGTTCCAGTTTGGATTAATAAACATTATTATTCTTTCAATAACGGCATTATTCTTTAAATAACGGCATTATTCTTTAAATAATGGCATTATTCTTTCAATAATGGCATAACTACACTTAAAATTTACTGAAAATTTATACTGACTTACCTAACATTTTTAAGTCTAATACTTTGTGGCGCTGTTCGTGTGATGAGAAGGAAAACACATTTATTAAAATAATAAATATTTAAAACAGGAAACAGCAAAGTAAAACAAAATAAAAGATGTCGCAAAAAATTGTTCTAAAGATATTAATTTGTGATTCAATTTTATCTCTTGATCTCGCACAGTTGCCACACCTTACAACTAAAAGTGTCAAAATTTAGAAATGTGAAATTAATTCAGAGCGAAAGAACCAGAAAAAATATCACTGCTCGTGCGATCTTGTTCATCCTCGTTTCATTGAAAAATATCGTCTGTCCCAAATATTCGGAAATCGTTTTCATTGCGCAAATAATAAAAATAAGACTCGAAATAAATGAAGTATCAGAGATGAAATTCCATAAAAAAAAATAAAAAATTTGAAGTATAATTACTTTTTTAGCAGTACTGGTAAAGCAATCGAAGTAATCGTATATTCAATAGACATTCCAATTTTTCCAAAACTACCAAATTATGGTTGATTTAAGTACACTTACTCAGGTGTTTTAGCATGAAACTCAACTAAATATAACAATAAGGAAATGTTTAATATTGCATTCACTAAACTAATAGATAATGTATAAAATAAAATACAATGCAATCAAATATCTGAAATACAATTCATGTGATGTCTACACAAACACAAAATCGAACATAGAACAGAAAGATGGACAGACAGACTTTCGCAACCAATGCCACTCACTAAATGAAGATAAGTAGTCACTGTATGCAAATTTTCATGAAAATATCTTAAACCGCGTGGACGTGTATAGGGGACAACATACAGACAGACAGACACCAAACGAGAAAAAGGCGGATTCGTCATCAGAAGGGTCCAAAACGGATAGAAAACTTGAAATGGGTCGAAAATATTGAATGTACAAACAAACACTCCATTCTTATTTATATAGATGTCTGATATTTATTCAAAATGCAGGACTGCCTTTTTTTGCAAGAAATAAATTTAATTAAAACATAGTAATATGTGATATAAGGTGGGAAAAGAAAATTTTACTATTATAACTTTTTAGAGACAAAGGAAAAATTAATAAGGTATGTGGTTACCCCTGACCGAAATGCAAGCTTTACAGCAATTTTCCATTCTGTGGATTAGATTATCCAGAAGTGCTAGTCTAAACAAAGTGTATTCAAGATAAATAGCGCATTGAAGCTTCTGGAGAGTTCTAGGTGGTGGTTGCCGAGATGCAAGTCGGTGTCTTAGTGCATCCCACACATGTTCTATCGGATTTAAATCTGGTGAATATATGGGCCATTCCATCGCTATATTCCTTTGCCCTCAAGATAATCAGTCACTAGTGCAGCACGATGAGGACACACATTATCATCCATTAGGAGGAAGTTATTACTTATTGCACACCTAAACAACTTGACATGAAGATAAAGAACCTCATCTCTGTATATTTCAGCATTCACAGTTGCACTTGAAAAATTTTTAGGTCAGTGCAATCATTCAAAATGATGCCCACCCATACCATGATTCCATCACCTTAGTATTGATGCCTTTTATGGATGTTTGCAGGCTTGTTGCATGTGTTTTTCTCCCACATTGTAACACGTCTGGAATCACTCTCCAAGCAAAATCAGGATTCATCGGTAAAGAGAACTCTGTTCCAGTCTATGGTACTCCAATCACGATCTCTGCACTACTTTAAACGGGCGCATTTCGATGCCCGAGTTAGTGGAATAGAAATCATGGGTTTCCTTGCATACAACCCTCTTTTATGCAGCCTGTCACTCACAGAAAATCTGGATAGTCAAGTTCCTCTTGCTGCAGCAAACTCCCTTGCAATCTGAACTGATGTCAGTTGCCAGTTTCTTTTAGGAATTGTTGCCAAATAACGGTCCTGAGAGTCGGTTGTGGCACATTTTCGACCTTGATCTGGTTGTCTGCACATTGCCAGTGTCTTTACACTGTTTACAGATTTTTGACATGACTCTTTTAACTATTTTAAAGTCTTTACAGACACTTGTGAGTGTGTGTCTTGCTTCCATTCTCCCTTTCGAAGGCCATTTCTCACAGTTCGTCAAATGTTTTCTGGACGACGTATTCCACCTACTGCAAACGAAAATTGTATCCAACTATTCATACAATCCATGAAATTAGATTTCAAATCACCCACTTACACTCTTTTTCACATGTGCCGAAAGAATAGGCTCGAAAATTTGTATATTTTTCTTTAGCGATGGTGAATTTCGTTGCACTACGTGATGACGTTGAGTTACCAACCAATCACCTTTCCTTAAAGTTCACTTATAGAATTAATATAAAGCACCTTTGTATGGTTGTTTCTTTAATTTTTCTCGCCAGTGTACTTGGGGCTTATGAACCATTAGATATTTAAAATAAATATGAAGACTATATTTTTATTTCCATTTTACAAATGTAATATTGACTAGTTTTATTTATTTTTTAATTTTAATTAAAAGATTGCATAAAAGAAGCTTATTTTACTGTTATACAACAAGTCAATTATTCTAAATTTCTAATAAAAGGTTAGAGAATATTATGGAGAAAATGAGAGGGGTTTGAAGTTCTTAAGCAAGGTGTGCACTGTAAAACAAATTAATTTTGGTCTGCAAAATACATTTGCAGCACACATTACTTAATTTTAAATTGTATCATTTAGCCACAGTTAATATATATTTCATGTTTATTTTGTTTTTCTATAAGCTGGCAGCTTTGTTTGTATAAAATGATATCTGTTTTTGTGATGCCTTTCAATGACCATTTAGGAAACAGCTCAATATTGGATCAAGGAGTACATTGCAATAAACTAAAACTGAGATTAATTTTCAAATTTTACTGTGAAAAAATCTGAAATTGTTCAATTCTGAAGTTTTAATACAATTTTACTTGGTCAGTAAATACAACACATAACTATTTGAAAGTTGTTAATGGTTTCTTTTAAATACCTTGTCACTTGACCTCTTCAGTAGTGCATGAAACAAACTGATGGATATTTGTGAAGGAACACCCAGTTGGCAGTCTACTCTACTATTTAACAGACATTTACCAACATCCATGCACTTACTAACCTATATTCGAAGCCAGATGTGGATGGAAGACAAATGCTATGACCATTATATGAGTTAGGCAGCAATTTTATTCATCCCTTTGTTTAAATCTGCTCATTTTTTCCATCATACCTGAAACAGTTGCAAGAGTTCAGGAAAGTCAGGATTTATCAGTTACTTATGGATGACCAAGAGACCCCCAAAAAACATCTGTTCTAAATTTTCCTTATTGCTTATATGATGATTGACTAATGATATTAGTAAAGTGTTACTCACACTCTATATCTTCAAATCCATTGATATGTACAAAGCATCCATATTCACATAAATATTGATTCATTTCATACCTCTAAATAAAATAAAACTCAAAAATACAAAACAGCAATTTACTTAATTTCTCTGGTGTTAATTCTTATTTAACAGAAAAAAAAGCAAAAGTCAATCATTAACACAGTTAGATTCTAAATTTGTACTTCATGAATTTCATCCCATTCCTTAGTTGAAAGGCGATTCAACATTTTTTTATGCTAAACCTATTTTCACTCATTTTTTTCTGTGGTGATTTATATCTTCCAGATTTTTTATTGCTTTCTGTAATCAGACTGCTGAAGAATTTAATTCAAGTAGAAATCTCTTGTGTGTAGTTTCATGCATAATATGCAGCTCCATAGCTTAAATCAAGCATTATAATCATTCATTAAGATCTCATATTTAAACTAAGCAGCACAATTGACTAATGAATTTTGTAGTGATCCATTTTGGATTGTTTATATCAGCTGTTGCTATTTGGCAATAAACAAATAACATTTATTTATTTGCCATATATGTTAGTGAAATGTATGTAGATAGTTTCAAATTTCAATGTTGCTTCAATGCATTTATAAAGAAGGAAGTATTTTTATTTGATTTCATAATATTGTTCTTTAAACATTTCTGGCAGTTTAAAATAAAATAATTTCAGGACCCTCATTTGGCCCAAGTGGAAGCGTAGATTCTGCAAAACAAAACTTAGCTTCAAGTTTTGTAAATGGCTTTGTCAATGCAGCTTTTGGGCAAGATAAGTTGTTGATGGAGGATGGACAAAAGTGGCTGTACAAGAACAGAGAACAAGGTAAAGAAAACATTGATTGCATTTTGTAGAAATCATTGCTAAATACTTTTATAGTTTTTGTGATGTGTATATGAAGCTATTTTACATCTTGTAAGTTAGTTCTTTGAATTTCCATTTTTGAATAGGAATGCTGAGTGCTACAGCCTCACTTGGATTAATATTATTGTGGGACATTGATGGTGGATTAGGTCAGATTGATAAGTATCTGTATTCTTCAGAAGAAAATATTAAGGTGTGAAATATTTTTTATCCGTCTCTTAGATTGAGTTTTTTAATCACAATTAAAAGTGCATTTGTTATTACTATTATCTGGGATTAATTAATATGCATACATTTTGCAGAATAAGTGAAAAAGATGTAGAAGTAAACAATGCTTGGCTATTTATAGGTAGATCTAATGGAACAGCTAATCTTAGTCAGCAGAAAGCTGTTCACACTATCTAGCTAATAGGACTACAAAACTGTTGAGCAAGTGGCAAAAATGTTTCAAAATATGATTTTTTTGGGGTTGTTTAGAATTAATATATGATAACACTATTTAATAAGTTTATTTTAGTAAGGATATTCTACAAGTTACTTTTAATTTGTTACAACTCTTAATATGTTGGAAATATAAAAAAGGAATCATAACTTGTGGTTTTTTTTTATTCTCTGGACATTAAGAACCTATGATTTTTATTGGTTAATATTGAATTTTTATAGTTCAATTTATTAAAGTGGGATATATTTTCTTCTAGATATTAATGAAAAAGGTGTCAATATTGTAATTATGTCGAGTTTAAAAAGAAGTAAAATGAATTAAATTGGCCAAACTTTGTTTCTTAAATTTGAAGAAAATAGAAATTGCTATAATTTATGCATAGATAAAGGTTTTCTGTGACATAAATTAATTGTATGTGTAATGTTATAAAATCAGTCTTTTCCCCATGCTAATAGAGTTGTCAATCTTTATAGGCTGGTGCTCTTTTAGCCTGTGGAATTGTGAATTGCGGTGTTAGAAGTGATTGCGATCCAGCATTAGCTCTTTTGGGTGATTATGTACAGCACAACAGTATGGTTATGAGAACTGGTGCTGTTATTGGGTATGTTTCAATGCCTGTTGTTAATTGTATTAATTCAGAACTTGTGCATCTATATAAAAAACATTTTTTCATATTATAAGTATCAGGGTGTCGAGGTTTAAATCACTTGACTTGAATCAATGATTAAAATCATAATTTTATTCAAATGATTTTTAAAAAATCATTGATTTAAATCGCAACTAATCTTAAAATTTTTTTAACAAAGTAAATACAACCCTTGAAAAATCACAAAACTCGTCAAATGCTTTAAGCTTTCTGCACTCGTGGTATTTTCAGCACTAATTGCTACACCCAGTACTGATCAGCTTTTGTTTGAAAAAATGTTTGGTACTGGACACTTGCAAATAATCTGAATTATCTATGGGCTAAGTAATCTGTTGAAAATTGAATCAGGGATTCTGCCAAACAGTAAAGTAAAAAACAAGTTGACATCTATTTAAAGTTTTGGCAATGTTCAAGCATAATTTTACGTTACAAACAAAAAAGCATTCATTCATTCAAGTGTGGGAAGCATAGGAAAATATTGCACATTATTGTAAAACTTAAAAAAGTCTAGCTATTTATATTGTCCATGACCAGTAGGCCCACTTCTAAATGTCAAGACAGCTGAAGAAAAACCCCACTTGATTAGTAGGGCTAAACTACTTTTTACCCCTTTAATTGACTGTGGCCAATGGCTTTGCTATATTGATTTTTCAACTACTTTTTTTAAAATTGGGACATAAATATAAAATAATGCAATTAATGTGATTAATAATTTATTAATAAAAAATACAACCGAGTTTTCTATTTGAAAGGATGAAAGTTTAAACACTGAACATCTTTCATTTTGCAAAATGCACCCTGAAACAATTGCCTGTCACTTTAAGAGTAGTGACCCATAACAAATATTTATGTAATCAGACTATAATTTAGGTCTGTCACACTTGCTGATAAATTGTTAACATGATGTAATTTACTCAAGAAAGACTGTAGGATGTCAACTTGTGTTTTAAGGTTAAACAAATGTTTTACATTTTGCTTTTATTTTGAAAATCAATTTTTTAAATGTATTACCATGTAACAAACTATGATTTTTAGTAAAATAAATATTGATTTACCATTTCACAAATTCTGATTGTTTACTTAAAATAAATAAATATTAGTTTACATGTCATGTCAAAAACTCAATTTTTTATTTTTCAAATACATATATAATTTTGAGAAAAAAAATTGTGGGGGGTGACAAAAATTTAAATAAAAAAAATCTGATTTAAATTTAAAAAATCCAATTACTTGATTTTAAAAAACCATGATTTTTTACATCCTGGTAAATACAGGTAATTACTTTGCAATCATTAAAAATTACTAAAAACTTCATTAAATGTATAAAAAAATTGATATGTATCAAGTTGAGTTTCTGTAAGTCAGCTTATATAAAACCCTTTTTTATAGGATGGGAATTGCATATGCAGGCACGAACCGAGACAATGTATTATCCTTGTTGTTGCCAGTTGTCAGTGATTCAAAATCAAATATGGAGGTAAGTTCAATAAATGCTAACCAAGTGATTTTTTAAATATATTTTTAACCTCAATGATATTAAGATGAACACACACTTTGTTTGGTATTGTTAAAATAAATGTTATTATTTCTTGTTCTAGGTGGTAGGGCTATCAGCTTTAGCATGTGGTTTGATAGCTGTAGGATCTTGTAATGATTCAGTCACGTCCGCTATAATACAGGTTCTCCATGAAAAGAGTGAAGCTGATTTAAAAGATACATTTGCCCGTTTCCTTCCTCTTGCTTTAGGTCTTTGTTATTTAGGTAAGCTGTTTAACTTTTTCCTGTGTATACAGTTTTTCAAGTACAGTAATACCCACCTTACGCTACTTCGACTTACACGAACTGAGCGTTATGTGGTTCTAGATTTTTTTCGTTTGCCAACACCATTGCTCCCTATCTTCAGTGTTTCTCTTGCTGTAATAAGCATTGGACATGAAGAAAATTTTTTAGAGGCTTTAAGGTTTCTAAAGACCGATTGACAGTGACGGTTGGCAGGAATGCAGCTGGTGACTGCAAGTTAAAACCTCACTTAATATACTGCTCCGAAAATCCAAGAGCCTTAAAACATTTATGTAAAATTAGCTTACCAGGAAGTCAAATAAAGCTTGGGTGACAGCTTCCGTTTTTGAGGACTGGTTTGGTCACCATTTCATACCAGAAGTCGTACATTATTTGCAAGTCTAAGTAGATTCCATTTAAAGTGATGCTTCTTATTGACAGTGCACCTGGTCACCCTCCTGCCACCTTAATTGATTTCAACCCATGTGTGAAAGTTTTTGCCTCCAAACACAATCAGCTTGTTTCAATCAATGGATCAGAGAGTCATCAAAACAGTCGAGACATACTATGCAAGCCTTTTGTTTGCACTTCTGATTAAAGCTATAGTGCAAAACATTGAGGTATCTGTTACAGACTTTTGGAAATAATTCGATGTTTGGATACCGGAATCATTGGAAAATCTTTGGAAGAAATTTCCAAAAAACATTAAATGGTATCTGGAAACGTCACTGAAGTATCTGACACTTAAGACCCAGTTTCCCCAGAAAAGCCCATGACAATTGCAAGCTTGGCAGAAGGTTTTAGCTTAATTGAAAAGGTCTAAAAAATTATTATCTTGCTACAAAGAAATTCTGTATGAAAAAGAGAAGAAATTGTGTTGTCAAACGGATTTGTTAGATTTTATAAACTAAACAGGCTGACAATTTAGCAAAGTAAGGTATGCAGTGCAGAATATATATACAGGGTGTCTACTGGTCCCAAAGTTCCGAAATTATAAATTTTTTCCTGAAATGTTGTCGCATTTTTTAAAGGCGAAAACAAAAGGTGGCTGCAGCTTAACTTAAACATATAAAAAAAAATTGCAAATAATGCAAACTGCAAATGATGAAATTGAACAATTAGACAAAGAAATTATGCAAACTGAAAAAAAAAAATTGAAAATGGTGTAACTCTCTCAGTCCAACCACATTCGGAGACAGTTTTTTTTAAATTCACAAATTTATATAAAATTTTTTTTGCCAACTTCATTTGATGCATGAAACATAAAAATAAATAAATTACATTATGAAATGTTTTTAAAGTAATTAGGTTTTTTTTTCTTCAATTTTTATTCAAATTTCAAGTATTCAGAAAAAAAAAATAATGAATATAATATAGAGTATTTGTTTGATGTACATCTACTTTGACATGATTTATGGTTTGTCTTTATTTTTAAATTTTTATTTAGAAAACAGCTTATTAAAGCTAAAATTGGATTCTAGAGTCCTCTTTTCTCGAGAGTAGTCGCTAAGCAATGAGAAAAGTGTGATTTAAAAGTATAATTGCATCTAACTGACCCATATAATCATGTAAAATCATATCATCCATTTATTTTAGAAAATCCATAAAAGGTAGCCTAAATGTACCTACAGAAATTTAGTAGACACCCTGATGTACATATTTTGGCTTATTTGTTTGTGCATGTTGTATAAACATACACAATTTCATAAATTTGCAAATAAGTCTTGATTTTATTTTCTAAAGAGATCTGACATGTTTACAGCTTCTAGCAAAATCAATCCATACTACGGAAAATAAATATTCCATTTTAAAATTCCACGTTTTCTTCTTGCTGATTGGTGTAATTACAGGATCACCTTGCACCAGGCAGGTTTCATGTTCTTGGATCATGTCTAACAAAAAGTGTCCTTAGAAAGGATCCGCAAACCTGTTTCGATCGGGTTGTGTTCTGCAATCAAGAACACTTGATAAAAACAAATTTAAGTCCAATTAATGCTAGATTGTAAAGAACCAAGAGCAAATACTAAACAAAATGAATATCCCAAACAAAACCAAATGAACAAGCATTGTGTTCAAATTAATACATTGACTTCCTCTGGGCAGCTTCATTCCTGCTTTAAAATTTTTAAAACAAGATTGATGATCATGTTTACTTTGTTTGAATCAACAATACTTATCTTCTGAAACATTAGCAGTCATAAATATGTAAAATGTAATAAAATACAAAAAATCTAGTTTTGCGATATGTATCTTGCTCGAAGTTTTATATCATGCCTTTCATGGGTCAATGCTTGTCATGATCCTGAACAAATTGCAAAGTTTCCATAATGGAAATGTTGGCAAAACGTAATTGCTTTTTACTTTTTTTTCTTCTTATAATTGTGCATGTTAAGATTGATAGATTTAGAAAAATATATCAGTTATAGAACTTATCAATAATAGCAAATATTTGTTTTCCTTTCAGGTAAACAGGATGGTGCTGATGCAATTATTGCTGCTCTTGAAGTTCTCAACGAACCCTTTAAAAGCATGGCTAAAACAATGGTTGATATATGTGCCTATGCTGGTTAGTTATTTCTATATTTTATTTCAATTTTATGAGAAAGGTTACCTTAGGTTAGACCTGGAGGTTGTTAGGTCACGTTTAGGCTAGTTAATTAAATTCTAACATTTCTGGCTGTATATGTAGCTGTTACCAGCTGCATGGTATCTCGAGGTAGAGCTCAATGTTTACTTCTAAAGCAATATTTTCCTTTTCTATAAAAAAGGTGGGTAAACTGGTCTGAGAAAAATTCACTTGATGAAGTGAAATCTAGCTTTTGTTACATTTTTTGTCATTTTGCTTTTCTCCAATTGTGAAAAAAATTAAGAACATAGCATACAACAAAAATTGTAAACATTTTATTGTTAATCCTATGCAAAGTTGTTGCACTTTATGGAAACTCCTTATTTTTATATTCTTGTAAATGTTGATTCCCACCAAAATTAAAAGTATGTAATCTCAGTGCATTTTTTTCTTCTTAGGTACTGGGAATGTTCTGAAAGTACAAACTCTTCTGCATATCTGTAGTGAACATTATGAAACATCCGACAAGGTATTAAATTTTTTGTAATGGTTTTCATTCGTTGAAGGACACATCTATATATAAGCCATTATTTTTTTAAGTCCACTTTGAAAAAAAAAGAAGTTTATTTTCTTTAACAGCTTTAATATTTAAAATAGTATAATAAAATTTAACAGGTTTATAGTGTTAAAAACATCATCCGAATTGAGTAACATTTGCCAGTATTTTAAAATTAATTTAAACGCAAACTCTTAAATATCTCGATGTATGAAAAAATGGACATACCACTTTTAAAAAAAAACAGCTCATATGCTGATTGTATGTTTTTTGTCTTAGCAAATGTATTATAGCTACTTGCATGATAAAGGTTTTCCTGGTTAAATAGAATTTTATGTAAATAGTTACCAAATTGTTACACGACTTCAATTTGCTTTTGTTACCCATCTTGTCAAGACCAGATCTATTGGTTCAATGTGCACCATACATGTATTTTTTCATGAATGAGACAGAATCATTTTCAAGCTGAATTAAATTTGTGCAGGTCTTACACAATCAAGCTCTGAATATTTGGCTGAAGTTTGTTTGGGAAATTTAATTATACTAAACTAAATTTTACAAATAACTGCAGCTCTAATTATAAAAATTTCATAATTGATTGCATATTAGACTTCATGTGCAATCAAATAGTCAATCTGTTTATCTCAAATTATTTTTGCTGATTATTAGCTTTGATTGGTACAGCAAGAAGCAGCGTGCCACTGTGGATGAGAGCCAATTTTTGAACACCAACAGCACCTTGCTATGTGTTAGAAAACAAAAAGCATGATAAAGCAAGAGCTGAAAAGACTTGTTAGAAATAAACACACTATGATTGTTCATTAAATTAAGGTTTCTTATATTTAAAATAATACACAACTATAAGAAAAAACACAACCAAATAAAACCTTTTCCAATAATTCTAAATGCAGGAGATTTTTAAAAAAGTCCTTGCCCTAGCTTTCAAGAAAGTGAAATATTTTGCCTAAACTCAGGCCCACACAGGGATTGGATATATACTATATCAACTCTTCTCACTAGAGCCTACCAGCGGGTAGAGGTGGTATATAAGAAGCCAAACTATATTCATAATCAGTTTACTTGACAATCTTTCTACCAGTCCTTAGACTTCAATTCTCCTTTCAATCTAATTTACAGAAATAATAACACAGGGTCTTTCATATAATTCAAAGCTAAAAAGTAGAATGGGCGAAAAGGTAATTTTTAAGCCTTTGTTACTGACTGGGCACAAAATTGTCTTCAGGCTTAACCTTTTTTAAGACTAATCAGCATTTTTCGTGTCAACAATAGCAGGTTTTCAGTTGAACAAGCACTTGCGAACCTCTTTCGTACACAAGCGCTCAAGAACTTCTTTGAATAGCACGGTTCCCACAAGTAAGGGAAAACCTAAAGTTGTTAAGAAATTTAATTTTGTCCAAAAAAAAAAGGAAAATTACAAATTTTTTGTCTAAAACTGGAAAATTGCCTTAATGACCTGGAAATTGATTGATCATGGCTTCTAAGACACTTTGGAGAAAAATAGCCAAAACATTTGTACTGTTTCGTATCACTTTATTTTATGAATTGAATTTTTCAACTGATTTTAAAAGAAACAGCTAGTATTTAACAGGTAAAGAATTTTTCATCATTCACTGGCTTAAATTGAAGAATTTCATGTTTACGATACATTAATTCACAAATTTATTTTTAAGTCAAATATGTTGGATTTATTTGACTAAGTTATTTTAAAGCAAAATTACTTAAGCTGTGTATAAATTTTTCCAGTGTATATTGGTTTTTATTATTGGCTATTGAATGCTAAATTATTTCCTGGTTTTTCACCTTAAAAATGTTGTGAATTGCTTAAGTACAGGGCTCCTAACACGTCACCTTTTGTGACCTTTTTATTTTTTGTCACCTTTTTGACATTTTGTCACCTTTTTATCACCTTTTCAGGGGTTTTAAGTTCTTAAATTTAATTTGGAGAAGAAAAATGTTTGGTGCGCAGTAAAAAAAAATTCATTTTCTCTTTTAAAAAATCAGGGTTTGTACAAATTCAATTTCCAAATGCACATCACATTCCACCACAAGAATGGATTCAAGAGCGTACCGTTTCAACTGTAAAAGAATAATTCACGTTGCCCGCGGTGTATTAGCAGCAAGTTCTGGAAATTTTCCCACAGAAAAAGGCTATCAGTAAAACGAAGCGGTGAAGTTTAAGGGAAGCAGGGCCATCTGCATGTCCGACCCCTCTTACCTAACTTGAGTAGTGATAGAACTTGAGTTGCATTTACGACTAACGTTTTCCTTTCATAGTATTGTGTGGCGTATGGCAATATCAATGGTCGACAGGGTCGAACAAAGAGGAACCCTCTAGAAGGTCAGACTCTGTCAGCTCGTAAATAGTGATCGATGCCAGCGGTCACTTTAAAGGGGGATAACATCTTCCATACACAGATCTGAGGGCGGTCTCAACAGACCTGTTTTATTTTCGGATTCTGGAATAAGACAAGAATGGAGAGGCCAAGAGACCGGACGGATCAAGTTGATATTAACTCAACGTTAACCCTCAGCATAGGGAGCGGCTACTACCTTCGTGTTACGGAAACAGCCAAAAGAAGCAGCAAACTGAAACACGGCTGAACCGGCCTCTCCTCCTGGGGGCTGATTTCCCCCAGAAGGAGAGGTAATGCGTTTAGTACCTTTGTCATCACATGTTGCCGTTTCTATCGTGGGTCTAATTATGTCTAGAAGGTATAGATACGTCGCAGGTAAACTCTGAAAGGACGGCGGAATCTTCAATATGTATGATAATTTACACTCGAAGGTTTCTTCGGCAAAGTTTTTAAGGGGATAGATTATCAACCTCTCACACATTCCAAGCGCTCGAAGCTCCCCATCGAGAACCCTGACATTCCTGTCTATGGAACGGAGGTTATTCATGCGCTGCTCTCTTTGCGGCACAGAAATGAGGGGATGGAAATCTTAATGGACTTCAGCCGTTTCTTCAAGAGTTTGAAATCTGAAAGATTCCAACCCTCTCCGTAACCAGACAATGCAAAAATTTCGTCCGTCTCCGTATCCAGAGGATTAAATATTGAAAGAGCATTGCGAACGTATTGAAAATTGCAATCTGTTATCATCAAAGTTGATTGTTATAAATTCTTGAGTTTTTTAGTGAAAGTCAGTTTTTAAAAAGATTATTGACTCATTACTTTTACCCGAAAAAAGGAACCAATTAACATTGGGACATGTAATATTCACACAATACAAAATGCTTTTCTTAAGTGTCTAAAAGAGTCTGGGAAAGATGTGTCTGATCTAGTTTTTACTATTCACAGATTTTTTAATCAGTGTCCTAAGCATTGGTCAACATACAAACAAATTCAAGAAGACTTGAAACTTCCCACTCACCATTTCATCAAGCTTTGTTCAAGCAGGTGGCTAAGCCTAAAGCCAGCTGCTGAAAGGTTGCTTGAACAGTGAATTGCAGTTCGAATGTATTTCCTTCACTACATTCCAATAAAGAAGCCAAAAATGATACAAAAACTAGGCTACAAAAAAATTGTTCATTTACTTAGAAGAGAAACTATGAATGCTGAGGTGATATTCATCGTATCAATTGCAAGTATATTTAAGCGTGTGACCAAATTTCTTCAGAAAAAGGAACCTGTAATACAAAACCTTCATTCTCAACTTGAATTGTTGACAAGAACAATTTTGTTTAAGATCTTCTACAAAGAGGAATTTATTTGAGATTTGAAAATGGATAAATTGGAAAGTTACATGTCCTCACAAACTGTTTCCTCTGATTGATATTGTGATTGGAGATCAAATTTCTAGAGTGCTACAGAATATCAAAGAGAAGGAATGGAATTTATTTTTTCTAAGGTCTCAGAAGCATTACATTGCCAGTGTTAAATATCTTTTAAAGAAGTCCTTCTGTTAATTTCTCCTTAAAAGTTTATCCTGTCTTTGTCCTCTTGAGAGAATCGGTGGCGAGAGCGTTTGACAAGTATTAGAATTTGTAAGAGCAATGCTATGGGATGTCCCGACAGACATACTACTGGATGGGTAGAAATTACTCCAAAGAGAATTTGAGGAAGAAGTATTTAGAATGAAGCCTATTGATTAGCATCAATGTCAGAATGCACACTCAATTATTGATGACGGTTAAAAGTAGCTTGACAAATTTTGACAATCAACTTTATTTGGTGCCGATCACATCAAAGCTAATGCATATGGGAAGGGTTGCATATAAAGCCTACAATGCATATGGGAAGGGTTGCATATAAAGCCTACAATGCATATGAGAAGGGTTGCATATAAAGTCTACAATGCTTATTTGGAAGATATAAAACGTAAGGCACAAGAAAAATTAGAGGACATGAAAGAAAAAGATAGTCAAGAAGCAGAGAAAAAAAATTAAAGCCGCTGGCAAAGGAAAGAAAGGTGATAGAAGAAGAAAAACGAAAACTTAAAATTATGCTTAAGGAAGAGCATGAGGCGTTGGACAGTGCTTCTAAATTATTAAAGGAAGCCAATGATTGGCTCAAGAAGGCAATAAAAAAATAAACATTTTAAGGAAGCAGGACTTGCTCAGGCAATGATTGAAGGAGCGGCAATAGTCTCAGATGATGCTGGTCAGCAAAGACAGACTTTAAAATTAAAAGATGCACGTTATTTTATTAAGTAAAAGACAAAATTAATTTCAGACTTTTTCAACGTAAAAAATGAGACATAATCTTTTAAAGAAAAGGAAGAAATTCTTCTAGCTGTGTCAGATATAAACAATAAAAAAATCATAGTTTAAAATATTAAAAATGTTTTTTTTTTTTTTTTTTAATATTTTAAAATAATGTACTTTTTAAATGAAGAAAAAAAAATATCCTTCCAAAGAAAGAAAAGATAGGGGTGGCTGGCGAGAATCTTTTTATTTTCTATCTTTATACTTGAATATATTTAGCATTATTGTTATTTGTCACTTTTTTTGTTCGATTAGTCACTTTTTGTCACCTTTTTGGTTAAATAGTCACCTTTTTAGACCTTGAAACCTGTAAGTATGACCTGGAATTTTGTAAAAATTTGTCTTGAAAAGTCAAAATTTTATTTCTGAAATAGAGTGGGGGAACCCTGAATAGATCATTTTAGATTTTCTTACCTTCCTTTCTGGTGTCCTGTCGCAAGCAGAAACTTTATCGCTTTCTCGATATCTAAGCGATCTTTTTCTGCTTTCTTCCCACTACTCTGTTCCCCAATCCCTCTTTCACAATATTTTTTTCTTGATGTCTTGTATTTGGCAAAGTTTGACCTTTGGTCAATGTCTGGTCCTTCTGCCATAAAACACAAAAACAACCAACCTTTTTGATGTCCATTAAAGAACCTCCCTTCACAACATAACAGTAGATGCTCCTACATAGTTTCATATTTTGCTGACGAACCTGTCTGGTGGTCATAGTTCTGACTTCCGCATTGAAAGGTTCCTGGTGTTTGGAACCAGGATAAGGCATAAATGTTCGTCCTGAATGAGTACCTTCTCTTTGAAAGGGTTGTGTCTAGAATATGAGGTGTAACGTGAACCCACCACCATCATTGTGTATCAAGCTAATGTAAAGTGGGGCACAAATCCGCCCTTGTAACGCCATGAGGAAAAATGTTCAATTGGCCTGCCATTAGACGAAAAGGTTTCATATTGCAGAAGCAGAACCCTTAGGAAAATGTTCTTATTACAAGATACAAGTTATCTATAAACTCCCAGTTCTAAAGAAACAGATTTATTTGATTTGCTTTTCAAACTGAAAATGTATTGGGACAAGAAAAAAGGATGTGTTATACTACAAGTGATTGCTGTACGTAAAATATAATTATATTATTATTCTTAGGAGGATAAGAAAGATGATAAAAAAGACAAGGATAAAGATGACAAAGACAAAAAAGATGAGAAAGCGGCTGCAGATTTGTCTTCTCAGCAAGCAGTTGCAGTGCTGGGAATAGCTTTGATTTCTATGGGTGAGGAGATTGGATCTGAGATGGCATTTAGAACATTTGGGCATCTGGTATGCATTGAAAGAAATATTTTAAATCCTTTAAATTTTTCTGTGAAATTATTTCTGTATACATTTTTTGAATACACATCATATCTTGGTGTTGGGATATTTTTTATTAAAATAAACTTGGAAAATAATTATGAAACGGTAGATAAAATGTCTTAAATTAATATATTTTAATTAAACAATAAGAAAGTCAATTTTATTTCTTATATTTTTAGTTTTATAAAAAGTGGAAAATTCTAAAAAATAATTTTGTGCGACCTTTTACAGTTTGTTTTGTTAATGAATTGTAATAATTTATATTTTTATATAGTTGCGATATGGAGAGCCAGTGATCAAGCGATCTGTTCCTTTAGCACTCGCTTTGATATCTGCTTCAAATCCCAAGTTGAATATTCTGGAAACTTTAAGCAAATTCTCTCATGATAGTGATGCTGAAGTTGCATATAATGCTATATTTGCTTTAGGATTAGTTGGTGCTGGTAAGTCTGTATATTTTTTATTTACTCTTAAATATATATAAAATTTCTGACATTCCTTAATAGTTTATTTAAACCATATTTGTTAAATTTATTTAAAAGCAAAACAGACTACAAGGTGTTCATTATAAGGTTAGCATTCATTTTTAATTATTGATGAGAACTCATTAAATCTAAGAGAAAGTGAATCGTTAAAATTTCATTTTCTGCTAATGCTCAAGATTTATCAGGAAAATCATTTACATATGTTTCTAGTATGTCAGTGTTTTAGTTTACACTAGCAGTATCAGCATGGCATTGCCTGTGACAAAGTTATGCTTTTAAAATGTCAACCTAACTGCTTCCAACAAAACGAAATTAAACAGTAATAAACCAAAAATTGCATAAATGATAAAAATTAACTATCACTGTACTTTCAAAAAGTCTTAACGCTAATCACTGATTCTGACAAACAACATAAATCAAAACCAAAATGATAAAAATTAAATATCTCTTTTCAAAGTCTTAAAGCGAAAGAAAAAAAGTGAGAAACAATACAAACAGAAAAGAGCGACTGCATATGAAAAGGGGAAAATAAAACCCCATAAAATCACAGAAGTATTCCGATTTCTGCAACCCTGAATATTATCTAGTAATAACTTAGCATGTGCCCAAAATAAATGAAGAAACTCACAGGGAAAAAAACTCCACAAAAGAAGAAATGCTAGGGAAAAATCTAATAAATTAATTTTAAAATGTTCTAGAATAAATTTTACTTTTGGGCTGCGAGGGGCATTCTATAACCTTTAGGACTACCCGTGCGCCAACTTTCATTATTGCACTTCCTTTTATAATAGTAAAGATATATGAAATAGTTTGCAAGTTTAATTGAAATGGTATTAAATTAGAAACTAGTTTTTGATGTAATTTAAGAAAATAATTTTTTTAAAATTAAGGCGGACACTTGATTGCTAATTATAGCCTATTACAAGGCCGGAAGCAATGGCCATTTGTGAAGGAGCACCCAATAGGCAACCATCATTACCCCTAACTAAGGACAGCACAATTACATCCATGCCCTGACCCGGATTCGAACCAGGGACCTTCTGATCCAGAGGCTAAAATAATTTTAAAATATGAAATACGCTTAATTTTTTTATTATGAGAAATTTTAATTTGTTACTTGAAACTTAACTTGGTATTTTGATGCCATAATTTGTTTATTACTTCTATGTTTGTGTAATGTATAAAATTTTAAACAAAATAGTTTGGATTTATATATATATATATATATATATATTATGTTTCAGGTACTAACAATGCTCGTTTGGCTGCGATGTTGCGACAGCTAGCTCAGTATCATGCCAAAGATCCAAATAATCTATTCATGGTTCGTCTGGCTCAAGGTTTAGCTCATCTTGGCAAAGGAACTTTGACTCTATGCCCATATCATCATGACAGGCAACTCTTGAGTCCCGTATGTGTGGCTGGACTTATGGCTACATTGGTTTCATTTCTAGATGTTAAAAACAGTGAGTAATTTTTAAATTTTGTAAAATTAATGAACTATTTGCACATACATTGAAGTAACCCTTATTTTAAAATCTGAGTGTCTAAAACTCAGAATATTAAGCTTTTTGGTATTGTATTAAGTTTGGGTTTAAATAGTTAAATACATAAAAACTTTTATAAAAAGGACTAACTTGCTTTACAGCTAGCAGAGTAAATCTGTAACATTAACAGCAATAATTTAAAATATAATTTAATTGGTTATAAAATATAATTTGATTGGTTATAAAATATAATTTAATTGGTTAAAATGATAAAAGACCTTAGATTTGGTTAGCTTACTTGGCTACTTTGTCTTCCATGCAGCTTGGCTTAATATGACCCTTGCTGCAATTTATATATAACAAAGGATGTATGTGTGTATATATTGTCTATACAAACTACAGCGTTTTACCAAGACACACTAAATTTGTGATTAGCCTGTTTTCTGCAGTGTTCTAAAGTATATTATATTTCCTGTCTTCAGACCAATCTGTAGCCATGAAAATTGGCACACTGGTAGTCTTAAAAGTGCTCCTCGAAGCCCCAATTTTAAAATCTAATGTTTGTTTTCCTGCAATAAATGGACATGGAAACATGTTATACAGGGTTTGTGTATTTGAGTTAACACAGGGAAATGTCACTGTCATATTTTTTAAACCTGAGCAATGCCTGGTTATTCAGGTAGTGTGGTATATGTTAATTTGGTTTTATCTTTTCAAGTACTGTAATGATGCACTACTTAAGGTTGCAATAGTAAACATTCTGAAAGCTATTGTATCACTTCTCCTTATTTCAGTGACATATATGCAAGGAATATTAATACAGAGTTCCCACAGTCCTTGAATTTTTTTTCCTAACTAAGGGCCCTTGAAAGTCTTTAAAAATTAGGGAACTTGGTGAAAAGTCCTTGAAAGTACTTGATTTTTTTTAACTAGTACATAATTGTGTAATTTCATCTTGCATTGGAACTTGTCCAGACTAGTTTTCTCCACAGCAGGTTCGCCATTTGATCATCATTTTGAATGAAACCGGTGTTTCCCGCTTTGACACTACAAGATATACCAGTAATGCTACGTCTAGATCGTCCATTTTCCATAGTATTCTGTCTGTCTAAGTTGACACCTCTGGTCTACGTTAAGACAGCCGTGTTGTTATACTCGCCACATCATGACATATCACGTTCGCTATATATCAGCACTGCTTTCTTAGGAAACCGTAGCTTTAGCAGTCAGGACATCATTGGAAACCTGTCATGCATCCAAAGAAATAAAGCCAAATTCTTATTGCAAAAATATAAAAGTTACAATTGAAAAAAAAATTTTAAAAGAAAATCACACTAAAGATTCTTTCTGTTGTAAAATTTTCTGCAGATTTCATATTCATTGAAATTTTTCCTCTATCTTTAACGATTACAAAGATAGAAACTCAGCCAAGATAATAAAGAAACCCTAACACCAGTCAAAACTTTTGATTTATTTTGTTACTCAAACAAAATAAACCATGACAGCCGTCTGTTGTAGGCAGTGGACGACAGGAAAATATAGATTGTGTCATGTAGATCGAACCGTGTGTGCAAGCTTCCATACTCTTCTTCGTGCGACTAAAATAATTTCTTGTACGATATTTTATCGCTTGATATATCGACCGAAATTGATATGTGTGCAAGTAGCCTGATAGCATTGAGACAAAAAACAAAATAAAAAAAGAAAGTCCAAATTATAACCAAAATTGAATTTTAAGATTTTAATTCATTGTTGAATAACCTTCATTTATGTTTCAGTTATACTCAAAAACTCTCATTATGTTCTCTACAATTTGGTTGCTGCAATGCAACCTCGTATGCTGGTAACATTTGACGAAGATCTTCAGCCATTAGCTGTGCCCGTAAGAGTTGGTCAAGCTGTAGATGTCGTTGGACAGGCGGGAAAACCCAAGACAATCACAGGATTTCAGACACACACCACACCAGTTTTGCTTGCATATGGAGAAAGAGCAGAGTTGGCAACTGAAGAATACATACCTTTAACACCTATATTAGAAGGTTTTGTGATACTTCGAAAGAATCCCAACTACTCAGCAGTATGAGTAAACTTTCTATTTAAGAACTTTTTCAAACTAAATTTATTTCAATAAAATCAGGTTTTTTTACAAAATAAAAGTTTTGTTTTGTCCATTGGAGTGCAATCATTGTTTCCAAAACTAAATGCAAATAACCCTTATGTAGAATCATATTTGTTAAGTATATCAATCAAACATTGCTTATTGCTCCATTCCTGCAACATACAAGATAGTTTATCAAAACTTTCTTCACCTTGCAAAAACATGTCTACATCAAAAACATTTATGTGCACTCTGTGATCTGTAATTCTGTCTTGAGCATAGTTATATGTTCTAACTTTTTCAGATCTTGCAGCTGTTCCAACCTATAAAGGAAATGCCAAAGCTTTTTAAATTGTTCATAAGCGTGTGATACTACAGATAGTTATTTGTTGGTAGGTTTACAATAAATACTAACTGAGCTACTGATAAAAATAAGAATTACATTTGGGAAAATCATGTAATAGAGACCTATGTTGCATGCGCCCAAGTCCTTGGTTCTGGCAGCTAGTTAACACAATAAAAAATAATATTGGGATACTTTTTGATTAGACCTCATACAGCCTCGGGAGGAAACGATTTTTTGGATGAAAGGAATTATGGGTTGGTTACAGAATTATTAAATTTGATAGGTGTGATTTTAAAGACATACCTGTAATTTTCGAGAAGTGGTAGTTTCCTTCATGATGGCTTCTAATTTTCTTTCATACAATTTTGCACGAAGAGATTTCATAGCCAATTCTCTATTTTTGTGTTGACTGCGATCCATTTGACTTTCAGTCACAATGCCTTGTGGGAGAAAAGTTCTTTAGTTCTTACTCTGCTAGTTATATTGAGATTTTAAATATATTTAATCTAAGTAACAATACCTGATGGTTTGTGAAGTATTCTTACACAGCTATCTGTTGTATTTACATGTTGACCTCCAGCGCCACTAGATCTCTTAAACTCTAACTCAATTTCATTTGGTTGAATAACAATATCTATCTAAAAATAAATAATATTGAGCTATATATGTACATCAGGAACTATTTATACTTAATTATGTCATCTAGATTAATTGAAAGCAATTTTAAGTCTACTTGAATAATCTATTTTTAAAGGCCAATTTTCTTCACTTGAGAGTTGCACAATGTTTAACCAGTCAATTCTTAAAAGTTTTTTATAATGCTAATTGGATTTATAGTTAGAAGACTAACACTTGCATTGTGGGATTAAATTGTAAGAAATGATGCATTGGTTTGTTTTAAGAATATTTTTTTACTGCCCATTTATGGAGCAAAAAACGATTTGAAATATTACTTATCCAATAATTAGATCGAAATGAAATATATTGAAGAATTAATCAACTTACCTCTGATGGTTGTGGTAGAACTGCTACTGTCATTGTACTAGTGTGAATTCTACCTGACCTCTCGGTTTTAGGAACCCTCTGTACTCTGTGAACTCCACATTCATATTTCAATTTTTTGAAAGCATTCAGTCCACTAATGGCTATATGAGCTTGTCTAATTCCACCTATAGAAGTGCATATAAAATAATTATTGATATTATTTAGTTTAATATGATAAATGAGACAACTTCAGAATTACAATTATTTTCACAATAAATTGAAAATTATGAGTTGATGCTATAGATTTTTAATTTTATGTATATACACTCTTGCTGCATTCATAAAGTAATATTCTAGTCGGAAATTATAGAAAAATATTGATTATAATTCACATAGAAACACACACGCAAAATAAAATCATCAAATAAAAACAATCCAATAATGTGACTATGTTTATTTAAAATTACATGCAATATAGTTTTAGTTCTAAGCATCTAGTGGAGAAAAACTACAAATAAAAGATCTAAAATAAATATAGAATACAAATGTATGCATTAAATTTTTTATAAAACAAAATTCTGATTGTGATGTGATTTTGTACAATTAGCAAAAGATTTATTTTTGAAAATCAAAATTATTTTAGAATTATGGAAATATTTATTTTTAAAAATCAAAATCATTAATTTCCTACAAAAAATTTGTGACTGAAAAAAATGCACTTGGAATAAATCGTGCTTTTATGTATGAAAAATCAGGATCGTTTAGTGCTAAATAGATTTGAAAATCCAAAATCAGTTTTTTTTTTAGCAGAATTCTTATACATTTTAGTATTGTTTTAGTACACTTCCTTTTGCTTGCAGGTTTGTGAATCAAAATATGTGTAACCAATAATAAATGTTTAGGCATGCAATTAGATTTAAACCCTGATGGTGATCATTTCTCAATTTAAGAAAGATAAATATTGTTTTGAAAAATATACACGAATATGAAACAATTTTATCTTAAAACAAAATGTATGTGTACCTATATCTGTAGTATCATATTTCAAAATTTCATAGTTCCACCTTTTCCAACTGACATAGTGACAATACATTTCAAACATATCTTTAGCAAAAAGCATAGCCTCTTGTCCACCCACTCCTGGTGCAAGTTCCATAATGATGTCTTTATCATCAACAATATCTGTAGGAATAATCAGTTCCAATACCTGGTAAATAAATAATTATTTTGTTAACTTAATTGCATTTCATTAAAATACAGAAATTTGGGAAGCACCAAAAATTTATGAAAATATAGGTGAAATAAAATGGCAGCACTAGAATATATTTAGTAATCACAAATTATTTGATTTTGAAATAATTTCCTTTCCAAAAATATCAATATTTTAAATTTAAGTAACCACTTGGATCTAAGTTGTAAAAATTGATAACATCTTTAGTCCCAAAACAATGTCAATAAAAATAAGGTGTAATACATTTGCAAGTTTAAAACTCTCCAGTATACATAACAATGAACAACTATCGCGTAACCAATGAATATTGTTTAAGATCCATAAATGCACTGCCAATACTCTCATATCAATTTTAAAAATTCAAGCAGATAATATGTAGGTATAACAATTTTTTAGCAGAAGATTTTTGATCAGGACATTGTAGAATGAATCTTTTACAAATATAATTTCATGACACAAAGAGCCAGATGTTTTACTTCTAAATTCTATTTGTGATTGAACTAGACCTCAAAAACAATCTGCAGTGCATCACCCTACTTTACTATAGTCTGTTTCACCCTAACTTGTCAGTAGAGTAAAGGCTACGTTGACCGCATCACAGCCGTTGTCGTAGAAACTAGGGTTACAATGTCAGAAGAAGTCAACTATAAGCGAGGAAATTCGCCCTTTTTGGCAAGGAGAGATAAAATGCACGTGGAAATTCTATACGTTTCACATATCTTTAATTTCTAATGGCTCTTGCATTACATTCGTTAATTAAACAAAAAGCGCTACTCTATGTTAATATAAATACGTTTTGATTTTTCTAAATGAGTATTATTTTTAGTTATTTAAAAATATATATATTTAAAATTTTTTTACAATAAATGTTATTTAAAAAAAGTCTATTAAAGATGTGTTGAACCATAAAATTCATTTTTTAAATTTACTTACCTGAAAGCTATAACACCTTGATTAATACTTCTTTTTTCGATTTTATTAATTTTAGTAAAGGAAATTACTCCTTTCTTTTTTTATCTTACCTTTGGTTGGACAAGGTAAGGGATAGTGTGTTGTCTGATAAAATGTGTGTTTTAATGAACAGCAAAATATAGTCTCCAATTTAAATCAAATCACATTTATTCTGACAGTAAATAAATTAAATAACAAATAAAAATACACATAACCTAGAGGATGTAAATCCTGTGTAGGTATAAAAAGATACAAATACATTCATAATAAATAAATATAATACAAAAAATACAAATATAGTGAATATACATATAATAATAAAAAAATGAGACCATTTTAAAAATTAGAGTTGAATAAAATAAACCTTATATGTTAAACATATTCTGAAACTGGCGGAACGGTGTCGGATTGATTAATAGTAAATTATTAATTTTATGAATCATTTAAAATAGTTTACAAGAAAGTGTGCAGAAGAAACCAATCTCTTTCATGAATATTAGTTACAATGAGAAAACTATATTGATGTTATACTTATTCATCACATGCATTTATACATCATCAATATATATAAAACATAACCAAATCTTTCAGTATCCTGTACAGTGTACTTCGACTAATGTTTGTCGAAAAAATATCCTTATCGTTGTAAATTTCATTTAGAACTTTGTGCAATGTAGGAATTGTATTTCGACGGGGAAAAATCATGGATTTTTCGTCTGATGCACGATAAAGTAAAGTTGTCATATTTCATCATTTTTGTTCTTTTTCCAACGACAGAAGGTCGTTTTCCCCCTGGAGTACTCAAAAGACTTGACGTCTTCTTTTCTTTTTTCAAACGAAAAACAGTTCTTTTAGAAACACCAGTTAGTTGGGACACCTTTTCGATGATTTGGTTAATAGAATCACTAGGGTTTTCTATTCGAAGTCGAGAATAAACATTCAATATGTTCCTGCGAGCTCCACTACCAATTGATTTTCCTTGCTTTGATGGCGTATACAGCTTGGATGGTGACGTTCCTTTTTCAGCCATGTTCAGAGTATCAAACACACTCCAATAAAATAGCACAAGAGAGATATGAACGTAAATACACACGCTAGCAAAGATGCAGAGCGAAATGGCGCAGACTTGGCGGGAAAGCGTATTTAGCCATCGATTTAGCTCGCCAGAAATGTTACCATGGAAACCGGTTTCAACCGAACTAGAATTCCGTTTAGGATATATTCATTCGCTTCGGTCAAAAAAATAAATGCTTTTTACAAATAAATAACCATTTATAAAGGTTCAAAAATAAATCCTTCATTGTAGGACAATTTTTACACGTTCATATGCATTTTCTTTATTTTAAATTCCAAATCAAGTTGGAACTATTTTTCATGCGGATGAACATCATTTCTGCCTTTCCCAATGCTGACAAGTTAAGGTGAAACAGAGTATAAACATTTGCATGAAACACTACATGGTAGCATCTGCCTAACTTATTTACCCCACTTCAGTTGAGGCTAGTGTATCATTTGTTGAGTGTTATGTAGAATACAAATGAGAAATGAAAGTATTTAAAATAAGTGTAAGTTTAGCATTTGGACATCCAATATTACATGGTAGTATAGATCATAGGACAAAAGATGCCTATTAAATAGTAATGGGACCATATAGAGCACATTGTACAATTTTACCATATTTCTTTGCCATGGAATTTCAGCATTTTTCAGTTACCTGTGTTTGCAACAATTTTCAAAAACAACTTTTCACCCAAAAAATTTGTAGTATTACATTTGAAAAAATAATGAATAGAACCAAAATTTTATTTTTGCAATTTCAAAATATTCTTGGGACAATAGATGAGAATTTATGAAGATAATGAATACAGGTTAAAGATTTTCATAATATGAGAATATTTAGCAGTTGATGTGATGTATAAATAGACAATGTGTTGTTGCTCATTAATCTATAGTTCTACATAAATGATGCTGTACATGTTATTGCAAATAGTAATTATGGCAAAGTAACCAAATGCAGCATAAAAAATGTGCAGAAAATAAATATATATTATACTGTAATGATAAAACTATCGATTATCATACAATATAGTAGATTAGTGAATAATACTGTAACATCAGAACAAGTGAATTTGGGAGTATCTCTTGGTGAATACTATTTACAAAAATGTGAAAATTAAAAATGCATTATGAACTAAAAAAGAAAGTGGATACTTCATATATAATATACTTACTATATTCTTTAATTCAATCAACTTGTTTTCTAAACTTTCTTTTTCTGATAATGCTGTATTATAAAGTTCATCCTCCAACTTTTTTAAATCTGAAAAACAAATTATTTACTTATAAATTCTCGAGTTATAATATTATAATACATTTTACTTTTAGGTATTCTATACTAATCTAAGTTGTGATATTTTAGCATTACTCAAACACAACTGCAAGATATTTATTGGTAATTAAAACAGGAAAGTTAATTTTCCATATAAAATGATTGAATGGAATGACATGCACGTTTCACAAATTGTTTCTAAAAACCTGTTACTAACCCTATCTCAGTGGCGTATATAGGAGTTTATTTCGGGTGGGGCCAAATATTCTCTAAAGCAATTTAGTATACATCGTACAAATGTATTAATTTTGGGGGAAGCAAACATTCGAAAGCTATTTAGGACTTCAGGATATCAATTTGAATAAATGATAACAATTCAATATAATTCCAACAACAATTTGAAATTCTCAAATTGTTTAAAATTTATTTTTTTAAATAGGTAGTTATGTATTTTAAATAATGTCAGTGTATATAATAATGACTTAAAACCTGCATGGATATTAAAAGGAATAGATCAGATATGGGTAAAAAAAAAAGGACATTTAAATGTATTTTTAGAAATTGGGAATTATAATTTTAAATATTGTTTTTATAGTGAAATATAAATTTCTTTAATTGGAAAAAAGTAACTTGTTTACTTATTTAAAATATTCTATAATCCGTTCTTATATAAAGGGGGTTCCGTTCTTAATAAAGAGGTATATCCGTTCTTATATATCTCTTAAAGTTGATGGATAGGTAATTTACTTTTAATTACTATCTCAATAGAAATTTCTTTGCTTAATGTATGAGTACCTGGATCTTAGTTTACTAATCATGGTTAATAAAACTGAAACCGAATAAAAATTAATTTTTTTTTTAATTGATAAATTTTTTTTATCCAAAACGTTTTAAATACAATTTTTTCCTTTCCAAACATTTTTGTATTGAAAATATGCATATATAACGAATGGTTAAGAAATTAGTAAAGACATTATCAGTCAAGGTTAAGAGTGGAAATGGCAAAAATTGCTGAGAGAACTTTACAAAACAAAATCTGTATTTCTTGGTGAACTGAAAAACTTATCAAGAACTTCGTCTGTTATTTTAATATCTCTGTGAATTGAAAGCAGCGCCAGTTCATATAGTCTCGTTTCTGAAGTCGTATTTCGTAAATAAGTCTTCAGTCTCCACAAACTTGAGAAACTCCTTTCCGCGGTCGCAACAGAGACTAGAAGAACCGCCAATGCAAAACGTTCTTTCACGGAATTGCAGAGATCATCAAGAAAAGGTATATAAACGGCTCTCCTATAATATTCTTCTGCTGTGCAGTAAGGGATGTTGCTCCTTACATTTTGAAGGCGGCAAGTTTTAGGAACTTCTTCTCTTATCTTTATTTTTTCAGCAAATTCGTTTATTTCACTGTACAGAGTCTTAAAAATTTCATCGGCATCAAGCCTTATGTCTGATGCCAGTTCCAACACATTTGATACATTCTCATAGCTTCCGAGAGGTCAATATTTTTTCTTGACAGTTTTTCTGATAAATTTTGTGTTATGGCGAGCATACTGCTCAAAACAAAAAGGTTGACGAGAAACTGTAATTGCGTTATTGAACTTATTAACCCATATGCCCTATAGGAAGAATTACTTCCCTCGTTTTCAAATTCTATGAGAGCAAGAATTATGGGTTCCATCAAATTTTTGAATATTAAAACAGAATCATGTCTTTCGACCTAGCGAGTTTCGCATATAGAAAATAGTTTATTTATTTTTTCTGTTCAGAGCAGCATTTTAAAATCACTGACTTTAATATCGGCGTTCTTTTGGCCGATGAATGAAAACACCCACAAACTTCTTTAATGACCCCACACACAGTTTCCCATAGAAGGAATATTACACGAAAGGCATAAGTTTAGAGTACGAGAAGAACAATGTGTATATACAGCTAATGGAAATTTTTCCTTAATGCGAGCGTGTACTTCTCTAAATTACATTACCGCAGCTCAATCATATCCTTGCCCTTTCAACTTATTTAAATCAGGTCCTAAACTTGATAAGTTTTCTAACACAGTTTTAAGCTAAGGCTGCACCTGTTACATCAAAGACAGGAACAAAAGCTAGGAAATCTCTGATTTTATTTCTGGTTTTATTCAACTAATCACCGACGTTTCAAACACAAAGAGAAAATTGTTCTATTTGGCTGATATCGGTGGTTTCATCAGCTAATACAGTATAAAAGGATGATTTACGAACATTATATATTATTTTTGATTGAATTAATTGGCCAAGTGTATGAATCAATTCATTTTGTATAACTGAGCTCGTATACATGCTCTTCCCGCAACTGTTAGTGAGATGATCTATACAGATTGATATCTCCACTGTTGGCTCTATATCTCAGTAATGCTCGAAAATTTCCATTATTGCTTTCAGGTTTCTCCAAACTGATTCGCCCACTGTCAATATGGCCTCTTAGTGCTATTTGTTGTCTCCCACAAAATCGTATTGTTTGAACTATTGGTATTATTTTCTTTCTAATATTAATTGCATCAGTTTTCTTTGGGTGTTAATTTGAATTATAACACTTTCAGTTTTTTTTGTTAACCATAGTCTTAATATTTTCGGCTATTAAAACTGAATTTTTGTGGTACGTGCAGTTTTCATGATTATTGAATACCTCTTCGGCTTTTTTCAAATTAGTAAAATGCTTTGTGCCTAAAGCCCCTGGTAATTGATTATCTCCTATTCGAACAGATTCAGATGAAAAAAATACACAGTACTTACAAAAAGATCCAGATTTTTCTTTGGAATATGCTAATCATTTGTAATCATCAAGTCATTTCAATTGAAAGGATCTCTTGTGGCTTGAATCTGACGTATTGTGAAATTTCTGTCCACTTTCAGGTTTCCAAATATTTTCAACAAAGGAAATTATTTCTTCATTTGTTAAAAATTTTAGAGAACTTTTATGATAATGATTCCCAATATCATAAATATATTTCGTTACTAAGCATACTTTGACAATTTGTTTGTCATTGGATCTTGAAGAATCTTCAGTGGGGGGCTGCAGTTGATCGCGGTTCCATCAGTGTTATTTCGTCTTTTTGTAAAGAAGTTTTGAATGGAGGATTGACTTTTCACCGATGCCCAAGGGGTTGTTTGGGAAGCTAGACAGAGGGTCTCTTATCTCGCAAAGTTGTAAAACTGTCAGGGGTGTCCATTGGATTCTGCGGGCAGCGGAGGGAGAAAATGTTCTCTGTTGAGTTGCACTCTCACAACCACGTGGTCACAGCACATCTTTCATCAACCATTATAAATTTTGGTGATACCTGTGTCCAGCCCACTGTTTTTACTTTACTCTGGAAAGGAAATAGCTTCTATGTCCAGTTTTAAATGTGTCCAAATAATAAAATTTTTTAAGAAAATTGTTTCCGCCAGAAATACAAATTAGATTTCAAAAAGTACAAAATAAAAAGTTATCATGATTGAACATAGTCAAAATTTCGGGAGGGGCCCGGGCCCCCTCGGCCCCTCCCTTATATACGCCCCTGCCCTATCTATATCTACTCTATACCTATCTATATCTATACCTGTATCTAACCATGGTCAACCTATCTTTTAATGCAATCACATATGAACTAGAATTGAAATTTACAACATCATATGAAAAAAGCTAACAGACATGAACAAAAGTACTAAAGCCTGCAAGTTAATTTCAGCAGTGCCATGTTCAGGAATTAATCAAAACATACATTTTGACTACTCAGTATGACCTGTTTATAATTGTGAAAAGGGACAACAAAATTTTCCACTCCAGAACTAGTTATCTTTCAGATTTGATAAAATCCTGACGCATGGAAAAATATCTAATGATATATAAATAATTTGTATTCTTTTTCTAATGTTTTGTAAAAATATTTCTTAAATTTTTATCTTCATCAAACCTTGAAACATTTTGCAAAAATATTGTGCAACAATTTCTCAAAAAATCAGTTACAACTTTAACTGCAACTAATATTATTGAAAATATTGATTAAAAAAATGGTTTTCAATATAAAATATACACATGCCAAATCTATAAATTCTAAGTTAGTCCATTAGCATGATATGACTGACAGACATCACCCATGGATAAATAGTGGCAAAGCTAGAACTCTTTTGTAAATAAAGACACGAGAAAATTCTACAATCTCAGTAGTACTATTTAAATCGTAAGTACTAGTTTCAACTAGCATTGCCATATTAGTACCTAACCAAAGTGCAAGATCATACTTACCAGAAATGAACAAATCAAGTTCTTCAATCTCTGATTTAACTTCATCTATTTCACTTCTCAGCTGCAGAATGCGATTTAGAACTTCACAATTAAATCCGCTATGCAACTCAATATCACGTCGCTGACCTTCGTGCTTTTTGAATATTTCAACAAGTGATTTCAAATGTTTTTGAAAACGGACATCATCAAATGAGATAACTGGTTGCAAGTTTTGTTTCTGCTGCGCAAAGTTTCGAAAGCAAGTGGTAATTGTTCTATATGTAGCAGTTTTACATATATTTGGTCTCAGTAGATTTGCAACAAATGTAACAGAAAACATCATTTTAGTAATTTTAATTTTGAAGATTTTCCCACGCTGCTTCACTTTCCAAAGACAAATCCATGGGGAACTTTAGTGAAGTATTTTTATTCTTCCTCTTTCGGAACTTTTTGTTTATACATATTTACATTAGCGAAGGAGTTCTGACTTCAGCTCCGCTCCGGCTCAATTTTTGTTTACGTTCATTTGTATCCCACAAAGCCTCACTTTACCTCAAATGCTTATTTAAAAAAATATATATATTTTAGTACAAGATTTCATGAACGGAATTTTCATGCATTGCGAATAATTTAGAATATAAGAAAATCACTCAGCTTCTAAATGTACTGAATTTGAAAATAGGACATTGATTCACATACATTACAAACCTAAAAAGTTAATATATCATAAAATATCGTTTACAGTTGAAATTTTCTGAAAGTTGTGTACTATATGATTTTAAATTTTATTTTAACAGAGGAAATTTTAAGAATTTTCTTTAGTGAATTCTCTGTTCAAATTGTTGTTAATAGCCCGCTGTTTAGCTCCAGTATGACGTTAATTAAAATGCCTATCTGAAGTTCAAATTTAACTGCGTAATTTTTAACTGTATCTGTTACTGTTTACACTTCTACTTGGGCACCCGTAATTTTGTTACTTAAATTTCAAATTTGAAAATGTGTGATGCGGATGATCTTTTTAGTGTTTTTGACGATGCTCCTTCAAATAACAGTCGCCGAAATGAACCATTTTCTGTGAAAAATGAAAGAGATCCAGAAGCGTAAGATTTTTAAACATGTATTACTATATTATATATTATGTAGTCAAATGTCTCATTTTTATAATCAAAGGTCTAAAACAAACTACTATCTACTGCAATTTGAGAATGATTTTTTCTGTTTGTCTCTAGCTTGGAAGCAAACTTTTTTTTAAATCCCAACCGTATAAACACGTGTTTTCATCTTTGGGTCATGCTCTTAAGGCCCAGGGCCTCGGCGTTAAAGTTGTACATAGGGCCTACTTTTATAACTATTACAATTTTTTTAGATAGAATGCGGAGTTCTTTTAAAGGTATGCTACTAGTTTAAACACATTAATTTAATTTCAATAATACGAATGTCATAGGCACCATTTTATTCTTTCCTTTTTCGAAACTTATTTTCATATTAGCACATTCAGAAGAGTATGTTAATAATGTGAAACAAATGAATGCACACAAAAAAAAAGTAATATTCTGCCAGCATATATAAGAAAATAAAATTGAAAATCAATTACATTTTAATATTTCTCACAAGAAACTCTACCCTCGTAAATACATCTTTTTCAATAGCAAGCATAGCAACGGATATGAGACGAGCTTCTCCCATTGTTGACAGTAAATGTGTTTTTAGCCTCTGAAGTGCGCTAAATGATCATTCGGCACTTGGTCATACCAGTAACATTAAGAATAACGAAAAAGGTATCTTGAATTCACTGAAGGAATCAAAAATAGAATTGTCACTAAGGAATTGTAAATTGTTGATTCTTTCAAGAAGGTTGCACTTTTATTTTGCTTTAATAGGGTTTACCCCTATCTATTTAATAGGGTTTACCCTTATCGTTTGCAAGTAGCATTTTAAAAAGTAATGTAAAATATCAGATACATAAATAGGAATCATTTTTTTAAAAGGAAAAAAAAAACCTTTTTAATACAATGGAACAAATTTTACTTGCAAATATTCTAATTTTTCTTTGGCATTTACTCTAAACATGTCCATTATTATGCGTTGTTTCATCATTTCGTTCCTGGTTTAACTCCTTCATTTTTATAAATTGTCGGAAAGGTGTAAAAAAGTAAGGTGAAAAAAACGCCAGTTACAAAAACTTAAGGATTTTGGACGTCCAGTTTTGGGACTTTGTACTGTGTAACTAATTGTATTTATTCTTATTTTTTTGCAAAAATGTTTGATAAGAGCACACATTTAGTAACTCTAAAGATATATTTCAGTTATTTGTATCAAAAACACTGGTTGGCCTTTGTCTAGAAAATTCTAAAAGTGTACAACGCAGAAAAACCAAATTGAGGACGACTCTGGACCATGCCCAGGTGGGCACTTTGTACAGTGGTTTATACGCATGGAAGGCAACGATGATTGTGTCTTGCCGGCAGGCGGTAGTCGTCGGTTATACACTGTGACTTATCTATAAAAATATTCCTTCTTACCAAACAATTCCTCCATTTGGATACCATATCTTCATCTCTGACCTGGAATATCCCCATCGAGATGCCCACATAATGCTAAGTAAATTGCTAGAATAATTCTGAAATGATATTCCACCCTCTCTCTCTCACTCTCTTTCTTGCTCTCTCTATATTTCTTTTCTCTCTCTTTCTTTCTTTCTCTCTTTCTTTCTCTCTCTTTCTCTCTCTCTCTTTCTTTCTCTCTCTCTTTCTCTCTCTCTTTCTTTCTCTCTTTCTTTCTCTCTCTTTCTTTCTCTCTCTCTCTCCCAAATGCGGTCGTCCAGAATTGTTCAAATCCGGATGTTTTGCTTACTGGTGATTTTTTTTTCAGTTCTTTAAATCATTCCGAAAATTTGAAAAAAAATTATTTTTAACCTGGATTTAATGGATGAAAAAACACAAAATAACAGACGTGTTCGAAGTAAATACCACACAGAAAAATCAAAATATTTTCAGTGAAATTTGTTGCCTTTATATAATGTTTCTTTTTCCTTTTTTTTTTTTTTTTAATTATTCCTATTTATGTACTGTATGCAAAGGTTCATGGGTGTGGATTTTGTTACATGGCGGCCATCTTGGAATTGCTTAGATTGGCGGCCATCTTGATTTGGCGAAAAAATTTAATTTGGCACCTAACGTATCAGATACTACATCTCCACCAGAATTCCAAAAGGATTTGTCATAATTGCAAATTTTTTCATCACTACCATTGTGGTAATATCTGTATCATTGCATAATATATTATAACAGCAAATTCTAAACCCCAACATTGAATAACTTGATAATCCTTTACATTATTTGTAAACATAAATGTCTCAGGCTGATATTTTACTAACTAATTTTAGTTTTAGATATTTGTTTCACTTCAAATGAAAACTGATAATCAATCTCCTTTTCAGTATCAGCAGTTTTTTGAAAGAAATTAAAGAAGGTAAACGGAGTTATGAAGATGAGTGTAGTTCTGATGCAAAAAAAGTGAAGGTGGCAAACATTCTAGATGATATCAAGTAAGCTGTCTTTCAATTTTTCTTGACTTGATACGTTTGCTAGGTAAACATGATTTGTTTGAACATTGGGAAACTACGAGGTAATAAGTTACTGATAGACTTTGATTTTACCAATATGAAATATATTTTTAAAGAGGGTAACTTTGAGGTAACCGTCCCTCTTCATTTACGAGTAACAAGTGGAGACATATGTTATGATCTTCAATGGCCCTTGCTTCATCTTGTGTATGGGTGGGACTATGGGGATTTCCGCTGGATTGGCAAGTCAAGGCGAAAAGGTGTTCTTCCCCCCTTTCTGTTGTGCCAAAATGGAGAGTGATGAGGAGAGACAACAAGCGGAGGAAGACCAAACTGGGCTGTTCCTGAGAGATACAAGAGACCTGTACGGACAACTTCAGATGGGGGCTAATCACCGTAAATGTAGCGACTGGTAAATCCCTTACATCTAACGGGAAGCACTGGTCTCTTATCATGATCCAGCGGGTCCCCAGGTAATGCTGATTTTGCCCAAAGAAAACATTGTAGACCAATAAAGAAGATTTTATGATTTTTCTAAAATGCTGGCTTGGTAGATGAGTAGTTTGCTTTACAAGTTCAGATGGGTATCCCAGTTGTGCCATGGATGCATGTAGTGATTTGGAATCCCCTTTAATCCGTAGATAACAATCTAATTAACCTTCATATAGCAAAATACAACTGTAGAGTGACAAACCAACCCGACCAATTTGTCTATTCTTGTAAAAATTGCAATTTATGCTAAATTACTGCTCATAGCAATTGAACTGGATAAATTAATATATATTTTATGAACAGAATAACCTTTGTACAAAAATGAGATTGCCTTGTTATAATAAAAAATACTATTCATTATAATATTAAAAATAAAGAAAAACTATTCTTTATGATTAATATGCTGTTGATTATATAAAATACTAGTAGGCCAGCACAGCGTTGCCTGTTTCTTTTCGTGTCCTTACTGATACTGAAAACATTAAAAAGAAAAAACAATAATTTCCCACCCGACCTGATACAGGCATGTTGCAAGTCTGCAGTAAATTTAGACTACATGAGGTAACGATCTGGTGTGAAATTTTCCGCAGATTTCAAATTTGTTGAAATTTTTACCCTATTTTTAAGGATTGTGAAGATTGAAAACCTCATCCTTTTTGTGTTTGTTATGAAAATCTTCAAATGAGGCCAAATTCATATTGTGAAAGTATTAAAAGTTACAATTGAAAAATTGTTGATTTAAAGATCTCATTTAAGGTATCGATTTGGTGTAAAATTTTTGCGCAGGTCTCCATTAATATCCATTGTAATATTCACTTGTATCTTTAACGATCGCAAAGATAGAAACTTGGACTAAAGAATTAAAAAGAAGTAAGCGCCAGTCAAACTGTTTTATTTGTTTTCTTTCGCTTTGCTAAAATCATTTGTGGTCAGGAAATGAAAGGAAAAAATATAAATTTAGAATATGATCTCTTCACATTGTTGCCGTTCTAAGGAAAGCATAATAAATAAATGCCAATAAATTAATTAAAACATGTTCTAGATTAAATTTTAACATTTGAGCTTTGCACAAAATTTGCATAGAATTAGGACTACCTGTGTTCCAAATTTCATTACAGTAAGTCCTATAAATTCGTCTGAACACTGCAGACACTTCCTTTTATAATAGTAGACTATTCATTATAATTTAATTAGGGGAAATCACAGACTGTTGTAAATGGATTGACAACGTAATCTAAATACTTGTTTGGTATGAATTGCTTACCATTTTTTTAAAAATATACTTTGTCTTGAATATTCCAATTTTTTTTTTCACTGACATGTATGAACCCTCTGCATTTTTTGTACTTTGCACATGTATCCTTAATTTTATATTTTTCATTGTTATCTTTTTGTGTACAAAAATGAATTTATGAAAAATACATCATGCCTCGTAGTTTTTTTAATTTTAAGTATTTGATGTTTTAAAGTATTTAATTCTTAAAAATTGTTAATTTATTTTCAGTCCAGAAGAATTTTCATCTAGAATACAAATTCATGTTGTTGAAACTGTTGAAGCTTGTCTCCATGAGGTACTTTATTAATACTAAATTGATTTTATGTGTTTTGTTTAAATTAAGATGATGGCATTGTATAAGGTCATTCAAGTATTCATAAATGATTATTACCTTTATTTTAATGATACATTTCAATAATGAAAACTAGAATCTATGCCAGGGTTTCCAAAAGCCTTAACATGAACTTGAGTATCACAACCTCAGGATGTTCAAGCATTCTTTCTCTTCCTCTCTTTCCACAATTATTTGACATTGCCCTGCGCCATAAAATGCAATAAATCAGCCTAAAAATAGCCGAGTTTTCTGTGGAATCTTCTGTCTCTTATATCACAAATAGTTTTATTTTCCCAAAAATTGATGTCTTTGCCTTTGAATAGACCTAATTTTTATCCAATATCAGAGATGCCAACTACTACGGATTCTCCGTAGTTTCTACTGAAGTGAATCGGGTACTACAGATTACAGAATCAATTATTTTTTCTACAGATGAATTCAATTTTATTTATTTTTCACAACACATCAATTAGTTTACTTATTTCTGTATTTTTTCATTATTATTATTATTATTTTTTTTTTTTGGAAAATTTGTAAGAGTGTTTAAAATTAATTATTAAATGTTTTTCATACATAATTCTTTCATACACAATTATTGGTTGTTTACATGTTTAATATACCTTACTAATTATAAATAATATAATGTGTTTCATATTATAAGTTTCAAATTTGTAATTAAATATTTTAATTAATGATATAAGCATGTTATTAAAACCGATTTCTTAAATTTTTACTTGACTACTGAAAAATTCTTAAAACTACAGATTTTTTCTTTGGTACTACTGAAAACTTCCATCGCAGGTTGGTATCTCTGCAATATCAATATTTTGAAATTAATTTTAGATAGTATAAACTTGTCTTAATTCAGTGCTATTTAATGTGTAATTCTTACCCATAGTAAATAAAATAAATAAATTTGTTTTATATGGTTTATTTTATTTATTAAAAAATTCTACTCTTTAGTTACAAACACAAATATGAAAAAAATTATTCGAACATTCCTATCAATTCAAAGATATATTTTAATTGCCTGATTTTACTGTTGCTATTAGAAAACATAAGGCACTTGTTTTATTTATGTTGAATTCTAATAACTACTGTGTATCCTTGTAAAGGTTGCTGTTCCTCATGATTCAGAATACATACCATTACGGCAAAGTCAAAATGCACCATCTCGAAAATATCCTTTCATCCTTGATCCATTTCAAAAGGAAGCTATTTTGTGCTTGGAAAACAATCAATCGGTTCTTGTATCCGCACATACATCTGCTGGAAAAACTGTTGTAGCAGAGTGAGTTGAATCTTTAAAAGTTAATATATTTTTGTTTGTTCCCAATGTAAATTTTGATTTTATAAAATGATTCTTTTTATAGGTATGCTATAGCAATGTCTTTAAGAGACAAACAAAGAGTTATTTATACAACTCCCATTAAAGCTCTAAGTAATCAAAAGTATCGAGAATTTTATGAAGAATTTCAAGATGTTGGTTTATTGACAGGTGATGTCACGATTAACCCATCCGCCAGTTGTTTAATTATGACAACCGAAGTAAGTGAAATAGTTTTCATGCTCGTGTAAAAATTTCATGCATAAATGTTTTATACAGCGTACATTTATTGTAGCAGTCACTGTATCAAATCTCCCACATTGATGAAACCTATTCTTAAAAAGGTTCACAACTCTGATCACGTTGGGATATCAGAAAACGAAATTGTCGACCGCGCCGCCAAAAAAATCGGCCGTAAATCATATTAGTCATACCATTCCTTATCGCGACTTAAAATCTTGCATTTACAAATTTCTAGAAACAAAATGGCAGAACAAATGGAGTGAACAAACTCCATGCTATAAAACCAAATATTATTCCATGGAAATCATTACCTTTTAGAAGACTAAATGTTATATTAACACGCCTCCGTATTGGACACACTAGTATAACCCATAGACACCTCCTCTTCGGAGAAGATCATCCCATTTGCAATTACTGTATTAGTTTTAATGGTGAAACACATTTTAATAGAATGTTCTCATATTAACAGTCAACGACTTGAACATTTTAATTCTTATACCTTGGTTTTAGATGACATGATCGGAGAGAATCCTCATCCAAATATTTTTAGCTTTTTACATGACATTGGTTTTATCCATCACATATAATTGTATATAGTATTCATTCATAATGTTTTGACTCATTTCACTTTATTATTATATTATATATCTGATTTTCTATCTTGAGTTTGGCATAATATGTCCCAAGAGGACTCAATGCCACAAAACCATATCCAATCCAATCACAACTCTGATTCAAAAGAGAGCTCATTCACTTTCTGACAGAAGTATAAAGTCAGATAAATTACAAGGCCAACATATCTCGGCAGATTTACAGAAACAGGTTTAATATGTAACAAAATTCAATAGAATTCTTTTGTTCTAATCATTTTTATCTACTAGTCCAAATTTGATTCCTGTACTTAGAATGTGATTAAATTAATTAAATGCTAAGGCGTTGAATTATATTTACAATATATATGGGTCATTCTTGCAAAATAGCAGGGGTGAAAATCTTCCGCGTTTACGCGGATTTCCGCTTTTTTTTTTCCTTCCTAGAATTTCCCCCTTTTTTTTCCTTCCAAGAATTTCTGCTTTTTTGTTGTCAAAATGTTGATTATTTAGATTGCTGATATTTTTAATTAACTTAATAATCATGGTAGAAAATTATTAGGCCAAAAAAATAAAGTTTTATAAACCTTCAATTGAAAAAATTTTAAGCAACCAATTTTTCCTATTTCACAAGAATGACCCATATGAGACACTCGTCTTTTCATGAAAGTTGGTTTTGATACTCGGAACACATGGAGAATCAGCTTGGTAGTTATGGTTAGTGTCCTGATCTGACAGCTCAAATCCCGGTTGTGGATGGGACCGTTGTAGCCTGGTTGGAAGAGCAACGGACTAGCAACCAGAGGGTTGCGAGTTTCAATATAACCAAAGACTGTCAACAAGAAGGGGGGCTGGTGCACGTTAAATATGTTGTGGCTTTAAATGTCCTCACATTGGTGTGGAAGTTTGGAGAGTGGGGTGCCAGCTCAGGTGTGACCTTGTCATCTGACCGTGGTTCAAAATAAAGTGGTATTGTCCTTGGAGGGACTCCCTTTGGGGGTTGATCCTGAACCATCACCAATAGCAAGTTGTGTTGCACCAGTGTGATGTTAATTAAAATTACCATTCCATACTTGCTCATGTATGTTTCTATTGATTTGAAATCCACTTTGAGCCATAGATCCTCTTCTAAGCCTATGTGTAACGAAAAATGACCATAGGTTAACAAACCAAATCACAACTGTGAGGATGCATATAAATCAGCAGTTTTCAATAGAAGTTACAGGATTAATTAAATCTGAGTAAAAATATAGTTTGTGTACTTACTGAAATAGTGAGTTTAACTTGATTTTTCTATGTGTAGCTTTGCTGTTTTAGATTAAAATATATTTGTTTTAGTAATGCTTACCCAATAATGGAAGTATGTTTTTTGTGTGCAGTGAAATTTTGTTATTTATATTTTAATTAATTGTATTTTGGCTCCATTAAAAAAGGAGTCAAAACTAATATTTAAGGCATCTCATTCCATATCTCTTTTACAATAGAAATGATAAATACAAAACTTAACTAATGAGGTCAATACTTGTACCTAAACAGTACAAAATTCGCAACAATTATTGCTTTGAATATTCTCCAAAACCTATGTTATCTTGATGACTGGAACTTGTTTAGCTTTTTTATTCTCTAATGGCAAGTATTTTAAATTTCATTTTTTTTTTCATTCTCTTCTCTTTTTTTTTTTTAAACATAATATTTGAAAAAAATCCTTTGTTATTATGCTGCAATGTGTAATAAAATTTAAACCTCTGTTTCAAGATTCCCAACTTAAAGTTTTTAACCTAATGTGTATTTAATGAACAACTATGGTAATTAATCAAAAGAATCAAAGGACAAGATGGACACAGGCAAAAATATTCAAGAATAACAATAATTTTAGAGGGCTAAATATAAGACTGCCTGAGATGAATCATGTCTTATATACACTGTCTTTTTAAGTCAATGTTTATGGAGAAATACTTAAATTGTGAATCCTCATGTAAATGCCTTTAAAATACTTGTTTTGAAAGAATTATTTTTTAATGGTTCATTTTCAACAGATTTTAAGGAGTATGCTGTACAGAGGCTCTGAAGTAATGAGAGAAGTTGGATGGGTTGTCTTCGATGAAATTCATTACATGAGAGACAAAGGTAACAAATTGCTAATTTGAAGTACTTTTAGAAAAATGTGTGTAAATTTTATGAATAAATAGTAATTTAATTTTACTCTGAAGTACACTTAATCCTAAATCTGCAGAATCCTAAAATTATAAAGCAAATAATCTTGATGAAGTTATTTTGCTTTTTGTTGTATATGAGTTGTAAGCAATGGTTTCTGTTTGAAAAAGGAGGTATTGCTTCATACACTTTTGGATATTGCAAAATGTATATGAATTCCAAAATGACCATACAATTGATTTTTAAAAATAAAATTGTTACACTTCACCAAGAGTGAAACTTTTACAAATTCTATTAACCTTTACGCTACGGCAGATAGACAATCGTTACCACTAAAATTTCGTTTACACCAACAGCATGATACAGTGAATGTTATCCTCATTTTAAGTGACCGCTGGCATCGATCACCATTTACGAGCTGTCGATGACTGACCTTCTAGAGGGTTTCACCTTTTGTTCGGTACCCTTTCCTATCGACCGTGAGGTGTGAATGCTTTCGGGGTAAGGCAGAAGTTTGCTCCAGTGATATGTCTCTCAAGCCAAAATATATGCCACACAATACTATGAAAGGAAAGCTTCAGTCGTAAATGCCACTCAAGGCTCTGTTGCTCAAGTTAGGTAATTTGGTAAGAGATGCAGGCGAAAGAGACATTTTGTGAGACGATTGAAAAAATGCAAGCATAAAGGTTAAAGAAGCTTAATGTAAAGTAATTAAATTTATTTATTTACAGCTAGAGTTTTGTTTGAGCAATCTTGAAATTCTCATTAAGTTTAAAATAGAAACCTTGAATGAAAGCTTTTATCTTTAGTATTAATTTTAATTTTGAAGTAAAAGTAGTTTATTGCACTAAAGAAAAGCATCTTGTGTATGCAGAATTTTGTTACTTGCAGTTGCTTTTCAGTTCAGTATGATTTTCCATGTATTAAAATATTTAATATTATTTTCTTAGAGAGAGGTGTTGTATGGGAAGAAACTATTATACTCTTGCCTGATAGTGTACACTATGTATTTTTGTCTGCTACAATTCCTAATGCTCGCCAGTTTGCAGAATGGATTTGTCATTTGCATCACCAAGTAAGATTGCAAACTAAATTTGTTTTCATTTCAAAACAAGTGTTTTTAAAATTTTAATTTAGGTATTTGCATACATTTTGTGTTTTATTCTATACAAGCCAATTTATTCACATTTAGCCCTGTCATGTGGTCTACACAGATTATAGACCAGTTCCATTGCAGCAATATATTTTTCCAGCTGGTGGTGATGGTTTGCATCTAGTTGTTGATGAAGGCGTAAGTTTCTATTGTGTAGTTTTAATTATAATTTTCTTTTTGTATAATTAACATGTGAACACCAATTTGATTTTTATTCGTAAAACATATACAATACTCAAATATAAATCTATTTTATGTCACAAATATTGCAAGCAAATTAAATTTGAAAAATGAAAGGAAGATGAATTCTGATAATTTTACTCTGTAATTTGAAGTTTTGCATGTTATTGTTTCGCAGTAATATTTTAGTGAAATAGACGAATAGTTTGGATATTTACTTCAAAAAGTAATTTTAGTTACCTCATTTTAATTATTCTATTTCTATGTTTCTTATTTATTTTCTGTTTGTATTGTTTCAAATCAGGGTAATTTTCGTGAAGAAAATTTTAACACTGCAATGAATGTGCTACAAGTTGTAGGGGGTAATGCCAAAGGTGATTCAGGAATGAGAGGCAGAAAAGGAGGTTTTAAAGGTATATTTTCATTCAAACAATTAATTTTTCTTTCTTTCAAGACACTCAAATGTAAAATGTTTTTCCTGTGTAATTAAATATGAAGCTTACATTAAAAGTTTCTATTTTTCTTTAGATGGTTCAAACTGCTACAAAATTGTAAAAATGATCATGGAAAGAAATTTTGCTCCTGTAATTGTATTCAGTTTCAGTAAAAAGGAGTGTGAATCATATGCAATGCAAATGGCTAAACTGGATTTCAACAGTGGTAAGTTTTTTTAAAGTGTCACACTTTAAATTGTATAGCTTAGTCCTCATATTTGTATTTCACTGACTTTTTTTTTATAGCTGAAGAAAAACCATTAGTGGAGGAAGTATTCAAGAATGCTATGGATGTACTATCTGATGAAGACAAAAAATTGCCACAGGTATTGTGTTAGGTGCAATTTTGTTTACTTATTTTAAAATTAAAATTGTGTGGGAATTAGATGTCTATCACTTGCACTTGGAAAGACTGTTCAGTAAAATATCAAATCTCCTGCATCCAGCACTTTCTCAGATATCTTTTTTCTCTTCTTCGATTGAGAGAGTCAGAAATCGGACATGCATTTTAGACTATAGCAAAGCAGGTGAACTAACAATCAGTCTAGTAAGGATAAAGAAAAATCCCAAGAGGGAAAAGATGTCCTTAGACTAAATATTAAGTTTTTCTTTTAGAACCCATTTATTTGTTTATATTTATAAGGCATAGATTTGCAAATTTTTATTTAAATAACCTGTTTTGTGGAAGTAAATGCTTTCCATATACTTCAAAATTCATGACGTAGAATACATTTTACCTTTCGAAATTGGGATACCATGCTAGTTTGTAAATGTCACTAAAAAACTGTAAGTGCAAAAACTTTAATAATTTGAAAAGTGTAAATCTCTACTATTATAAAAGGAAATGTTAAGGTAGTCCAAATTTTTTGCAATTTTTGGGTCGTGCCGAATTTTAAAATTCAATGTAGAAGATTTTTAAATGAATTTAATAGTTTTATTCTCCATCGTTTTTTCAACGTGTTTCTTCCGAAGAAGAACCACCCCAATCTTGACTTTTTCTACCCATGTGACCTTGCCGTCAGCCTTTCTATCTCCTAGACCATTAAAAATAAAATAAAAATTTCAATGGATTTGAAACCTGCATAAAATTTTACACTAGATTAATTCCTTACATCACAGCATTGCCTGTGGTATTGGTTTGCTTCGCAAACAAACACAGAATGTTAGAAATATTATCTTTGCTCTGCTGACATCGTCTTATGCAATCACAACGCAAGGTTCAGGCACGAAAATGCGCACTTCTGCTCATGTTAATTTAGTTGATTAGCTCAGATCGTTTTACTAGTATTGATCGAAAATTAAGTGTTCCAACAATGTTTTACCAGTATTGCTTGAAAAAAACAATTTTTTTCTAAAGCAAATTGAATTTGCAAGTCTATGCCTTATAAATATAAACAAATAAATGAGTTTTGAAAACACATATAATATTTGGTCTAATGACACCTTTTACCTCTTCAGGTTGCTCTTTATCCTCACTAGAGTGATTGTTATAATATTTATGTTTGAACTTTCTATTTATATCTTCCCATGATGGGTAAATTGCTTATAAATACTACTCAGTATCTGGAAACGCCAAAATTAATGTTTAAGTTTTTAATTTGATTTAGAATGTTGTCTCATATTTGAGCTGACAGCAAGATGTTGCAGTCATATTTGAGGATTCCCAAGTATTATAATTATATATAAAGTTTGTTTTGGTAAATAAGTCATTATTGTCTTTATCAATATTGTGCAAAAGATTTTTGTTGAAAAGTTCCATTTCAGAATATATTCAGAAAGTCGAATTTTGACACATTTGCACAGATTTGTTTTCAGAAATCTGCATTTTTTCAAGAATCAGAATTTTGTTTCTCTTTGTATTTATGCTTTCCGGTATATTACCTATTGCAGATATATTATTTAGGAGTTTGATTTTAATAATTTTATTTCTTTCCTGTAAAATATCCAACATGGCTAATATCTTGGTGGTATATACACTACCCTAAAATAATGGACCTGACAGCAAGATATGATGGTAGAAGGGAAAGAATGCATGCTTTAAAACGGGGATGGTCCCCCACGTGCTCCAATTACACTTGTAACCCCTCTGTGCATACTTTCTACAAGGTTTTGATACACAGCTATGGGTATTTGTGTCCATTCCTGCTGCGAGAAAGTCGCCAGCTCAGCTGTAGATTTCGGACGTGGTCCGTAAGTGTTGCTTAGTGGTGTAAGTGTTGCCAGTGGGGTTTAGTACGGGACTCTGAGCAGACCTGGGAAGACATTTACATCCATATCTTGATACCACTGCTTCACAAAGGCTGCAACATGACACAGAGCGTTGTCGTCCTGGAAGTAACATAGGTCCATTCCATAAAATTGCCAGAGCATAGGAAGAACCTGATTGTCCAAAATGTTCATGTAGGTGTTCAATTTACCAGGACAACATGCGAAGGTCCCTGGACATACCATGAAATACACCCCAAAACAAGTAGTCAGATTTTATGCAAATCCGCTGGAGTCCGGTCCATTATTGTAGGGTAGTGTATATTTTGACCTACTTTCCTTGAATGTTTGATTGGATACGTAATGATTTGTAGAATTCTGTTTCATAAAAATAAATAAATTGTACACAATACAAGATTTTTAAGTAAGGTGTGTAACTTCTTACTTTAAAATGACCGGAATTTCGTTTCTGTCTGTATTTATGGATGCGTTCAAATAGAAGCTGGCTCTTTGAGAAAATCGAGTACATGAGGAAAATGTAGAAATATTTCAACTTTTGGGAGAATTTTTTAATATATCTGATATTAGCCAGAAAGTCCTATTAAAGATAATAAACCACCATTTAAGAGCATTGGCTGAAAACTTTAATTATTTCCCTGAAAATGAAGATCCACGTAAAGGATTAATTATTCATTTCTAGAAGATATAAAAGTATACACACCTGATCCTCATGAGAAAGAAAAGCTGATCGATTTGTCTTCTGACATCACTCTGGTGTCCAGACATAAAATGCAATCATTGTCTCAATTTTGGATATCCTTCAATAAAGAATTTACCTGTTTGCTATCTGATGAAGCTATAACTTTTAGAACGTTTCTTTGACCTTCTATTTGTGTTGAAAGACTTTTTCAGCTGTGTCAGTAATAAAAACCAGAGAAATCAAGCAGCAACAGATGTCGCATTAACCAAAAATTATAATTTTACAACATGAGATTTCATGAATAAAATTCTATATACATTGTTTTTTTCCTATTTTTGCAGAGCCGCTGGGGTTAAAAGGTTGAAGCCTTAGCTGTAATTACTATATAGAATTAGAGGCACTGTGTTCCTTAAATGCATTAAGATATATGTTCTACTGAGTTGCTGATTGGCATTCAATCCATCTAAAATGCTTCGTGTAAATTATTTTGTACTTCTAAAACGAGCGACTTAGTAGCAACAAACTTAATCTTATTACTATTTATGGATGCTCTATGCAGATCTTATATTATCAGTTAAAATTTCGTGTAACATCCAAGACTGTGTTTAAACAGTCAAGATTTGTGTCAGTTGTAAAAAATATCTTGTTACATTCATAAGCGTCACTGTTCAAAAGTTTTAACTAGTAGTCTCAAGAAAATATTCTATTTTCAGAAAGATATAAGAATTAGGGTATGCAGTAACATTCTAATGAGAGAACGACTGTTTTGATTTTTGCCCACTGTGTGACTTATGTATTTTTAAGTTATTACTTTAATGAAGCATTACTTACATTAAACTTCAGTTTTTATTTGATGTTTTGTAAAGTTACAAAATTAAACTTAGTACAATGATACTTCAAATTATAGTAAAAATCTGTTTCCTAATTTTTTCTTTATTTTTTGTTTAACCAGTTAAATTTTAAATGAAGGAAAAAAAAACTAATGATTTTTAGCCCTTTTCTCCAATACAGTAATTTATCCAAGAATAAAGGGGAAATGGAACTAGGGGTTGCTGTATGATAATAGAGCATGGTGTTAAAATAATTTTTGCTTAGATTGTTTATGTGCAATTATCTGAAGATCTAACACATAAATGTATATTCTAAAATGGAACAAATTATAAGTGCCTTGTTTAACTTTGAAGTTGTATTATTAATTTTTGTATTAAAAAAAATTGAATGCTTTATTTAAGGTTGAACATGTGCTACCTCTTCTCAAACGAGGCATTGGTATCCATCATTCTGGGCTCCTTCCTATTCTGAAAGAAACTATTGAAATTCTCTTTTCTGAAGGCTTAATCAAGGTGAATAGCTTTAAAAAGTGCATCCTAGTGCTGGAAACATGTTATTACAAGTTAGAGATAAGGTTTTCTAAATTATATATTACATTTCAGGCTTTGTTTGCTACTGAAACTTTTGCCATGGGTCTGAACATGCCTGCAAGAACGGTTTTGTTCACAAATGCTCGTAAATTTGACGGAAAAGACTTCAGATGGGTGAGTTCTTTTTCTTTAAATTCTACTTTGGTGGTGCTGCATGCTGTGTACTTATGGTGAGATAATGAAGCATTTTATAATCACATAAAATTTATATTAACATTTACAGAGGAGCACTAAATTAGATTAACTGCATTTGACCGTTTTCTTATGTGTCTAGCAATGATTTGTTGGACACTAAGTTTGAATGCATGTTAACATTAATTTGTTTTAGTACATCAGTGTTTATATTCTGTAAAGGAGGAAATAATCAGGCCTCCAATGATTGAATGGCAGCTTTTCAGTTAAAGTGTCATAAAAACTTTTTTTCCTTCTTTCTCTCCCAATATTTTACTGTAAATACTATTATACTTCTATATTAAACAACTAAATTTTACTATTTATAATTGAGTAAAAATTATGTTTTATCTCAATTTTTTAAATAGCATAAGT